>OY992889.1:14060093-14455093 GCA_963921405.1 Cepaea hortensis
AGACAATCAGACAGACAGATTTGCAGGTAGGCAGGAAGGTAGATTTTGATTTGATTTTGATTTATTGTCTGATCTAGAGATCCTATTTCAAGATGTAGATGATCAATGGGAAATGCTGAAGAATTCAATCAGTTGTGCAGCAGAAAAAACTATTCCAAAAGTAAAGAAAGTTGGCCGTAAGACATGGATGACTGAAGAAATTTTACAACTAATGGAAACAAGAAGACAGAACAAAAATAATCCTGCCAAATATGAAGAAATTCACAGAAAAGTCAGAACCTTATGTAAGGAGGCTAAAGAAACATGGCTTGAGAAAAATTGCAGAGAAATTGAAAAACAACACAACAGTAAAAATGCAAAACTAATGCACAAAAGAATTCAGGAGATTACTAATCAAAGAACACGTACATCAGCAGGCTGCCTAAAGACAAAAGATGGAAGAGTCATAATAGAAAAAGATCAGATATTACATGAATGGTCAGATTACGTGAAAAACCTGTATGACGATAGCAGAGACGAACAATATATTGTTCAAAATAACAATGAAGGGCCAGCAATTTTGAAAATGGAGGTTCAGAATGCGCTTAATCATATGAAATCTGGCAAAACCCCCGGTCCAGACAGCGTCACAACAGAAATGATTAATGCTTTAGAAGAATATGGAATAGATAAAGTTACCAGTCTGCTTAATACAATATATGATACTGGAAACATACCTCATGAGTTATGTAATTCTGTATTTATTGCAATCCCAAAGAAATCAGGAGCCTTGGAATGTGATCAACATCGAACAATTAGTATAATGAGTCACATCACGAAGATTTTGCTAAGAATTATCATGCAAAGAGTTAGGAGGAAAATACAACCTGAAATAGGAGAAGAACAATGTGGGTTTGTAGTAGGCAAGGGTACAGTAAATGCTGTGTATATACTGAGAACCGTAATCGAACGTTCTATAGAAGTAAACAAAGATCTACACCTTTGCTTCATTGACTACACAAAGGCTTTTGATAAAGTGAGACATGTCAACATGATAAGGATGCTTGAAGAACTACAAATTGATGGGAAAGACCTTAGACTTGTAAAAAACATATATTGGAAACAACAAGCTGCCATAAGAGTTGATAATGAAGTAAGCCAATATCAGCCTATTAAGAGAGGTGTGAGACAGGGATGTGTAATGTCTCCAGATCTGTTTTCCCTGTACAGTGAAAATATTTTCAGAAATATTGAAAATATGGAAGGAATCAACATTGGGGGACGATGCATCAATAACATTAGATATGCAGATGATACAGTCTTGATTGCAGACAATGAACAGGACCTGCAACATTTAGTAGATGCGGTTGTTACACACAGTGAACAACAAGGGTTAGAATTAAATTGTAAAAAGACACAGATTATGGTCGTCACTAAGAAGAACGAAATACCACAGTGTAATATACAAGTAAATGGGAATATTCTTCAACAAGTGAATAGGTACAATTACCTCGGAACAGTAATAACATCTGATGGGAGATGCCTTGAAGAGATTAGAACAAGAATCGCCATGGCAAAAGTAGCCTTTAGCAAGATGAAAAACATACTGACCAATAAAAAGATGTCAATTGAAACGAGAAAAAGAGTGTTGAGATGCTACATAGAACCTGTACTTTTATATGGATGTGAAGCTTGGACAATGAGCAGCCAGGCTGAAAAACATCTGATGGCTGTAGAAATGTGGTTTCTGAGGAAAATGCAAAGAATACCATGGACAGCCAGAAAGACCAATGAACAAGTCCTTCAAGAAACAAATGAAGATCGTAAACTGATCAGAGACATTAGACGTAGACAGTCACAATTTTTTGGGCATGTTATGAGAAGAAATGATTTGGAGAACTTGGTGACAACTGGTAAGATCGAGGGGAACAGACCAAGGGGAAGACCTAGAAACAAGTATCTGGATGGCTTGGCCTTGTGGCATGGTCGAGACAAAAACACGGAACTGATCCACGACTCTGTTGATCGAGTGAGATGGCAGAACATGACCGCCCACGCTTACCGGCATGGCACATGATGGATGGATGGATGGAGGAAGGTAGATAGATAGACAGACAGACAGATAGGCAGGTAGTAAGGAAAGTAAATAGACAATCAAGCAGATTGGCAAGAAGGTATACAGACAATCATACAGACAGATATGCGGATAGGCAGGAAGGTAGATCGACAATTAGAGAGACAGATAACCAGCAAGTTAGATAGACATTCAGACAGACGGATAGGCAGGTAGCCAGGAAGGTAGAGAGACACTCAGATAGACGAATAGGCAGGTTGGCTGGAAGATAGATAGACACTCAGATAGACATAAAAATTGGTAGGCAGGAAGGTAGACAGATAATTAGACAATCAGATAGCCAGAAGGTAGATAGACATTCGTATAGACAAATAGGCAGGTAGGCATGAAGGTAGACAATCAGACAAACAGAAAAGCAGACATGGAGACAGAATTATCATGAGTAACATCATGATAGCCGTCTCCCTGGTCTAAGAGTTACACGACCTTCTCCGTAATTCCGTATACTCTCGTGGGTAACGTGACGTGCACGAGAATCGGTAGCGGATCTCTCCGCGTCGGTAACTTACGGGATATGTGAGCCGGTCGCTCAGAAAGCAATGGCAAACTACTGAGCGTAATCTTGCCAAGAAATCAACAATCAGCTGAAAGATGCTGATGTTGACAGCGATGTCCTGTAAAGGATATGCGGTGGGAAAAAAACATCATGATACAGTATCAAATAAAGTTTTGTTTTGCAGTTATGTAAATAATCAAATGTATGTCCCTCAATCGTTCTAGGTGACAGCATCGGCACGAGAACGGACATTTCTGGATTTCATCTTTGAAGGTCTCAAAATCAACTTTACCGTGAGTATTTGCAACCTGCTATCTGGGTATTTGCAGCCTGCCACTTTAGTATTTGCAAACTGCCACCTTAAATTCATGTTCAGAGGCCCTAATTCATTACGTATCATGCAACACACTCAACATTGGAGGGTTGTTGTTGCTTTTTTGTTTGTTTACTTTTGCTCGCTTTGAATTGAAGTGTAGTCCAAACACGTTTTACTACTTCTAGTGCGCTGGACTGATTTTTGTGTGTGGATATTACCAGTGTCCCTCGCCATCAGACGAACACAGTCCGGCATCAGTACACCGGATCTTTAAGAACGAGCGCTCTTATCCTTTCTGCCATGCTGACCTGCTACCTGAGTATCTGCTACCTGCTACTTGAGTATCTGCTACCTGCTACATGAGTATCTGCTATCTGCTACCTGAGTATCTTTTACCTGCTACTTGAGTATCTGCTACCTGCTACCTGAGTATCTTTTACCTGCTCCTTGAATATCTGCTATCTGCTACCTGAGTATCTGCTACCTGCTACCTGAGTATCTGCTACCTGCCACCTAAGTACCTACTACCTGCTACCTGAGTACCTGCTACCTGCTACCTGAGTATCTGTTACCTGAGTATCTGCTACCTGAGTATCTGTTACCTGCTACATGAGTATCTGTTACCTGCTACCTGAGTATCTGCTACCTGCTACCTGAGTATCTGCTACCTGCTACCTGAGTATCTGTTACCTGCTACCTGAGTATCTGCTACCTGCTACCTGAGTATCTGCTACCTGCTACCTGAGTATCTGTTACCTGCTACCTGAGTATCTACTATCTGCGTATCTGCTACCTGCTACATGAATATCTGCTACCTGAGTATCTGCAAACTGCTACCTGAGTATCTGCTACCTGCTACCTGAGTATCTGCTACCTGCGTATCTGCTACCTGCTACCTGCGTATCTGCTACCTGAGTATCTGCTACCTGCTACCTGAGTATCTGCTACCTGCTACCTGAGCATCTGCTACTTGAGTATCTGCTACCTGCGTATCTGCTACATGAGTATCTGCTACCTGCTACCTGAGTATCTGCTACCTGAGTATCTGTTACCTGAGTATCTGCTACCTGAGTATCTGCTACCTGAGTATCTGCTACCTGAGTATCTGCTACCTGAGTATCTGCTACCTGCGTATCTGCTACCTGCTACCTGAGTATCTGCTACCTGCGTATCTGCTACCTGCGTATCTGCTACCTGATACCTGCGTATCTGCTACCTGAGTATCTGCTACCTGCTACCTGAGCATCTGCTACCTGAGTATCTGCTACCTGAGTATCTGCTACCTGAGTATCTGCTACCTGAGTATCTGCTACCTGAGTATCTGCTACCTGCTACCTGAGTATCTGCTACCTGAGTATCTGCTACCTGAGTATCTGCTACCTGAGTATCTGCTACCTGAGTATCTGTTACCTGAGTATCTGCTACCTGAGTATCTGTTACCTGAGTATCTGCTATCTGAGTATCTGCTACCTGAGTATCTGTTACCTGAGTATCTGCTACCTGAGTATCTGTTACCTGAGTATCTGCTACCTGAGTATCTGCTACCTGAGTATCTGCTACCTGCGTATCTGCTACCTGCGTATCTGCTACCTGCTACCTGCGTATCTGCTACCTGAGTATCTGCTACCTGCTACCTGCGTATCTGCTACTTGAGTATCTGCTACCTGCGTATCTGCTACCTGAGTATCTGCTACCTGAGCATCTGCTACCTGCTACCTGAGCATCTGCTAACTGCTACCTTAGTATCTGCTACCTGAGTATCTGTTACCTGAGTATCTGCTACCTGAGTATCTGTTACCTGAGTATCTGTTACCTGAGTATCTGTTACCTGAGTATCTGCTACCTGAGTATCTGTTACCTGAGTATCTGTTACCTGAGTATCTGCTACCTGAGTATCTGTTACCTGAGTATCTGTTACCTGAGTATCTGTTACCTGAGTATCTGCTACCTGAGTATCTGTTACCTGAGTATCTGCTACCTGAGTATCTGCTAACTGCTACCTTAGTATCTGCTACCTGAGTATCTGCTACCTGAGCATCTGCTAACTGCTACCTTAGTATCTGCTACCTGAGTATCTGTTACCTGCTATCTTAAATTCACGTTTAGAAGGTCGTCATCCATTATATACCCTGCACCTCACTATACGTTGGTAGGTTTAAAGGTAAGAGTTAAGTCCTGCTTCCACGTCTTGTGGCGTATTGGATAGATGGTAAGTCCAGAAGTAACATCCGTGGCTTAGGGAGCTTAGATTTTCTAATGATTCTCATCTCTGTTGTTATGATTTTGCGCTCATTAGTTGTAGTAAGCGACCATGTTTGGCGTTGGTAGCACAATGTCGGCGCGAAAACAAAAATGTTTTTATGAGGCTTGCTTTAGTGTTTACTTGTACCTTTCTATGTGACAGAAGTGGCGCTAGTTGAACAAGTCCCTGATTTGAATTCGCACAACGTCTGTTGATTTCTCTATCCATTCTCAGATCTGAAGTGAAAATTGACCCTAGATAGTTACATTCGCTGATTTGTTTTATTTCCAAGTTATTTATGTTTTATTGACAGGGTTTTTGGTTGTCTGGCTATCACCATTGTCTCTGACTTGTCAATGCTTTTCTTCGCGTTATATTTTTCGTGCTTGTCCTACTTGGAGTCTGCTCAAACTACATATTATTGCCACCAGGTGGCGATTGACTTCACTCAGTCCAACGGAGATCCCAGCCACAGGGAGTCGTTGCATCATTACAGCCAGTCCGCAGCCAATGAGTACATGCAGGCCATCAGGGCTGTGGGCAACATCTGTCAGGATTATGATGCGTAAGTTGTGCAACGTTTGGTGGGTGTTTGTGAACTACTTGTTTTCTTTTTCTTCTTCTTTGCTATTGCTGCTGCCTCTTCTTCTTCTTCTTCTTCTTCTTCTTCTTCTTCTTCTTCTTCTTCTTCTTCTTCTTCTTCTTCTTCTTCTTCTTCTTCTTCTTCTTCTTCTTCTTCTTCTCTACTACTACAGTAGTTTGCCATTGCTTTCTAAACGACCGGTTACCATACTAACACGTTAAAACCCAGCGCTACACGATCTGATGCCAAATCTGTCGCTGCGGTGTTTCGAACTCGGGTAAGTGCGCTCACGAATCGCGTCCGTGAGACCTTAGCCACGGAGACGGCACTACTACTACTACTACTACTACTACTACTACTACTACTACTACTACTACTACTACTACTGCTGCTGCTGCTGCTGCTGCTGCTGCTGCTGCTGCTGCTGCTGCTGCTACTACTACTACTACTAGTATCAGTTCGTATTTCTGTCGAGAGAAGGACGTGGCACAAAGTTATACTGCACTGTATTTCCATTGCTCAGTGTGTCCAACACCAGCACGCATGCGTGTCAGATCTACTTCCGCTGGTCCAGATTCCATGGAATACAACGGACTCTATCTATTAAAGTATTGATGATTGTTACCTTTAACAGTATGACCAGGGCTGTGGCCTTACTGTCGACACTTTACCATTATCAACTGTCGGGGAATAACATGGATTGATCACATCAAAGATATACAATCACACAGAATAACATGGATTGATCACATCAAAGATATACAATCACACAGAATGACATGGATTGATCACATCAAAGATATACAATCACACAGAATAACATGGATTGATCACATCAAAGATATACAATCACACAGAATGACACTACCCAGTGCCACACATCCGGCTCTGGGCGGCAATTATTTCTCCCAATGACGACAAAAGTGGAAGATGATGATGATGATGATGATGATGATGATGATGATGATGATGATGATGATGATGAATTTCTAACGTCTCTAAACTGCACTTTCGTACGTCTTTTCCAGTCATTATACAGGCACAGTAAAACAAATGTTAAAGACACTTTCAAAATCTTGAGGTGTATTAGACATACTATTCGAGCCCAATATTATTACAGACCGCTTGGCACACGCATGTTGACATGGTATGAACATCTGCATTGTTCTCTCTACATTTCACAAAGACGGTTCTCACAATGAAGATATGGTCCCTGGTTCCCCTGCTCAGTCTGAAACCTGCCTGTACTTCGTGTAATTCATGTTCGAATTTACTTCTAGCTATCTTCATAAGAGGAGGCTGAGTTAAGAACTGGCATCACAGCACTCAGGACAATTCCCAACGTATTCCGCCTTCATTTTCAACAGCCAGCGAAGAATCCCAACACTAATGATACCATTAGTAGTCTGATTATGTGTCCGTCTGGCCTGACCTCGGAGTCCCGAGTGTCGGCCAGATCCTCTGGTTCACTCCCTGCAACATCATTCTCTCCAAGTCTTGATGATTTATCTGTTCTTCTGCACTATACACATGATCCGACAGAGACCCGACCACATCTGCCTTATCATCATGCACCAATACACCACCAGGCCGCGCAAAACCAGCCAATCTGTCTGCTCCCACCACACCAGCTTGTCCCGGTAAAAAAAATCTAGCAGATGCTCAGAGAAAGAAAGCGTAACTACCAAACCAATCCGCGCTCACACAAAAATAACTCAACAAACACAAACTAGAACACACACCCACCATTTTAGCTGGCAAATTACAGCCCTTTCCGTATTCCTATTTGCAGTGATGCCTTGTGTTTGAATAGAATACGTCAACTGTCTTGGATAGCATGTTCATTTGGTGCTCTCATTCCACCGCATATAGTGTGGGCGTCATCAATCCAAAATTTGCGAATTGCAACCATGCGGCACCCGAAGGTACAACCTGGTGTACACAGGAAGCTCAATATACGGAAGTCAGATTAAGCAGCCATGTGCAGCACGTGACGATTCCTGGGTGAGCCCAATATCAGATCGTCATGTGTCGGCTCAGCACTTATGGAAGCCTCTTTGGATTGCTGGAAATGCCCGTGGTCTGCCCCTGCTTTCCCATGAGGGCAGACCGGCATACATATAACTATTCCCAACAGACCTGAAGGTGTGTCAACAATGGATAGAGAAACAAAGATGTTAAAACCTCTTGACCGCGAAATGTCTTATGAAAAACCGGGAAGGCTAGCTCGGTCAACATACGCCCGCTGAGGTCGGATGTATCTGCCTAAAGGGGCAAATATCGCAGCTCTGTTGTAAACTGACACAACGCAACAATGTCCAAAGCTACTAAAAATAAAAATCGGACGAACAACGAAAAGAAAGAACGTAACTATTTCATTTTCATCAGATATTGTTGTTTCCTGCCAAGCGACATCCAGGGGTCTAACATAATTTTAAACATTGCAAACTTCATAACACAATACGGCTCATCAACAATAGTCGCCAATTGCAGGTGTAGAAGCCACCGAACGAAATGACGGAGTCCACACTGAAGAACGTTGTCAGTTATTACGCCGTTTATTATCGCAGCGCAGGCCTACTGTAATCATAACGAGAATAATAATAATAATAAATAATTACATATTGATATTGATCCTGTTGTAGCCAGGAGGTGCAATATCCTTAGTATATATAAAATAGCTCATATGTTACTGGCCATCTCTGCTCGAACATTGACTGTCATTGCTAGTTCTTCTGTCCATCTTCTAATGTCGTTCCATCATACCAAATATACCACCTGCCGTTTCAGACATAGCGTTTTCTGTATTCGTCTGTGTATTTGCTAATGCTTCTATAAATGTTGTCCTCCTTGATCATCTCGTCCATTTCCAGGCATACTTTAATCACTAACGTGATATCCAGCCAATCTTAAGCCAACAGAGTCACATAAGCTGCCGCCTCTGGGAACGTCCCAAGTTTGTCTGTTTTGGTTGTTGTTCACATTTTTCCATAACGTCTTTGTGTTCCGACGTAATACGCCTCGATACATTAGAGCTTCTGTTCTGGAACTCTTTGCTCCCTTTTATTTACGTCATTATGCAGCACCTGCTACTTGGCAGTATGCCCCCTCCCCTTTTTAAATGATGCAATCATTTGTAATCGCCGTTAATTCTTCGTTAATTTAATAGGTTGGCTATTAAAGACGATAAAACAAAGAAAATTGAAATATTTTGGTCACTTGAAACGTCACGAAATTTTGGAGAGAACAATAATGGAAGGATATATGCCTGGGAAGAGAGGAAGAGGAAAGCCAAAGAGAAGATGGGTGCAGGATGTGGCGGATGATCTCCAGATGGGTGTATCAGATGAGGGACATCTTGCTTATGGTCGCGTTTTCCGGAAGGTTGTTATGGCAGCGAGGTTCTGCAAAGGACATGCTACTGAATGAATGAATGAATGAATTGTTGTTTCCGCTTGATTTTGTTCTTTGATAACGAGTTTGATCGAAACGTTCACTTGGGCATGCGTCTAGGCCTTACATTGCAGATTAATTGATTTTAGACACCCGTCCTAGGCTGAGCAAGACTAGGAACCGATGAGTATGTTCAGAATGCGGTGTAGTGGATTTTTAAACAAAATCTTCAACAAACATCCCAAGCTGTTAATTGTTATATTTGGTTTGCAGATTCTTAAGTTGTGGCAATGTATCTACTTATATCTTTTCAGGGATAACATGTTTCCTGCTTTTGGATTTGGCGCCAAGATACTTGCATCGCATGAGGTGTCCCATGACTTTCCCATTAACTTTAATCCCAGCGACCCCAACTGTGCAGGTACAGTAGACTGGGTCGCGTGGTGCTGGGTCCCCCCATGAGACGTATGAATGTGGCAATAAGTAGAATAGTGTAGAGTGTTGTGGCCATGTGATTGGAGATAGTTGAAACATTCCAGTGGTAGTCAGGCCCTTAAGAGAAATACACAGAAGCACAGTAGTTTACCAGACAGCTGGCGCAGTGAATAGTTAGGCATTTTTTATTTGACCACACAACAATGTTTGTTTACCACACAACACGTAGTTGTTTTTTTTTTTTTTTTAGCCACACAACACATTTCTTTTTGACCACACATAATTTTTTATGTAACCACAAAACAAATGTTTTTTGTTTTTTTTTTAAACCGCATAATAGATTTTATTTTTTTAAACCGCATAATACATTTTATTTGACCAAATAACACATTTTTGGACCACATAACACATATTTGTTTTACTACAGAACAATTGCTTCATTTTTATACCACACATTGTTTTTACCAGGCACACAAATTGTTTGGGGACCACACGACATATTGTGTTTTGGCTATTTGCAGGGATCGATGGAATATTGGATGCCTACGTGAAATGTTTTCAAAGGATCGAACTCTCGGGGCCAACAATTGTGGCTCCTATCATTAGCCATGTGGCCCGGTGGGCAAGCGCAGCCCAACAGGAGGAACCCTTCAAAGGAGCCCACGTAAGTGAAACATTGCTTTATACAGTTGTGGAGTGGATTGTTGTAAGTGAAACATTGCTTTATACAGTTGTGGAGTGGATTGTTGTAAGTGAAACATTGCTTTATACAGTTGTGGAGTGGACTGTTGTAAGTGAAACATTGCTTTATACAGTTGTGGAGTGAACTGTTGTAAGTGAAACATTGCTTTATACAGTTGTGGAGTGGATTGTTGTAAGTGAAAGATTGCTTTATACAGTTGTGGAGTGGATTGTTGTAAGTGAAAGATTGCTTTATACAGTTGTGTGGTGAACTGTTGTAAGTGAAACATTGCTTTATACAGTTGTGGAGTGGATTGTTGTAAGTGAAACATTGCTTTATACAGTTGTGGAGTGGATTGTTGTAAGTGAAACATTGCTTTATACAGTTGTGGAGTGAACTGTTGTAAGTGAAACATTGCTTTATACAGTTGTGGAGTGGATTGTTGTAAGTGAAACATTGCTTTATACAGTTGTGGAGTGGACTGTTGTAAGTGAAACATTGCTTTATACAGTTGTGTGGTGAACTGTTGTAAGTGAAACATTGCTTTATACAGTTGTGGAGTGGATTGTTGTAAGTGAAACATTGCTTTATACAGTTGTGTGGTGAACTGTTGTAAGTGAAACATTGCTTTATACAGTTGTGGAGTGGATTGTTGTAAGTGAAACATTGCTTTATACAGTTGTGGAGTGGATTGTTGTAAGTGAAACATTGCTTTATACAGTTGTGGAGTGGACTGTTGTAAGTGAAACATTGCTTTATACAGTTGTGGAGTGGACTGTTGTAAGTGAAACATTGCTTTATACAGTTGTGTGGTGAACTGTTGTAAGTGAAACATTGCTTTATACAGTTGTGGAGTGGATTGTTGTAAGTGAAACATTGCTTTATACAGTTGTGGAGTGGATTGTTGTAAGTGAAAGATTGCTTTATACAGTTGTGGAGTGGATTGTTGTAAGTGAAAGATTGCTTTATACAGTTGTGTGGTGAACTGTTGTAAGTGAAACATTGCTTTATACAGTTGTGGAGTGGATTGTTGTAAGTGAAACATTGCTTTATACAGTTGTGGAGTGGATTGTTGTAAGTGAAAGATTGCTTTATACAGTTGTGGAGTGGATTGTTGTAAGTGAAAGATTGCTTTATACAGTTGTGTGGTGAACTGTTGTAAGTGAAAGATTGCTTTATACAGTTGTGGAGTGGATTGTTGTAAGTGAAAGATTGCTTTATACAGTTGTGGAGTGGATTGTTGTAAGTGAAAGATTGCTTTATACAGTTGTGTGGTGAACTGTTGTAAGTGAAAGATTGCTTTATACAGTTGTGGAGTGGATTGTTGTAAGTGAAATATTGCTTTATACAGTTGTGTGGTGAACTGTTGTAAGTGAAACATTGCTTTATACAGTTGTGGAAAGGATTGTTGTAAGTGAAACATTGCTTTATACAGTTGTGGAGTGGATTCAGGCAAACCACATCCTAATGTTGCTCAGGCATACCCCATCCAATTGTGCAGTCAGTCCCACCTTCAAGCATCCATCCATCCATCCATCCATCCATCCATCCAGTGCCATGTCGATAAGAGTGGGCGGTCATGTTTTGCATCTCACTCGATCACCAGAGTCGTGGATCAGCTCCGTGTTTGTCTCGATCATGCCACGTGGCCAAGCCATCCAGGTATTTACTTCTCGGTCTTCTCGTTGGTCTCTTCCCTTCGATCTTACCAGTTGTCACCAAGTTCTTCTCATAGCATGCTTCGGACATACCCCATCATATTGTGTAGTCAGTCCGTCCTTCCGGCATACCCATCCTATTGTTGCCCAGACATACCCCCATTCTATTGTTGCTCACCATCCTATTGTTGCTCATACATACCACATTCTATTATTATTCAGATATACTCCATCCTATTGTTGCTCACAATCCTATTGTTGTTAAGACATACCACATCTTATTGTTGCTCAGACATACCACATTCTATTGTTGCTCAGACATACCACATCCTATTCTTATTCAGACATACCCCATCCTATTGTTGCTCATCATCCTATTGTTGCTCAGACATACCACATCCTATTGTTGCTCAGACATACCACATCCTATTGTTACTCACCATCCTATTGTTGATCAGACATACCCCATCTTATTGTTTCTCACCATCCTATTGTTGTTCAGACACATCCTATTGTTGCTCACCATCCTCTTGTTGCTCAGACATACCCCATCTTATTGTTTCTCACCATCCTATTGTTTTTCAGACATATCACATCCTATTGTTGTTCAGACATACTACATCCTATTGTTGCTCAGACATACCACATCCTATTGTTGTTCAGACATACCACATCCTATTGTTGCTCACTATCCTCTTGTTGTTCAGACATACCAAATCCCATTGTTGCTCACCATCCTATTGTTGTTCAGACATACCACATCCTATTGTTGCTCAGACATACCACATCCTATTGTTGTTCAGATATACCACATCCTATTGTTGCTCAGACATACCACATCCTATTGTTGCTCAGACATACCACATCCTATTGTTGCTCACCATCCTCTTGTTGCTCAGACATACCCCATCTTATTGTTTCTCACCATCCTATTGTTGTTCAGACATACCACATCCTATTGTTGTTCAGACATACCACATCCTATTGTTGTTCAGACATACCCCATCCTATTGTTGCTCAGACATACTCCATCGTATTGTTGCTCATCATCCTATTGTTGCTCAGACATACTCCATCCTATTGTTGCTCATCATCCTATTGTTGCTCAGACATACTCCATCCTATTGTTGCTCAGACATACTCCATCCTATTGTTGCTCAGACATACTCCATCCTATTGTTGCTCATCATCCTATTGTTGCTCAGACATACTCCATCCTATTGTTGCTCACCATCCTATTGTTGCTCAGACATATCCCACTCTATTGTTGCTCAGGCGTACCACATTCTATTCTTGCTCAGACATACCACATTCTATTGTTGCTCAGACATACCACATTCTATTGTTGCTCAGACATACCACATCCTATTGTTGCTCAGACGTATGTCATCATAATGTTGCTCATACATACCACATCCTATTGTTGCTCAGACATACCACATTCTATTGTTGCTCAGACATACCACATTCTATTGTTGCTCAGACATACCCCATCCTATTGTTGCTCAGACGTATGTCATCCTAATGTTGCTCAGACATACCCCATCCTATTGTTGCTCAGACATACCACATCCTATTGTTGCTCAGACGTATGTCATCCTAATGTTGCTCAGACATACCACATTCTATTGTTGCTCAGACATACCACATCCTATTGTTGCTCAGACGTATGTCATCCTAATGTTGCTCAGACATACCCCATCCTATTGTTGCTCAGACATACCCAATCCTATTGTTGCTCAGACATACCCCATCCTATTGTTGCTCAGACATACCACATTCTATTGTTGCTCAGACATACCCCATCCTATTGTTGCTCAGACATACCACATTCTATTGTTGCTCAGACATAACACATTCTATTGTTGCTCAGACATACCCCATCCTATTGTTGCTCAGACATACCACATTCTATTGTTGCTCAGACATACCCCATCCTATTGTTGCTCAGACGTATGTCATCCTAATGTTGCTCAGACATACCACATCCTATTGTTGTTCAGACATACCACATTCTATTGTTGCTCAGACATACCCCATCCTATTGTTGCTCAGACATACCCCATCCTATTGTTGCTCAGACATACCCCATCCTATTGTTGCTCAAACATACCCCATCCTATTGTTGCTCAGACATACCCCACCCTATTGTTGCTCAGGCGTACCACATTCTAATGTTGCTCAGACATACCACATTCTATTGTTGCTCAGACATACCACATTCTAATGTTGCTCAGACATACCCCATCCTATTGTTGCTCAGACATACCACATTCTTCTTCTTCTTCTTCTTCTTCGTTCATCCGGAGTTCTTTTTTTCGGATGTGATTGCGTTGTGCCTGTTTACAGCAGAGCTGCGTTCTTGCGCCGTTAGGCCGACACATCCGACTTCTGCGGGCATTTGTTGACCGGGTTAACCTTCCCGGGGTACCACATTCTAATGTTGCTCAGACATACCACATTCTATTGTTGCTCAGACATACCACATTCTATTGTTGCTCAGACATACCCCATCCTATTGTTGCTCAGACATACCACATTCTATTGTTGCTCAGACATACCACATTCTAATGTTGCTCAGACATACCACATTCTATTGTTGCTCAGACATTCCCCATCCTATTGTTGCTCAGACACCACATTCTATTGTTGCTCAGACATACCACATTCTATTGTTGCTCAGACATACCACATTCTAGTGTTGCTCAGACATACCCCATCCTAATGTTGCTCAGACATACCACATTCTATTGTTGCTCAGACATACCACATCCTATTGTTGCTCAGGTGTACCACATTCTATTGTTGCTCAGACATGCCACATTCTATTGTTGCTCAGGCATATCACATTATATTGTGTATTTTGTCCGTACTTCAGGCATACCACATCCTGCTGTTGCTCACGGATGGGATCTTCAACGATGTGCTGGACACGAAGAAGGCCATCGTCCACGCCAGTAGCCTGCCCATGTCCATCATCATTGTCGGCGTGGGCAGTTCTGACTTCAGGGAGATGACGGAGCTGAGCGGGGACGGGGGAGTCCTGTCTCTACCCACCGGGGAAACCGTCTGCAGAGATATTGTTGAGTTTGTTCCGTTCCGCAGCTTTAAAACGGTAATACGTGATTTTGATCTGTCTGTCTATGTTTCTATATCGGTCTGTCTGATCTATCTATATGTCTGTCTTTTTGTCTATCCGTCCGTCCCTTTGTCTGTCTGTCTGTACCCCCCCCCCTCTCTCTCTCTCTCTCTCTCTCTCTCTCTCTCTCTCTCTCTCTCTGTCCGTCCATCCATCTGTTGTCAGATTATATATCATACCACATTATCATACCACATTCTATTGTTGCTCAGACATACCCCATCCTATTGTTGCTCAGACGTATGTCATCCTAATGTTGCTCAGACATACCCCATCCTATTGTTGCTCAGACATACCACATCCTATTGTTGCTCAGACGTATGTCATCCTAATCTGCCTGTTTTAAAGTGACTGCCGCTTCCATCGACGATGAATTGTAATTTTAGTGGCGGACTGTTGTCTTGGCATTCTAGCAGCGGCCTTATGCATAATGCCAGTGTGTGCTTGTGGTTTGTTGGGACTCCTTTTGTTCCATTTTTTATGTGGGACAGTAAAGATTTTCTCTCTGTCCGTCCATTCATCTATCCATCTTAATCTGCATGTCTGCCTGTCTCTTTATCTGCCCATCCAGCAATCCATCTATCCATTTGTCTGTATGCCTGTCTGTCCGTCTCGCTCTTTCTGTCCATCTATCCGCCCATCTATCCATCTCTGTCGCTTTCTCTATATATCCATCCATTTGTGTGTGTGTGGGGGTTGGTGGGGTGTGTGTGTGTGTGTGTGTGTGTGTGTGTGTGCGCGCGCGCGCGCCTGCTTCTCTGTCCATCCATCCATCCATCTATTTATCCGTCTGCTTCTCTCTCACTGTCCATCCATCGACCCACACATACATCCATTTGTCAATCTCTTTGTTCTTTCTGTATCCATCCAACCGCCCCCATCTCTCTAATAAGAGATGTTGAATGAAAGAACGTATGAGAGGAAATTGAGAAGAAGGGCAGAATGTCAGACGGCCCTGCGTGCCCAGTTCTTAACCCTTTGAAAATAAAGATTTTCGTTCGTTCGTTCGTTCTCTCTCTCTCTCTTTCTCTCTCTCTCTCTCTCTCTCTCTCTCTCTCTCTCTCTCTCTCTCTCTCTCTCTCTCTCTCTCTCTCTCTCTCTCTCTCTCTCTCTCTCTCTCTCTCTCCGCCGATCTTAGTTTTCTTATGCAGTACAGTGTACCTATCTCTAAGGTCAGCTTAAGATTTTCGGTGTTTTTATGTAATTTTATTTTGATTCTCGCAGCGCCCAATGGAGGACTTGGCCAGACATGTTCTGGAGAAGATTCCACGACAGGTCACTGACTACTACAAGATGAGGGGAATACGCACTTCCATGCAACGATAGAACAGTCAGATGGCAGACATTTAATCATATGATTATATCAATCACTGTAGCCTTTAAAATGTAATAATTTCTTCTCTTCTCATAACATTCATTCTTATTTGATTTGCAAATTGTATTTCGTCGTCCAGTTACTGAGTTGAGTTAGTGGAGCGACACTGTGAGCTATGGGTTTCATGTGGAATGCTTTTACATATGTCCGCGGTTGTTTGTATTGTGAAATGCATTTTCAGAAAAATGGTGGACAGGCGGTTGCATAACTAGCTTTTTTCGCCTGATGCAATAATGTGTGTGCAACTGCCGGTTTTAAAGTGACTGCCGCTTCCATCGACGATGAATTGTAATTTTAGTGGCGGACTGTTGTCTTGGCATTCTAGCAGCGGCCTTATGCATAATGCCAGTGTGTGCTTGTGGTTTGTTGGGACTCCTTTTGTTCCATTTTTTATGTGGGACAGTAAAGAGCATTTTGTGTGATATTCACTGGTACAGGAACGGAGCATAATGGGGCAACCCTTTGCCATGAAGTTGGAGCCACGACTAACTCGCTCACAGTTTATTTATACTGCTAATACGTTTCTTTCTTCAAATATTAACCCCCTATCAATTAAAATGTTTACCCTAAGTAAAATAATCTTGCTTCAAATCTTAGAGCTCAAAAGTTGCATTTTTGCAAAGCTCATTCTTCAGGAGTTCATTTTCATTCATGAGTGGTCATAGTAGTTTAAATGTGTTTCTTGAGATCAATGTCACCATCATGCACCGTGCAAAGTGGCCTTTGTGTTCATGTCTCTCCGCAATTCTTGGTGTTCTGGATCAATCCTATTTGTGACGTTCCTCGGCGCCATTGTCTTAGACCTTCATGCATCATTTCTTTCGGTCTGCCAATATTTCTCTCGGTTTGCCTCTCATGGTTCTCAGTTTGCCTCTATTTCGCTAGGTGTGTCTACATTTCTCTCGGTTTGCCTCACATTTCTCTCGGTCTGCCTCTCATTTCGCTCTGTCTACTTCTCATTTCTCTGTGTCTGCCGCTCATTTCTCTCTGCCTGCCTCTCATTTTCCTCTGTCTGCCTCTCATTTCTCTATGTCTGCAAATATCTATCTCTGTCTGCCTATATTTATCTCTGTCTGCCTATATTTCTCTCGGTCTACCTCTCATTTCTCTTGGTCTGCCTCTCATTTCTCTCGGTCTGCCTCTCATTTCTCAAGGTGTGCCTTTCATTTCTATCGATCTGCCTCTTACTTCTCTCTGCCTCTCATTTATCTCGGTCTGCCTCTCATTTCTCTTGGTTTACCTCTCATTTATCTCAGTCTGCCTATATTTCTCTCGGTCTGCCTCTGATTTCTCACTCTCAAACTATATTTCTCTCGGTTTGCCTCTCATTCCTCTCTGTTTGCGTCTCACTTCTCTCAGTTTGCCTCTCATTTCTCTGTCTGCCCCTCATTTCTCTCTGTCTGCCTCTCAGTCCATGTCATTCAGTTAGCGAGTACAATTGTATTCAAAGACTCCTGGGGGTCATCGAAGGAACTACAGAGTTCATGTCCCATGCCACGCTTTCGAGAAACGGTTTGCTGCTCTGCGGAGAGACCAAACTTGATGGGATAAACCTGGTGCAATGAATTAAAGAATGTTAAAACAGTTGTGAAGGTACTATGTCTTAATTCTAACAAGAGGAAATGAAAAAGCTGTGAATTCATGTATAAATGTATAAATCCAGGCGAACCTTCTGGCCTAGAGAGACAACAGTGGAAGATAAACTCTATGGACCGCTGAATGAACTAAAAAAGACTGTTAGATTCATACAAGAGACAACATTGCAGTTATAAACATAATTTAGGCGAACGAAAGAAGAAGAAGATGTGTAAATGTTTGTCTCGTACATTTTTAAAAACCAAGATCTGTATGAAAGAATTATTTACGGCGTGTGATTTTAATTAACAGGCTAAAACTATGTTTAAAACACATTATTTGTGCGCTACTATTAAAATCCTTTGCTTATGTCATAAACAATCATAAACATGCATTGCTTCAATAAAGATGCTATCTGTTTACATAAACATTATTGTGTATTATTGTACAAGCCTCTTTTTTGTTATAAAGATCACAAAGAGAAGTACAGTATACCAAAGAGTTATACAATATAACAAACATTCATAAAGTATAACAAAGAATTATAAACTTTAATAAAGAATCATAACCCCGGGACTGCTACAGGGATCTGCAGTCTCATCGGTGCTCTTTAACGTGTATACGAGCAAGATTGCAAACCTAGAAGTACCAGGGGTTGGAAGAATACTAACATTTGCAGATGATATTCTTGCATACAGGCAGGGGAGAGATAGGGAGCAAACAGCCCAGGAGTTACAGGCGACAGTAGATAAAGTGATTGACTGGTGCACAGAAATGAGTGCTGTCATCCACCCGGAAAAGGCGGCTGTTTTGTGGTGCTCTTTGGACCATGTGGAGACGGTTGTGACAAGATCTCAAAAGGGACTCAATGCACTTAAAACTATGGCTGCAATGGACATAGAGCAGAGAATACTTTTCACACTATACCAGCACTTGATCCTCTCAGTAATTGATTATGGATTAGGTCTGCTCACTGTCTCAGAGAGTCAGCTGGTGAAATTAGAGCGCATACAGAACGAAGCTATGCGGGTCATTCTGGGATGCACTAGAGACACCCAAGTAGTGTGTATGCGTTACATCCTTGGTCTGCCGACTGTTACTGGTAGGCTCAAGGTGATGCAGGCGAAGGCATACCTCAGAGTAGCTGCAGGCACAGACCACCCACTGCATGAGGCGCTGGACGCAGTTAAGGGTCAGCGACTGATAAGAGGGAAATCATGGATGGCTCAGGCGGAGGATACGATCAGACAGGTGTGCCCCTTGGGGAACATTAGGCGTGGAGAGGAGTGGGTCAGAGTGCCAGCGGAGCAGTCAGACTTGTGGAGAGTTATAATCACATTAAGCCGGGAGTGCAGGGAGTGGGCAGCAGGGACCACGGATGTGGAAATCCAGCAACTAATTCAGGACAATGCTCACTCGAGTGATGTGATTATCTACACAGATGGTTCGGTGTCAAGAGGTGAGAGAAGTGGCTGGGGGTTCATAGCCAAAGCTAATGGTCGATGTTTGGGGCAGGAGAGCCTGGCATATGATACCACAACATCCAGCTTAAGAATGGAAGTGGAGGCAGTCACTGCGGCTCTCCGCTGGATGGAGAATACGACACACACACACATCGTGATTGTAACTGACTCAGAAAGCATGCTGAGTAGGGTGAGGATAGGCAAGCTTCGTGCAGAGTGGCTTGCTTCGCTTCGGAGGTCACGGGTGACAAGCATCGTATGGATCTTTTCTCCGGGGCATGCCGGTGTGCTGAGAAATGAACAGGCGGACAGATTGGCTGGCTCTGCAGAACTTGTTGGAGTATTGATACATGACAAGGCAGACGTGGTTGCGGCCTTGTGGGAGCACGTGCACCCCTCGGAGGAGCAAATGGATTACCATGGTCTGGCAAGAATGAGACAACGAGGAGTGACGAAGGGATCTGGCCGACGCTCAACGCTCAGAGGAAAGGTGAGACGGACTTATAATCAGATTGCTACTGGTACTGTTAGTGTTGGAACTCTTCGCTGGCTGCTGAGGATGGGGATGGAGCACTTATGGGAATGCCCCATAGAACAACAGATGAAATGGTTTGGCCACCTCACAAGAATGCCCTGGTATAAAGAGCCACATTAAAGAAATAAAATGGATACAGAGCAAGGTGAAGACCACGTAAAACAGTGGTTCTCAACCGGTGGGGAATTCCCCCCCCCCCCGGGGGAATTTCATGGTTTCCAGAGGGGGGGGGGGGGATGAAGACCATTTCAAGATCGTGTTAATACAAGAATCGATTACTTGACATAGTTTTTCCCTTCATACTTTACAGTTATGTACGTCTCATCCTTCTAAAATTCATTTTATAAAGTAAGTAGACCCACAAATCATGTTTTATGTGGATGTCTAGACTTGTTTTAGTATATGCTATTGCATTTGCCTTCCACTTTTACGTATACTGTGTAGGGGTGAGGGGATTTTTAGATAGGAAATATGAAGGGGGGGGGGGGGAATGACGTTCTGAAAATACGGTGAAGGGGGGAACGGGCCAAATTTTTGATAGGAAGGGGGGGGGAATGGCGTTCTGAAAATATGGTGAAGGGGGGGGAATGGGCCAAAAAAGGTTGAGAACCACTGACGTAAAAGATGGAGTGATGATATCAAGAACAACCTCACAGAAGTTAATACCAGCCTACAGAGAGCATTAGACAGAGCACATAAAAGGTCTTCACATCTCCCCTGCAACACTTCACTGAGGCAAATGGAGGAAGAGAAGAAGAAGTAGGAGTGAAGGCAATATTACAGACAGAGGCCTACTCCCAGCTAGTACACAAATGCTGCGATGAGTTATGACCAAGTTATATTCTGATAACCCTCTGCGCAGGCGTAAAGCTCCAGTACAGGACTAGCACATTTCTGAGCTTGGAGAGGAGAAGATCTCTGCCACACAGCTCCCACAGAGATAGTATGAAAGATGTTTTTTGCCTTGAACACAAGTAGTATGACAATGGAAGTTATGGCCGTAAGTAAAGCAATTACATGGCTTGAGACACATTCACTCGGGCGTGTTTCCTTAGTGACTAAATGAGTAAGCTCAGGAAGATTGAGATGGGTTGGATTCAAAGACAGTGGTTGGTGTCTCTTGAGCGGTCATGGCTGGCAAAGATTAGCTTCATTTTCATGCCAGGGCATGCGGGTGTACAAGGAAATGAGCAGGCTGAAAGGTTTGCAGGTGAGGCTACTGTAAAGGGCGGACGAGCCATGGACCAGGCTGATATTTTGAATGCAATACGAGAAGTAAGTCGTTTGCGAGAACCAGGTGATGACTGAATCTACGACCATGGTAAGACTGTGAGAACAGCAAGTTAAAAGAGGTGTGGCCAGACAAGAACCCTATGCAGAAAGCCAAAGAAGATGAATAAACCAACACAGAACTGGTGTCGTGAGCCGCTACACACTGTGAGATTTACTGAGGAGGGGATCCGAGCACTTATGGACTGAATGGTTCGACGTGCAATGAGGATGATCTGTCGACTGACTAACTAACTAGAGATAGTATAAGTATACTGATACTGGGTCAGAGGACATCTCTACACCAGCCTACTCCAGTTGATGCAAGCCCTTCACGAAACACAGATGGCTTGAATGCCAACGTATCGACTTACAGTTAAATCTGAAATCTTTAAAATGATTCACAATCAACCAACCTGGTTATTCATTCCAAAGAGTAGTTTAGTTTAGTTTAGTCATTGGATCAACATCACGGCACACGGTTTAACCCATAAGTGCTCCGTTTTCCTCCTAACTCAAACCTGAGTCTGGAGAAACTCAACTCAGTGCACGAACTCTGTTGCATCGGCGAGGATCCTGAAATACTTTGGATAGATTTTTAACTCGAAATTTTGCCCGGGCAGCGCCGTTGGGCTACTCTACTTCGATTTCCAACTGCCAAGGGATTTTTTTACGTGCGCAACAATACACACGGGCGTCCGATCTCACTACCCAGAGACAACAATACACACGGGCGTCCGATCTCACTACCCAGAGACAACAATACACACGGGCGTCCGATCTCACTACCCAGAGACCAGGGGAAATTTTATTACTGGAAGTCCAGGTGGATTTTTTAAATAAATCCCGGTCCTCACCGGGGCCTGAACCCAGGACCTCCAGCACTCGAGGCGGACACCATACCTCGAGACCACTCAGCCCCTTGAGTGCAATTGTATTCAAAGAGTAGTATATTATGTTATCTCAAGTTATTCAGTTAGAAGACTGGTACATGTCACATTATTCAGTTAGTAGACTGATATGTCATGTCAAATTATTCAGTTAGAAGACTGGTATGTCATGTCACATTATTCAGTCAGGAGACTGGTATGTCATGTCACATTATTCAGTTAGAAGACTGGTACGTCATGTCACATTATTCAGTTAGAAGACTGGTATGTCATGTCACATTATTCAGTCAGAAGACTGGTATGTCATGTCACATTATTCAGTTAGAAGACTGGTATGTCATGTCACATTATTCAGTTAGAAGACTGGTATGTCATGTCACATTATTCAGTTAGAAGACTGGTATGTCATGTCACATTATTCAGTCAGAAGACTGGTATGTCATGTCACATTATTCAGTTAGAAGACTGGTATGTCATGTCACATTATTCAGTGAGAAGACTGGTATGTCATGTCACATTATTCAGTCAGAAGACTGGTATGTCATGTCACATTATTCAGTCAGAAGACTGGTATGTCATGTCATATTATTCAGTTAGAAGTCTGGTATGTCATGTCACATTATTCAGTTAGAAGACTGGTATGTGATGTCACAATATTAAGCCAGGAGACTGGTATGTCAACTCAAGTTATTCCATCATCTTCATGAATAACCTGTAAGAAGTTTCTGACCTCATCACTCCTCAATTCCAGATTTCAGACAGGCTCATAAACTTATTCTTGGAAGGGAATGGGACAGTTTCCTTTTGCCTTCCATATGAGGAGAACTCATTATATTATACCTCACAAAGATGAGAATGCCACCTTGGCCAGGATGCCTCGAACCTCATTGTGAGTTCAGAGTTTGTTATTTATTGTTTCACTGCAAGATCTCGACATCTTCCTTGCTGATTCTCTCAAATACATGTGGGTATCAGAAATACTATCATGATCAAAGCTTAATGAAGGGAAGTTGCAACCTGCATCTCAGCTTGGTGTATAAAAATTGCTAACTGTACCTCAGCTTTATTTTGGTGTGCATATCCTATTTACAGGACATCACTGTCAACACCAGCATTTTACTGCTGTTGTTGATGTCTTAGCAAGTTTTTTACGTTCAATAGTTTGCCATTGCTTTCTGAATGACCGGCTCCCATACCAACATGTTAAAACCCCAGCGTGACACAGTCTGCTGCCAAATCGGTCGCCGCTGCATTTCAAATGCGTAGTAATCGGCTCATGAATCGTGTTCGCAAGCCTTTAGGCCACAGTGACCAGCTACGTCAGTTTGATGTTGGGAAATGTCAACTGTACCTCAGCTTGATGTTGGGAAATGTCAACTGTACCTCAGCTTGATGTTGGGAAATGTCAACTGTACCTCAGCTTGATGTTGGGAAATGCCAACTGTACCTCAGCTTGATGTTGGGAAATGTCAACTGTACCTCAGCTTGATGTTGGGAAATGTCAACTGTACCTCAGCTTGATGTTGGGAAATGTCAGCTGTACCTCAGCTTGATGTTGGGAAATGTCAACTGTACCTCAGCTTGATGTTGGGAAATGTCAGCTGTACCTCAGCTTGATGTTGGGAAATGTCAACTGTACCTCAGCTTGATGTTGGGAAATGTCAGCTGTACCTCAGCTTGATGTTGGGAAATGTCAACTGTACCTCAGCTTGATGTTGGGAAATGCCAACTGTACCTCAGCTTGATGTTGGGAAATGTCAACTGTACCTCAGCTTGATGTTGGGAAATGTCAACTGTACCTCAGCTTGATGTTGGGAAATGTCAACTGTACCTCAGCTTGATGTAGGAAAATTGCCAACTGTACCTCAGCTTGATGTTGGGAAATGTCAACTGTACCTCAGCTTGATGTTGGGAAATGTCAACTGCACCTCAGCTTGATGTTGGGAAATGTCAACTGTACCTCAGCTTGATGTAGGAAAATTGCCAACTGTACCTCAGCTTGATGTTGGGAAATGTCAACTGTACCTCAGCTTGATGTTGGGAAATGTCAACTGTACCTCAGCTTGATGTTGGGAAATGTCAACTGTACCTCAGCTTGATGTTGGGAAATGTCAACTGTACCTCAGCTTGATGTAGGAAAATTGCCAACTGTACCTCAGCTTGATGTAGGAAAATGACAAATGTACCTCAGCTTGATTTAGGAAAATGACAACTGTACCTCAGCTTGATTTAGGAAAATGACAACCGTACCTCAGCTTGATGTAGGAAACCAACTGTACCACAATTTATGATGGAAAATTGCCAACTGTGCCTCAGCTTGATGTAGAAAAATTGCCAACTGTAACTCAGTTTGATGTAGGGAAATGTCAACTCTACTTCAGTTTGATGTAGACAAATTGCCAATTGTACCTCAGCTTGATGTAGGGAAATGTCAACTCTACTTCAGTTTGATGTAGGAAAATTGCCAACTGTACCTCAGCTTGATGTAGGAAAATGACAACTGTACCTCAGCTTGTTGAAGAGAACGCAGCACTCCTAGTGGTAGAGGACAGGCCATGCACAAGAGTGTGGCAAACGTAGTTCAAGGGACAGTATTCACCTGAGCAAAGCTGGGCACTAACTTGAGCTAAAAGCGACATATTAACAAAGATGGACACACTTGAGCTGACAGCTGCAACACATTTTCAAAGACTGAGATCACAAACAAAAGGCAGAAGAAAAAGAAGAAGCAACTATCTGACCAACATTCATTAACTAGGGCAGTGGCAAATTTCAGCCTACTCTTTATTACTATTAACTGCCAAGGGAACTTTGTGCAGACATATTGTTGTTGGTCATGATCTCAAGTTCATGAAGGTAGGCAGAGAATCTTTTTTACAGAGACAATGGCTACGGTCACCGATCATTGAGGTCACTGTCAAGAAGGAAAGAAATGGCAGGCTACCTTCATTACAAATGCCTAGAACATTATGATTTGGTAATTTACGGAACATCAGATCTCATCTCATCTTGTTCCTCATATACCTTGCGTTATTCATAAACAGGTGAATTGGTACAATTCTCTCAGAACAGTCATAACATCTGATGGGAGATGCCTTGAAGAGATTAGAACAAGAATCGCCATGACGAAGGTAGCCTTTTGCAAGATGAAAAACATTCTGACCAATAAAAAGATGTCATTTGCAACAAGATAAAGAGTGTCGAGGTGCTACATAGAACTTGTACTTTTTTATGGAGGTGTAGCGTGGACAATGAGTGGACAAGCTGAAAAACATCTGATGGCTGTGGAAATGTGGTTTCTGAGGAAAATGCAAAGAATACCATGGACAGACAGAAAAACCAAGAAGAAACAAATGAAAATCAAAAACTGATTAGAGACATTAGACGTAGACAGTCAAAATGTTTTGGGCATGTTATGAGAAGAAATTAATTGGAGAACTTTGTGATAACTGGCAAGATCGAAGGGGAAGAGACCAAGGGGGAAATAGAGAAGTAAATACCTGAATGGCTTGGCCACATGGCATGGTCGAGACAGGAACATGGAGCTGATCCATAACTCTGGTGATCGAGTGGGATGGCAAAACAAGACCGCCCACGCTTATTGGCATAGCACATGATGGATGGATGGTCAAGGTGACACATAAACAGCGGGAGAGTGCATTTGTTGGCTTCATATGACGAGATTCTAATGGACTGTTCTCTCTATTCATCGTTTACCTGGTCGGCCTCTTGTTCTGGTTTCATTTGGTCTGTACATCTTTGCTTGTTATGGTATAATGTAAGTCAGTAGCCTAGTTATATATTTCACTTGCTGTTTTCTAATGAGATCTAGCGGTGCTATTACCCCCACTTTAGTCCTGATTTCTTCATTTCCTATTTTCTCCCTTCCTATGTTGAGTATTCTTATCAAGAATCTCATTTCTGTTGTTGTAATTTTTCTTTTCTCTGTTTCTGTCAATGTCCAGGTTTGTCATTGGTAGCATAGAGTTGGTAGGAAGATTGTGCTGTACAGATAAACAGGGTAAGTGGGTGCCACACAGGAGCAGCCTCACCTGACTAATATTCAAGAACCCAGTGGTGCCAACTCTATGACCACGAGCTGTATCATGATGGAGGTGATGGCAATGACATGGGCTTTCATATGATGAATCACAGAATTATACCAACATTTGTGTACTAAGTGATTCTTCTTCTTTGTTCGTTCGGAATGTTGTTTTAGACATAATTGAGTTGTGCCTGTTTACAGCAAGACTGCGATATTTGCACCTTTCATCCGACTTCTTCAGGTAGTTGTTGACTGGGTTACCTTCCTGGCTAAGTGATTCAATAAGCATGATCTGAAAGGTCAAGGTGGGTTCTGTACGTAAACAGTGGATTGACGTCTGTAGAGTCACCTTCATCTTCATTCCAGGACATGAGGGAGTTGAGGGAATTGAATGAACTGATAACCCTTTATCGGGCATAGCGTCCGAATGCGTCTTTACCCCGGAACAGGCAAAGCGCCCGAAAGTGTCCGAGCTACTACTAGCATTGGAAAAATGCGATCTCGCGGCTATCCGAGACTCCCGATTGTCTACTTTCGGTTTCACCTACAGCTTGACGTAGCCACCATTCGCAAGCGTATACTATGAATTTGAATGGATTTTTAAAATAGTTTTTGGGGTTTTTAAGCTAAGTTTTTCCAAATGGATTTTAACGATTCTTTAAGTGATAGTCAAGATTCCGCTGGGTTCAATTTAAGTGACATTGAAGGGCACGAAGTTGACTATTAATTGGAGCTAGATATCAGTGATCAACGTTAGCAATACTTTGCAGTCATGAGTCAGACTTTAAAGAAAGTGATTCTGATTCTGAAAATGTTTTTAAATTGCCGTATAAATGACTGACAATCACAAGCATTGTAAATATTTGTGTTCATGTGTGGATTACCAACAACATTCCAGTGAGTAAATTGTTCTGCATGCTTTTCCCGTCATTTTGCTATTTATTTTACTACAATCTGTTGACTAAAAACTTATATGCAATTTTTTTTACTAACGTAGCCTGAAATTTTACAGAACCTGAAAAATAATTCTTGCCCGTTTCAGAGTTATTAGCGGACAAACGTCTGCCCTGTAAAGGGATAAACTTGCTCGCTCTGTATCCCCTGCAGATGGCCAGCCCATGGATCATGCCGATGTTAATACTGCCATTAGAGAGGTGTCGAAAGCAGAGAACTTAGATGACAGTGAATCCACATCGTTGTCAAGAATGAGAGACTCGGGAGTAAGAATTGGTACGGCCATTGGGAGAATGTAGGGCCACATCAACCAGCACAGAACTGGCACTATTAGCCATCAGACACTGATGCAAATGTTGGGGGAAAGATCTAATTACCTAGGACTTGTCTGGAGTGCAAGGATGATAGCCAATAGATATAAAATAACAGATAAGACACATGGGACTTTAATAATAGTGTATACTTACAAACACAAAGGCAATCAACAAGACAACAAGTTTCATAAATTATAATAATATTAATTTCAAGAAGCATACATTTATATTAGCTAATAAATCAAAGGTTAACAGGGGTTCAATGTTATGAACGTCCAGTCTTGGTAGCCTATGGTGGCTTTCTGGCACTTTCTCCTCAGGTTGTTTATGTCAGCCCTCTGTTTCATCTGATGCGTTTATTGCTCGTCTTCTTTGTCCTCTCGTCCCAGCTGAAATGTTTAAAGTGTCATCACTGATGGTTCAATGAACTAAGGCAGAATGTGTAATTATAAACAGAATATATGATTATGAACAGTCACTTTATCTATTTGCTATTACAACCAGAGGATATGGCCCTAATTGTTTTCAGTGACCAACTGGCATACAAGAGTTTATATGGCCATTGTCTCGTCCCAGCTGTAATCCTGAAAGTTTTATCACTGATGGTTCAATGAACTAAGGCAGAATATGAGATCTTTATCACTTTATCTTTATGCTATTACGACCTGAGAATATGGCTAATTGTTTTCAGTGACCAAATGACACACAAGAGTTGATATGGTAATTTTTACGGGCTTTCAATATATTCTTGTAACATAATTCCAGTCTCTCCATCTCTCTGTCTCAACTCCATCTCCTATTTGTTCTTCCATTTCTCTGGCTCCTTGTTCACTTCCTTCCATCTCCTTCCCTTACCTAACTTTCTTCAACCTGTTTCCCTCCTCTATTTTATATCCATTCTTCCCATCCATCAATATCCCTTTCCCCTCCATTCATCTTCCCTTCCCAACCATCTGTCTCTTGCCTTTATTTTATTTTCCCTCTTCAATTTGTAACCTTCTCTATCCCACATCACCATCTTCATTTCTATTAGTCTCCCTCTTCCCTTCTGCCTTCTTCCTCTATCCCATATATCTCCCTCTTCTCCCTTCCATCTGTCTACCTCTTCTTTCACCTCTCACTTTCACAATTATCTTTATTAACTCTCCCTATTATTTTCTTTCATCTTTCTTCCTATTTTCACCATCTCCCTTCCTCCTTCTACGCTCATCTCACCTTCTTGCTCCTCTGCATATGTTTGTGTCTACACAAAACTACTGTTTCCATACTCTCTCTCTATCTCGTATGTGTGTGTCTGTCTGTCTGTGTGCATCTGTCTGTCTGTGTGTGTGTCTGTGTGTGTGTCTGTCCATGTCTGTCTCTGTGTGTCTATGTGTGCGCATCTGTCTGTGCATGCGTGTGTCTGCATGTGTGCATACGCATGCACAAGCGCATGTATGCCTGTCTGTGATTTTGTCTCCAAATATCTGCCTAAGTTCCCATGTGTCTGTGTCTGTGCATTTGCTTCTCTGTCAATTATTCTCTGTCTTTCCATCTCCCTTCCTCCCTCTTCCTATTTCGCAGCCTCATTTCTGTTATCAAACAAACACAAAACAAACTCGATGGCGGTAGCACTTGATCTCGAGGATGCGTACAACAGAGTTCGATATGATATTTTGATGACCGCACTGATGGAGAAGGGGGTCATTCCCTGGTTGGTGAACTTGATAGCAGCCATCCTGCACTCTCGTCGGGTTGCTCTCCGTCTGGGCGCATGGACCTCAGAGCCACATATGTTAACCCCGGGACTGCTACAGGGATCTGCAGTCTCACTGGTGCTCTTTAATGTGTATACGAGCAAGATTGCAAACCTAGAAGCACCAGGGGTTGGAAGAATACTAACATATGCAGATGATATTCTTGCATATAGGCAGGGGAGAGATAGGGAGCAAACAGCCCAGGAGTTACAGGCGACAGTAGATAAAGTGATTGACTGGTGCACAGAAATGAGTGCCGTCATCCACCCGGAAAAGGCGGCTGTTTTGTGGTGCTCTCTGGACAACAGGATTGTAAGAGCTGATGTCTCAAGCCTCGCGATAGATGGTAGAAATGTCAGCAGAGAGAACAAACTGAAGTATCTGGGGATCACATTTGACAGGAGCCTATCCTTCAAGGACCATGTGGAGACGGTCATGACAAGAACTCAAAAGGGACTCAAAGCACTTAAAACTATGGCTGCAATGGACATAGAGCAGAGAATGCTTTTCACACTATACCAGCACTTGATCCTCTCAGTAATTGATTATGGATTAGGTCTGCTCACTGTCTCAGAGAGTCAGCTGGTGAAATTAGAGCGCATACAGAACGAAGCTATGCGGGTCATTCTGGGATGCACTAGAGACACCCCAGTAGTGTGTATGCGTTACATCCTTGGTTTGCCGACTGTTGCTGGTAGGTTCAAGGTGATGCAGGAGAAGGCATACCTCAGAGTAGCTGCAGACACAGACCACCCACTGCATGAGGCGCTGGACGCAGTTGAGGGTCAGCGACTGATAAGAGGGAAATCATGGATGGCTCAGGTGGAGGATACGATCAGACAGGTGTGCCCCTTGGAGAACATTAGGCGTGGAGAGGAGTGGGTCAGAGTGCCAGCGGAGCAGTCAGACTTGCGCAGAGTTATAATCACATTAAGCCGGGAGTGCAGGGAGTGGCCAGCAGGGGCCACGGATGTGGAAATCCAGCAACTAATTCAGGACAATGCTCACTCGAGTGATGTGATTATCTACACAGATGGTTCGGTGTCAAGAGGTGAGAGAAGTGGCTGGGGGTTCATAGCCAAAGCTAATGGTCAATGTTTGGGGCAGGAGAGCCTGGCATATGATACCACAACATCCAGCTTAAGAATGGAAGTGGAGGCAGTCCCTGCGGCTCTCCGCTGGATGGAGAATACGACACACACACACATCGTGATTGTAACTGACTCAGAAAGCATGCTGATGAGGGTTAGGACGGGCAGACTTCGTGCGGAGTGGCTTGCTTCGCTTCGGAGGTCACAGGTGACAAGCATCGCCTGGATCTTTTCTCCGGGGAATGCCGGTGTGCTGTGAAATGAACAGGCGGACAGATTGGCTAGCTCTGCAGAACTTGATGGAGTACTGATACATGACAAGGCAGACGTGGTTGCGGCCTTGTGGGAGCACGTGCACACCTCGGAGGAGCAAATGGATTACCATGGTCTGGCATGAATGAGACAATGGGGAGTGACAAAGGGATCTGGCCGACGCTCAAAGGAAAGGTGAGACGGACTTATAATCAGATTGCTACTGGTACTATTAGTGTTGGAACTCTTCACTGGCTGCTGAGGGGGACGGAGCACTTATGGGAATGCCCCGAATGCTGTGATGTCGATTCCTAAATCAATCAATCAATCAATCAATCAACACAAAACAAACTATATAAATAAAACATACTTAAACAAATCCTCATCTCTGATATCTTTCTCTTGCCTCTCCCCTTCTTCCTGAAGAAAAGAAACAACATGGCACTAATCAGAAATGTGATACTGCTAAACTGGAAACCCTCTGAAATATTCCCACAAGCATCATCTGCAAATTTAAAGATGATTCCAAAACTGATATTGTTAAAGAGAATGAAACACTAAGAAGATAACATACAGTAGTAGGTCATGAATTTCTGATGTGAGGCAACTAGTTCTTCTACAAAGCTTTCCTCATTGCTCAATTTAGGGCAAAATGAAAAACTTGCTACACTAATGAAATGGAAGTCTTCTTCTTCCTCCTTTCTTTTTCCTCTGCTGCTATTTCTTCTTTCTCCTCCATTGCCTCTTTCTTCTGCTGCTGCTTCTTCTTTCTCCTCCATTGCCTCTTTCTTCTGCTGCTGCTGCTGCTTCTTCCTCCTCCATTGCCTCTTTCTTCTGCTGCTGCTGCTGCTGCTTCTTTCTCCTCCATTGCCTCTTTCTTCTGCTGCTATTTCTTCTTTCTCCTCCATTGCCTCTTTCTTCTGCTGCTGCTTCTTCTTTCTCCTCCATTGCCTCTTTCTTCTGCTGCTGCTGCTGCTTCTTTCTCCTCCATTGCCTCTTTCTTCTGCTGCTGCTGCTGCTGCTTCTTTCTCCTCCATTGCCTCTTTCTTCTGCTGCTATTTCTTCTTTCTCCTCCATTGCCTCTTTCTTCTGCTGCTGCTGCTGCTTCTTTCTCCTCCATTGCCTCTTTCTTCTGCTGCTGCTGCTGCTTCTTTCTCCTCCATTGCCTCTTTCTTCTGCTGCTGCTTCTTTCTCCTCCATTGCCTCTTTCTTCTGCTGCTGCTGCTGCTTCTTTCTCCTCCATTGCCTCTTTCTTCTGCTGCTGCTGCTGCTTCTTTCTCCTCCATTGCCTCTTTCTTCTGCTGCTGCTTCTTTCTCCTCCATTGCCTCTTTCTTCTGCTGCTGCTGCTGCTTCTTTCTCCTCCATTGCCTCTTTCTTCTGCTGCTGCTGCTGCTTCTTTCTCCTCCATTGCCTCTTTCTTCTGCTGCTGCTGCTGCTTCTTTCTCCTCCATTGCCTCTTTCTTCTGCTGCTGCTTCTTTCTCCTCCATTGCCTCTTTCTCCTCCTCCTGCTGCGGCTCCTTCTTCTTCATATTCTTTTTATTGTTGCTTCTTCATCTTTCTCTGCGTTCTCCTTCTTCTATACTTCTCTTCTACTTCTTAATCTTCTTTTTCTACCTCTTCTTCCTGCTCCTCTCCATCTGTGGTCAGTTTTCTTCACTCAGCAATCTAATTAAAGAGACACATGCAACTATCAGCAAGAGATCGTTGGGGTGCCCCATAACTTCTCTTCCACTTTCATCTTAAACCACCAATGACACATTTACAGTTTGTGTCCAGGGTTCCGCTCATGACTTTAGCAACAGAAGTAAACCGTTCTGATGGGTTGAGCTACTCAATCCATAGAAATCCCAGCATGAACTGTTGCTTACAGATACAATCTACAACTCTAGACAGGTCAGAGGTAGATATGAGTTACACGAGTTTAGACACTATGTATATGTGTATATATATATATATATATATATATATATATATATATATATATATATATATATATATATATATATATATATATATATAAATGAGTCAATGCTGTCGGGCAGAGATATAAATGAGTCAATGCAGTCAGGTAGAGATATAAATGAGTCAATGCTGTCAGGTAGAGATATAAATGAGTCAATGCTGTCAGGTATAGATATAAATGCGGCAATGCTGTCAGGTAGAGATATAAATGAGCCAATGCTGTCAGATAGAGATATAAATGAGCCAATGCTATCAGGTAGCAAAATAATTGGGTCAATGCTGTCAGGTAGAGCTATAAATGAGTCAATGCTGTCAGGTAGAGATATAAATGTGTCAATGCTGTCAGGTAGAGATATAAATGAGTCAATGCTGTCAGGCAGAGATATAAATGAGTCAATGTTGTCAGGCAGTGATATAAATGAGTCAATGCTAACAGGCAGTGATTTAAATGAGTCAATGCTAACAGGCAGTGATATAAATGGGTCAATGCTGTCAGACAGAGATATAAATGAGTCAATGCTGTTAGGCAGAGATATCGAGACAATGCTGTCAGGCAGAGCTATAAATGAGACAAAGCTGTCAGGCAGAGATATAAATGAGTCAATGCTGTCAGGCAGAGGCATAAATGAGTCAATGCTGTCAGGTAGAGGTATAAATGAGTCAATGTTGTCAGGTAGAGGTATAAATGAGTCAATGTTGTCAGGCAGAGATATAAATGAGTCATTGCTGTCAGGTAGAGGTATAAATGAATCAATGCTGTTGGGCAGAGATATAACTGAGTCAATGCTGTTAGGTATAGATATAAATCAGTCAATGCTGTTGGGCAGAGATATAAATGAGTCAATGCTGTTGGACAGAGATATAGATGAGACAATGCTGTCAGGCAGAGCTATAAATGAGACAATGCTGTCAGGCAGAGATATAAATGAGTCAATGCTGTCAGGCAGAGGCATAAATGAGTCAATGCTGTCAGGTATAGGTATAAATGAGTCAATGTTGTCAGGTAGAGGTATAAATGAGTCAATGTTGTCGGGCAGAGATATAAATGAGTCACTGCTGTCAGGTAGAGGTATAAATGAATCAATGCTGTTGGGCAGAGATATAAATGAGTCAATGCTGTCAAGTATAGATATAAATGAGTCAATGCTGTTGGGCAGAGATATAAATGAGTCAATGCTGTCAGGTAAAGGTGTTCCAGAATGACGAATGTCTGTGTAACAGAGCTACAGCACATCTGACAACCACAAAATCGTTACTTGACCCCCTGAGGTGTCTTACATGCCTGAGATCTGGACTGTTTCAACGTAATTAAGCCACAATAAAAGAAGACCATGGTACCCCAAGACTGAGACTAGGAAAGAGTAAACAAGACTAAGTACCTCCACTGAAAGACTAAATAAGATGTAAGAACATGAAAGATCAAACAAGATTGTATCTTCACACCCCAAAGTAGAAGAGGAATGACTAAACAAGACTGTAAGGTACATCTATATCCCAGGGTAAGAAGATTAAGAATAAACAAAGACTGTACATCCCAGCATTGAAGAGGGAAGACTAAACAAGACTAAGTACCACTACATCTCAGAATAGAAGAAGAAAGTTTAAACAAGACTGTAAGGTGCCTCTAGACCCCAGAGTAGAAGAGGAAAGACTAAATAAGAGTGTTAAGTACCAGGGTAGAAGGAAAAAAACAGTTAGTTGCATATCCTTTACGGGATGTTGTAGTCAACACCAGCATTTTCATTTTTTGCTGTTGCGATCTGCTGACAAGTTTATGGTCAGTAGTTTGCCATTGCTTTCTGAATGACCGGCACCCATACCATTTTGTAAAAAACCAACGCAAGGCGGTCTGCTCACAAATTGCCTGCAGCTGTGTTTCGAACGTGGGTATGCGGGATTACGAACAGTGTCCGTAACCCCATTGCCACGGAGCCGACTAGGGTAGAAGAGGAAAGACTAAATAAGACTGCAAGGTACCTCAAAGTACCAGGGTAGAAGATGAAAACACTATGAATGACTATTTCTAAAGGGTTCTTATAATCAGATATAAATAAAATAGTAGTGAGTGTTGGAGGCTGAGAACTAGAACTTACTGCCAAACCTGCAGAGAACAATTCCTCAATGTTCTTGTGCTTGCTGCCGAGGTACACCTCCAGATCCCTTCCTCCGATGATGGTTGGCAGTCTGCCAGCTCCTGCATTCTGTGTCTAGAAGTATTTGATACATAAAACTTGAAGCATACAAACAGACATTGCTCTCACCTATGTGAAATAACCATATTCTCACTGCATGCCCTACACTTTCATACGCCAGGGGAAAGCCAGCACAGTAAATTGAAACCACTGTAAACGTGTTCAAAGGCTAACTAATGAAATGGACAGGTTGTTGCTGCCTCATTATGTAGCAGGTCTTTTACTGACTCACAATGAAGTAGGTCTTTTACTGACTCACTATGTATTAGGTCTTTTACTGACTCACTATGTAGTAGGTCTTTTACTGACTCACTATGTAGTAGGTCTTTTACTGACTCACTATGTAGTAGGCCTTTTACTGTCTCACTATGTATTAGGTCTTTTACTGACTCACTATGTATTAGGTCTTTTACTGACTCACTATGTAGCAGGTCTTTTACTGACTCACTATGTAGTAGGTCTTTTACTGTCTCCCTGTGTAGTAGGTCTTTTACTGACTCACTATGTAGTAGGTCTTTTACTGACTCACTATGTAGTAAATCTTTTACTGACTCACTATGTAGTAGGTCTTTTACTGACTCACTATGTAGTAAGTCTTTTACTGACTCACTATGAAGTAGGTCTTTTACTGACTCACTATGTAGTAAATCTTTTACTGACTCACTATGAAGTAGGTCTTTTACTGACTCACTATGTAGTAGGTCTTTTACTGACTCACTATGAAGTAGGTGTTTTACTGACTCACTATGTAGTAGGTCTTTTACTGACTCACTATGTAGTAAATCTTTTACTGACTCACTATGTAGTAGGTCTTTTACTGACTCACTATGTAGTAGGTCTTTTACTGACTCACTATGTAGTAAATCTTTTACTGACTCACTATGTAGTAGGTCTTTTACTGACTCACTATGTAGTAGGTCTTCTACAGTCTCACTAAGCAGCAGGTCTTTTACAGAACATTGTTCTCGTCAAGGCCCACTTGAAAGTTTCTAGACCTCTTGGCATGTCTTCTGCCCTATACACCCTCACGCCCAAGATATCTGCAATGTCCAGTGCCCACCTTCTTGCTGGTCAATCGTTCTCTTCCTGGAACCATGCCTTCCATCACTGTTCTGGCCAACCCATTTTTTATGGCTCACTAGCTTTGAACTTAAGTGTAGTCCATACACACTATTTCTAGTATCACTGGACTGAATTTTGCATGTGTGTTAGCTTTACCTGTTACCATTGTCCCTTGTGATAATATAAACCCACTCTGACTTCAGAGGGACTTGTAATTAACGTCCCCAAGTCAAGGACAAGAATTCATAATTTTAGTCCAACTGACCGGTGTAGGGGTTGAACCCTTTACCTGAGCATCAGCACACTGGGTGTTTAAGAACGAGTGTTCTTATACATTCGATCATGCTGATCTCCATTCTTAGGACTGTTTAACCTTTACCTTTGCTCATAGTTCAAGGACAACATATTATATATATATATATATATATGTGTGTGTTGCAAGAGAGAGAGACACGCACACATATTCACACAAATCAATAATGTTATCCTATGACAGCAACTACTGTTTCAGTGTGAAAAGTCAGGCCTTCACATATTCACACAAATCAATAATGTTATCCTATGACAGCAACTACTGTTTCAGTGTGAAAAGTCAGGCCTCCACATATTCACACAAATCAATAATGTTATCCTATGACAGCAACTACTGTTTCAGTGTGAAAAGTCAGGCCTCCACATATTCACACAAATCAATAATGTTATCCTATGACAGCAACTACTGTTTCAGTGTGAAAAGTCAGGCCTCCACATATTCACACAAATCAATAATGTTATCCTATGACAGCAACTACTGTTTCAGTGTGAAAAGTCAGGCCTCCACATATTCACACAAATCAATAATGTTATCCTATGACAGCAACTACTGTTTCAGTGTGAAAAGTCAGGCCTCCACATATTCACACAAATCAATAATGTTATCCTATGACAGCAACTACTGTTTCAGTGTGAAAAGTCAGGCCTCCACATATTCACACAAATCAATAATGTTATCCTATGACAGCAACTACTGTTTCAGTGTGAAAAGTCAGGCCTCCACATATTCACACAAATCAATAATGTTATCCTATGACAGCAACTACTGTTTCAGTGTGAAAAGTCAGGCCTCCACATATTCACACAAATCAATAATGTTATCCTATGACAGCAACTACTGTTTCAGTGTGAAAAGTCAGGCCTCCACATATTCTAGGCCGTGACATAATGTGCCATTTCCCCACTTGCAGCCTTTCCTTTGCAGATCAATCAATCATGTGCCATGCCGGAGAGCGTGGGCGGTCATGACTTGCCATTTCACTTGATCACCAGAGTCATGGATCAGCTCAGTGTTCCTGTCTTGTCCATGCCATGTGGCCAAGCCATCCAGGTATTTTCTTCTCGGTCTTCCTCTTGGTCTGTTCCCTTCGATCTTGCCAGTTGTCACTAAGTTCTCCGATCCATTTCTTCTCATAACATGTCAAAAAAATTTTGACTGTCTACGTCTAATTTCTCTAATCAATTTACGATGTTCATTTGTCTCCTGTAGTACTTGGTCATTGTTTTTTCTGTCTGTCCATGATATTCTTTGCATTTTTCTCAGAAACCACATTTCTGCAGCCATCAGATGTTTTTCAGCTTGACTGCTCATCGTCCAAGTTTCACATGCATACAAAAGAGCAGGCTCTATGTATCCCCTCAACACTCTTTTTCTCGTTTCAATTGACATCTGTTTTCTTATCTTCTTTTGCAGATAAGTCCCAGAAAATGAAGATTTATCGGGTGCCCATTTTACTAGTCTAGATCAGCCCTTAAGTCATAATAATTTGGAACAGAATCCTGGCACCGATAGGGATTGAACCCGCACCACTGAGTAAACAAGCAAATGACTGACTGGCTGGCACCTCGCCATCTTGACAGACGATAGTTATGCTACAAAAATGTCATAATAACTACACCTCGTGGCGGTAGCAGGAGTGGAGTTATACCTCTCCATACATGTTGCCCATGCAGAATGATCCCTCTCTTGGCCTGTCCAGTTTACTCCAGAGGAAAAGTATCACCAATACACCTGGAAGAAGACCAGCTGCATAAGCTGCCGGATCATCAATACTCTGTCTGCCTGTCAGAGCTTCGGAGACCAGTTGCCGACCAAACAAATACTTATAATGAATACATACAAAATTCAACAATATTTCCGATTACATACTTTTCTGAATTTCTTAAAGTTCTTTTGACCTCTATCACTGGGCCTGGCCTGGACTGATTTCACCCTTGGTGTGTCTCGTTTTGCAACAAGATCAACAACTTCAATGTGACACAAATTTTGGAGTAGTTTCCCTTCACTGTCTCTAAGCAACTGAAAAGTAATATGGAATAGATATAAAACAACATATAAGGATAATTCAAAGTAATGCATTTCCTTTATAAATTTAAACAAAGAAGCCAAACGTAATAGGTTGTGAAATGTTTTGGCGTATTTCGCTGCACCTTGTCAGATGCATGCTGCCGAATGTTTGTCATCTTTGGTTTAAATACAAGGATAGCCTGCAAGACAACTCTTATAAACCGTGCAAAAGCAGTTCATAATCAGACTGACTTATATGCCAGACAAAACAATGGGAGCACAGTTTATTGGAAGAATATTTCATTATAATAAATTACTATTAATGGTTATCACAAATAAAGAATGTCTTTCTAACTCCGTAAAAAAAGCAATGGAAAACTATTGAATGTAAACTTGCCAAGAAATCACAAACAGCCACACACACAAATTCTGGGGTTGGCTACAATGTCCTTTAAAGGATACGCAACTAAATTGTTTTTTTCCACATACAACATCAACGTAAATGGATCTCAAGATGAAGAATATTTTATGCAAAATATTGTTATATACAGGGTGTTCGTAAAGCCTCACTACACTTTGAAAAATGAAGGACATGATGTCATCAAAAAAATATGCTCTAGTTCAGTGGTTCTCAACCGGTGGGGAATTCGGTGGGTGATGGGGGGGGGGGGGGGGGGGGGGGGGGGGGGGGAGAGAAGGATTTTTAGGGTTTCCAGGGGGGGGGGGGGGGGGGATTAAGATTATTTCAAGATCGCTTTAATACAAGAACCGATAACTTGATATTGTTTTTCCCTTTATACTTCACGGTTCTGTACGTCTCACCCTTCTAAAATTCATTTTATAAAGTAAGTAGACCCACAAATTACGTTTAATGTGGACGTCTAGACTTGTTTTAGCATGTGCTATTAAATTTAGCTTCCATTATTACGTATACTGTGTAAAGGGGGGGGGGGGGGGAGATTTTTAGGTAGGAAATAAGAAAGGGGGAGAATGACGTTCTGAAAATATGGTGAAGGGGGGCACGGGCCAAAAATGGTTGAGAACCACTGCCTAGTCCATCGTGAAGTAATAGGCAGTGAATGGCTGTCATCTGCTGGAGTAATTCTTTGCACTCCAAATAGAATAGTGTTATCAACAGAAGAAAGAATTGTTTTTTTCAAAATTGTTCTACATACAAAGTGTTGTGAGACTTTGCAAACACCCTGTATAAAATTGCTGATAAACCCTGTGAAACAACAATAGACATGAATACATTCTTTGATTGATGCTCACAGAAGGTGAGAGAAAGAAGTGGACATAGGAAGACACACTAGAAAATAGGAACACTGAAAGTCTCAGGCACACTGGGATCTGAACCTGCCACCCTTAGATGACCGGCTCTGTAACAAAGGGATTACAAATGCAATTCATAATCTCGCATACCATGTTCAAAACACAGCTGTGGGCGATTTGGAAGCAGACCACTTTGCGTTGGTTTCCATACAGTTGTATGAGCGCCGGTCAATCAGAAAGCAATGGCAAACTACTGAACGTAAACTTGCCCAGGAATCACAAATAGCCAAAAAAATGCTGTGGTTGACTGTGATGTCCTGTAAAGAATGTGCAACTAACCCCCATATGACAACATCTTACTGAAGGAACACAGCTAATTGTGTAAAGGTATGGATTTTCTGCCCTGGTCATGCGGAAGTGCAGGGGAATGAACAGGCTGATACACTGGCAGAGAATGCACCTCTTGGTGGTAGATTACTTATGGACAAGGGAGAGGTGGTTGAGCGCCTGTGGGACCAGGTGAAGAAGGCAGGGGAATTAGCACAGTATGTGGAGAGAATGATACCGCTGGGGTTGGCAGGGGTTCTGGATGAATCTCAAAACTGAGAGGGGAGACCAGGAGAATTTTCAGTCAGATAGCAGTAGGAACAATTAGCAGTATGACTCTTCGCTGGCTGTTGAATGAGGGGACGGAGCACGTGCGGGAATGTCCTGAGTGCAGTGATGTTGGTTCTTAGCTCAACTCAACTCAACAGATAGTCCCATAAAAGACAGTGCTGTTGGGATTATGAGGTGTTCGATCTTCACAAATATCTAGACCATGATGTATGAGATTGGGTATGCAGTTCCCTTCCTCATCATTTGTTCTTCCCAGGCAATTCTGAAAATGAACATGTACCCATCTTTATAAAGCTGGATCATGAACCCATCTTTATGAATCTGGATCAACCCAGAGTTCTACTGGTCAGAAAAACAATTCTGCCCAAGCTGGGGATTGAACTCTGACACCTGCTGGGGTAGAACCAGCGTGCTAGCCAGACACACCACCTCCACACACCGAAAACATAAAGGTGTATATGTCAGCGAGGTCTATCATCCTGAACATGGACATCATTACAACTATGTAAACATGGACATCATTACAACTATGTAATCATGGACAACATTACAACTATGTAAACATGGACATCATTACAACTATGTAAACATGGACATCATTACAACTATGTAAACATTCACATCATTGCAACTATGTAAACATGGACATCATTACAACTATGTAAACATGGACATTATTACAACTATGTAAACATGGACATCATTACAACTATGTAAACATGGACATCATTATAACTATGTAAACATGGACATCATTACAACTATGTAAACATGGACATCATTACAACTATGTAAACATGGACATCATTACAACTATGTAAACATGGACATCATTACAACTATGTAAACATGGACATCATTACAACTATGTAAACATGGACATCATTACAACTATGTAAACTTTCACATCATTACAACTATGTAAACATGGACATCATTACAACTATGTAAACATGGACATCATTATAACTATGTAAACATGGACATCATTATAACTATGTAAACATGGATATCATTACAACTATGTAAACATTCACATCATTACAACTATGTAAGCATGGACATCATTACAACTATGTAAACATGGACATCATTACAACTATGTAAACATGGACATCATTACAACTATGTAAACATGGACATCATTACAACTATGTAAACATTCACATCATTACAACTATGTAAACATGGACATCATTACAACTATGTAAACATGGACATCATTACAACTATGTAAACATGGACATCATTACAACTATGTAAACATGGACATCATTACAATCTTGCAAACATAGACATCCTTACAACTATGTAAACATGGACATCATTACAACTATGTAAACATGGACATCATTACAACTATGTAAACATTCACATCATTACAACTATGTAAAGATGGACATCATTACAACTATGTAAACATTGACATTATTACAACTATGTAAACATGGACATCATTACAACTATGTAAACATGGACATCATTACAACTATGTAAACATGGACATCATTACAACTATGTAAACATGGACATCATTACAACTATGTAAACATGGACATCATTGCAACTATGTAAACATGGACATCATTGCAACTATGTAAACATGGACATCATTACAACTATGTAAACATGGACATCATTAGAACTATGTAAACATGGACATCATTACAACTATGTAAACATGGACATCATTACAACTATGTAAACATTCACATCATTGCGACTATGTAAACATGGACATCATTACAACTATGTAAACATGGACATCATTACAACTATGTAAACATGGACATCATTACAACTATGTAAACATGGACATCATTACAACTATGTAAACATGGACATCATTACAACTATGTAAACATGGACATCATTACAACTATGTAAACATGGACATCATTACAACTATGTAAACATGGACATCATTACAACTATGTAAACATTCACATCATTGCAACTATGTAAACATGGACATCATTACAACTATGTAAACATGGACATTATTACAACTATGTAAACATGGACATCATTACAACTATGTAAACATGGACATCATTGCAACTATGTAAACATTCACATCATTGCAACTATGTAAACATGGACATCATTACAACTATGTAAACATGGACATCATTACAACTATGTAAACATGGACATCATTACAACTATGTAAACATGGACATCATTACAACTATGTAAACATGGACATCATTACAACTATGTAAACATGGACATCATTACAACTATGTAAACATGGAAATCATTGCAACTATGTAAACATGGACATCATTACAACTATGTAAACATGGACATCATTACAACTATGTAAACATGGACATCATTACAACTATGTGGGACGCAGAGGTGTTTCCAAGGCACCAGGGCCGGGTTATATACTGGTCAAGACCTATTGACGCGTCCTCGCCGAGCGTCCTGGGCAACAGGTCCCTTCGGGGTCCTGGCTGAAGTCAATAGGATTGCCGATTCCTCCGAAGTCGGAGAGTGTCTGCCTGTATGGCGAGGAACCACCAGTCTGCACACCAATAAGCCAGACATGGGACAACGGATACTCACGCAAACCTCAGGTCCTGTATGACATCACACTGATGTTGGACAACAGGATGCCTTCATCCGACATACAGGACTTTGCGTTGGAGCTCAAGCCAATGAGCACAAGCAAGCAAGCATTACAACTATGTAAACATGGACATCATTACAACTATGTAAACACAGACATCATTACACCTACGTAAACATGGACATCATTACAACTATGTAAACATGGACATCATTACAACTACATAAACATGGACATCATTACAACTATGTAAACATGGACATCATTACAACTGTGTAAACATGGACATCATTACAACTGTGTAAATATGGACATCATTACAACTATGTAAACATGGATATCATTACAACTATGTAAACATGGACATCATTACAACTATGTAAACATGGACATCATTACAACTATGTAAACATGGACATCATTACAACTATGTAAACATGGACATAATTACAACTATGTAAACATTCACATCATTGCAACTATGTAAACATGGACATCATTACAACTATGTAAACACAGACATCATTACACCTACGTAAATATGGACATCATTACAACTATGTAAACATGGACATCATTACAACTACATAAACATGGACATCATTACAACTATGTAAACATGGACATCATTACAACTGTGTAAACATGGACATCATTACAACTGTGTAAATATGGACATCATTACAACTATGTAAACATGGACATCATTACAACTATGTAAACATGGACATCATTACAACTATGTAAACATGGACATCATTACAACTATGTAAACATGGACATCATTACAACTATGTAAACATGGACATAATTACAACTATGTAAACATTCACATCATTGCAACTATGTAAACATGGACATCATTACAACTATGTAAACATGGACATCATTACAACTATGTAAACATGGACATCATTACAACTATGTCAACATGGACATCTTTACAACTATGTCAACATGGACATCTTTACAACTATGTCAACATGGACATCATTAGAACTATGTAAACATGGACATCATTACAACTATGTAAACATGGACATCATTACAACTATGTAAACATTCACATCATTGCGACTATGTAAACATGGACATCATTACAACTATGTAAACATTCACATCATTGCAACTATGTAAACATGGACATCATTACAACTATGTAAACATGGACATTATTACAACTATGTAAACATGGACATCATTACAACTATGTAAACATGGACATCATTGCAACTATGTAAACATTCACATCATTGCAACTATGTAAACATGGACATCATTACAACTATGTAAACATGGACATTATTACAACTATGTAAACATGGACATCATTACAACTATGTAAACATGGACATCATTGCAACTATGTAAACATTCACATCATTGCAACTATGTAAACATGGACATCATTACAACTATGTAAACATGGACATCATTACAACTATGTAAACATGGACATCATTACAACTATGTAAACATGGACATCATTACAACTATGTAAACATGGACATCATTACAACTATGTAAACATGGACATCATTACAACTATGTAAACATGGAAATCATTGCAACTATGTAAACATGGACATCATTACAACTATGTAAACATGGACATCATTACAACTATGTAAACATGGACATTATTACAACTATGTAAACATGGACATCATTACAACTATGTAAACATGGACATCATTGCAACTATGTAAACATTCACATCATTGCAACTATGTAAACATGGACATCATTACAACTATGTAAACATGGACATTATTACAACTATGTAAACATGGACATCATTACAACTATGTAAACATGGACATCATTACAACTATGTAAACATGGACATCATTACAACTATGTAAACATGGAAATCATTGCAACTATGTAAACATGGACATCATTACAACTATGTAAACATGGACATCATTACAACTATGTAAACATGGACATCATTACAACTATGTGGGACGCAGAGGTGTTTCCAAGGCACCAGGGCCGGGTTATATACTGGTCAAGACCTATTGACGCGTCCTCGCCGAGCGTCCTGGGCAACAGGTCCCTTCGGGGTCCTGGCTGAAGTCAATAGGATTGCCGATTCCTCCGAAGTCGGAGAGTGTCTGCCTGTATGGCGAGGAACCACCAGTCTGCACACCAATAAGCCAGACATGGGACAACGGATACTCACGCAAACCTCAGGTCCTGTATGACATCACACTGATGTTGGACAACAGGATGCCTTCATCCGACATACAGGACTTTGCGTTGGAGCTCAAGCCAATGAACACAAGCAAGCAAGCATTACAACTATGTAAACATGGACATCATTACAACTATGTAAACACAGACATCATTACACCTACGTAAACATGGACATCATTACAACTATGTAAACATGGACATCATTACAACTACATAAACATGGACATCATTACAACTATGTAAACATGGACATCATTACAACTGTGTAAACATGGACATCATTACAACTGTGTAAATATGGACATCATTACAACTATGTAAACATGGATATCATTACAACTATGTAAACATGGACATCATTACAACTATGTAAACATGGACATCATTACAACTATGTAAACATGGACATCATTACAACTATGTAAACATGGACATAATTACAACTATGTAAACATTCACATCATTGCAACTATGTAAACATGGACATCATTACAACTATGTAAACACAGACATCATTACACCTACGTAAATATGGACATCATTACAACTATGCAAACATGGACATCATTACAACTACATAAACATGGACATCATTACAACTATGTAAACATGGACATCATTACAACTGTGTAAACATGGACATCATTACAACTGTGTAAATATGGACATCATTACAACTATGTAAACATGGACATCATTACAACTATGTAAACATGGACATCATTACAACTATGTAAACATGGACATCATTACAACTATGTAAACATGGACATCATTACAACTATGTAAACATGGACATAATTACAACTATGTAAACATTCACATCATTGCAACTATGTAAACATGGACATCATTACAACTATGTAAACATGGACATCATTACAACTATGTAAACATGGACATCATTACAACTATGTCAACATGGACATCTTTACAACTATGTCAACATGGACATCTTTACAACTATGTCAACATGGACATCATTACAACTATGTAAACATGGACATCATTACAACTATGTAAACATTAACACCATTACAACTATGTAAACATGGACATCTTTACAACTAAGTAAACATGGGCATTAAACTATGTAAACATGGACATCTTTACAACTATGTAAACATGGACATCATTACAACTATGTAAACATGGACATCATTACAACTATGTAAACATGGACATCAATACAACTATGTAAACATGGACATCATTACAACTATGTCAACATGGACATCTTTACAACTATGTCAACATGGACATCATTACAACTATGTAAACCTGGACATCATTACAACTATGTAAACATTAACATCATTACAACTATGTAAACATGGACATCTTTACAACTAAGTAAACATGGACATTAAACTATGTAAACATGGACATCTTTACAACTATGTAAACATGGACATCATTACAACTATGTAAACATGGACATCATTACAACTATGTAAACATGGACATCAATACAACTATGTAAACATGGACATCATTACAACTATGTAAACATTAACATCATTACAACTATGTAAACATTAACATCATTAAAACTATATAAACATGGACATTGTTACAATCTTGCAAACGTGGACATGCTTACAACTATGTAAACATGGACATCATTACAACTATGTAAACATAGACATCTTTACAACTATGCAAACATGGACATCATTACAACTATGTAAACATGGACATCATTATAACTATGTAAACATGGACATCTTTGCAACTATGTAAACATGGACATCTTTACAACTATGTAAACATGGACATCTTTACAACTATGTAAACATGGACATCATTACAACTATGTAAACATGGACATCTTTACAACTAAGTAAACATGGACATTAAACTATGTAAACATGGACATCTTTACAACTATGTCAACATGGACATCATTACAACTATGTGAACATGGACATCATTACAACTATGTAAACATGGACATCATTACAACTATGTAAACATGGACATCATTACAACTATGTAAACATTAACATCATTACAACTATGTAAACATTAACATCATTAAAATTATGTAAATATTAACATCATTAAAACTATATAAACATGGACATTATCACAATCTTGCAAACGTGGACATCCTTACAACTATGTAAACATGGACATCATTACAACTATTAAACATAGACATCTTTACAACTATGTAAACATGGACATCATTACAACTATGTAAACATGGACATCTTTACAACTATGTAGACATGGACATCATTACAACTATGTAAACATGGACATCATTACAACTATGTAAACATGGACATCTTTACAACTATGTAAACATGGACATTAAACTAAGTAAACATGGACACCTTTACAACTATGTAAACATGGACATCATTACAACTATGTAAATATGGACATCATTACAACTACATAAACATGGACATCATTACAACTATGTAAACATGGACATCATTACAACTGTGTAAACATGGACATCATTACAACTGTGTAAATATGGACATCATTACAACTATGTAAACATGGATATCATTACAACTATGTAAACATGGACATCATTACAACTATGTAAACATGGACATCATTACAACTATGTAAACATGGACATCATTACAACTATGTAAACATGGACATAATTACAACTATGTAAACATTCACATCATTGCAACTATGTAAACATGGACATCATTACAACTATGTAAACACAGACATCATTACACCTACGTAAATATGGACATCATTACAACTATGTAAACATGGACATCATTACAACTACATAAACATGGACATCATTACAACTATGTAAACATGGACATCATTACAACTGTGTAAACATGGACATCATTACAACTGTGTAAATATGGACATCATTACAACTGTGTAAACATGGACATCATTACAACTGTGTAAATATGGACATCATTACAACTATGTAAACATGGACATCATTACAACTATGTAAACATGGACATCATTACAACTATGTAAACATGGACATCATTACAACTATGTAAACATGGACATCATTACAACTATGTAAACATGGACATAATTACAACTATGTAAACATTCACATCATTGTAACTATGTAAACATGGACATCATTACAACTATGTAAACATGGACATCATTACAACTATGTAAACATGGACATCATTACAACTATGTCAACATGGACATCTTTACAACTATGTCAACATGGACATCTTTACAACTATGTCAACATGGACATCATTACAACTATGTAAACATGGACATCATTACAACTATGTAAACATTAACACCATTACAACTATGTAAACATGGACATCTTTACAACTAAGTAAACATGGGCATTAAACTATGTAAACATGGACATCTTTACAACTATGTAAACATGGACATCATTACAACTATGTAAACATGGACATCATTACAACTATGTAAACATGGACATCAATACAACTATGTAAACATGGACATCATTACAACTATGTCAACATGGACATCTTTACAACTATGTCAACATGGACATCATTACAACTATGTAAACATGGACATCATTACAACTATGTAAACATTAACATCATTACAACTATGTAAACATGGACATCTTTACAACTAAGTAAACATGGACATTAAACTATGTAAACATGGACATCTTTACAACTATGTAAACATGGACATCATTACAACTATGTAAACATGGACATCATTACAACTATGTAAACATGGACATCAATACAACTATGTAAACATTGACATCATTACAACTATGTAAACATTAACATCATTACAACTATGTAAACATTAACATCATTAAAACTATATAAACATGGACATTGTTACAATCTTGCAAACGTGGACATGCTTACAACTATGTAAACATGGACATCATTACAACTATGTAAACATAGACATCTTTACAACTATGCAAACATGGACATCATTACAACTATGTAAACATGGACATCATTATAACTATGTAAACATGGACATCTTTACAACTATGTAAACATGGACATCTTTACAACTATGTAAACATGGACATCTTTACAACTATGTAAACATGGACATCATTACAACTATGTAAACATGGACATCTTTACAACTAAGTAAACATGGACATTAAACTATGTAAACATGGACATCTTTACAACTATGTCAACATGGACATCATTACAACTATGTGAACATGGACATCATTACAACTATGTAAACATGGACATCATTACAACTATGTAAACATGGACATCATTACAACTATGTAAACATTAACATCATTACAACTATGTAAACATTAACATCATTAAAATTATGTAAACATTAACATCATTAAAACTATATAAACATGGACATTATCACAATCTTGCAAACGTGGACATCCTTACAACTATGTAAACATGGACATCATTACAACTATTAAACATAGACATCTTTACAACTATGTAAACATGGACATCATTACAACTATGTAAACATGGACATCTTTACAACTATGTAAACATGGACATCTTTACAACTATGTAGACATGGACATCATTACAACTATGTAAACATGGACATCTTTACAACTATGTAGACATGGACATCATTACAACTATGTAAACATGGACATCATTACAACTATGTAAACATGGACATCTTTACAACTATGTAAACATGGACATTAAACTAAGTAAACATGGACACCTTTACAACTATGTAAACATGGACATCATTACAACTATGTAAACATGGACATCATTACAACTATGTAAACATGGACATCATTACAACTATGTAAACATGGACATCATTACAACTATGTAAACATGGACATCATTACAACTATGTAAACATGGACATCATTACAACTATGTAAACATGGACATCATTACAACTATGTAAATATGGACATCATTACAACTATGTAAACATGGACATTATTACAACTATGTAAACATGGACATCATTACAAGTATGTAAACATGGACATCATTACAACTATGTAAGTATGGACATCATTACAACTATGTAAACATGGACATCATTACAACTATGTAAACATGGACATCGTTACAACTATGTAAACATGGACGTTATTACAACTATGTAAACATGGACATTATTACAACTATGTAAACATGGACATTATTACAATTATGTAAACATGGACATCATTACACCTATGTAAACATGGACATCATTACAACTATGTAAACATTAACATCATTACAACTATATAAACATGGACATCATTACAATCTAGCAAACATAGACATCCTTACAACTATGTAAACATGGACATCAATCATTCTCAGCCATGTTTACAGCACTTTAGGTTCAAACAAATACAAATGTTATCACAGTGACTGTTGGTGTCATACTTTGTTATCGATGATAAGACAAAAGCATACCTCAGTGTCTGACTTGGTATCTTCACCAGCATTTCCATTCTCAGCAGCCCCACGTTCCAGATTATCTTCTGACTTTGCCATCCTTGCATTCAACCACCCATCCAGGGATACAGAAGCATAACAGGGCATGCCGTTGCGGGAATCACCATTACTGTCTACGATATGAACTTTGTCTTGTTCAGTCGTCCTTGAACTATCTTTTCCACAGTTTGGATCGACCAATGCAGCTTCACTCTCATCTAAGTCAGAAATGTCCGTATTACACAAACCTGAACGGTTATTATCTCTTAAGTTAGTAGTCAATACAAATGCTTCCGAATCAAAATCTCTGTTATGTTGATTCCTTTCACTCTGTTCTGTTCTCCTTCGCTTAGTTAAACCAGCCTCGTCATCATCATCATCAAATAAGTTCAGTGGTTTTCGCTTCAATCTCTGCCCTTTGCCATTTCCAGCCAATTCATCATCTGAGTCTTCCAAATGATTAACCTGATGTTTGGACTGGAATTTCTTCTTCTGACGAGCAAACACACTAACTGGCTCTTCTGAGGTGTCATCCTGGCAGGGTCTTTGTTTTCTAGCTTCTTTACTGTCTGCTACCTCAACCGCCTCATGCGAAGCTCTGGGATGAGAATTCAACAGTTTTCTGCCCTGACTGTCTGTATTTTCTTTGGGATGTCTGGTGGCAGAAGAACCTGTGGCTGAATCTTCTTTGGGTTGTCTGATGGCAGATGAATCTGTGGCTGAATCTTCTTTGGGCTTTCTGATGGCAGATGAACCTACGGCTGGATTTTCTTTCGGCAGTCTGATGGAAGACGAACCTGAGGTTGTATCATCTTCAGATTGCCTAGCAGCAGTTGGTTCTCTTCTGGGCTGCCTAATGGCAGACAAGCCTGTAGATGATCCTATTCCTTGGGCAGACAATGGGGAAGACTTATTGCTCAATCCAAGTTTTCTTTGACTGGTTTGTGATGTGACCATAGTGGGTTCAGACTGTTTCATTTCCAACTGTTCCTCCACAGCTTCTGTCTTCACAGCCGGAGTGTCTGGTGACAGCTTCTCGGGTTTCACATCTTCTATCAGTGATGTGTTCAGGCTTGGCTCCACTGCAATAGATCTACAACAATAAACAAAATATCATAAGTTAGATCACTTTGCAAAACAAAACTAGCAAAATAGATTGGAAAGGGAATTAAAATGCAAGAGGACTGACTTCATTACACTAGGTTTCTTCCCATATGGCCTGGTCTCTCCACTGGGTGGCCTGTTAAAAGCATTGCACAAAGCACGAACTCCGTAGCTCCAGCAACGATCACCAGGAGTCTCAGAAAAAATTGCATCGTGAACCAAACGACGTAGGCCAGAATTGAACCCACAACTTATGGAGTGCAGGGTAATCTGTATAACCACTTGGGAGACTTCCTGTTAAAAATAGGTAAGAAAAACACTCATGTGGTTGGAGAAACATAAAGGAATAAAACAGCTTACTTGGCAACTGGCTTGACATCAGCCTGCTGGCTACAGTGAGATGTGTCCGCTTCTGTCGATTGACTCATGCTCTGCACTGCCATGTAAGACAGCATGTTGGGGGCTGTAGACAGGAAACAACATTCACAGGGGCATTATGGGACCACAGTGTTTCAGTGTGTATCATGGGAGTATCAAATGCAATGCTAATCCCATAAAGGATACTGTTATAGAAGTCTGAGTTATCCAGATTTGTGCACACCTAAAGCCATACTGGGCATGTGGTGCTGGAACCATGTTTGTAGAGACTACTCGGCAATCACTGGGGAATGTTGCCAACATACTGGGCATGTGGTGCTGGAACCATGTTTGTAGAGACTACTCGGCAATCACTGGGGAATGTTGCCAACATACTGGGCATGTGGTGCTGGAACCATGTTTGTAGAGACTACTCGGCAATCACTGTGGAATGTGGCCAAACCTCATCGGTTTCCTTGACTTCCCAAGGTGTTTTCTAGTACCCATTTTAAACTAGGTCGACCTGAGAACCCAGGTCAAGTTTATAAATCCAGGCTGATGCAGAATCGAACCCATGACCACCAGGAAAGCATCTGGCCACTAAGCCACTGTGGCTTTTCTAGACCAATTTTTCCCCCAGGACATGCTGGTGTGGTGGGAAATGAGCAGGTGGACAGACTGGCTAGGTGTGCACCACTTGGTGAAGTACTGGTGCATGTTAAGGCATATGTGGTCGGAGCAGAGCATTTAAACTTTACAAAAAAGTCAAGGACCCTTCTCCACACTTTAAGGTGCATGTGGTCAGTGTCACGCCGGCCGCCTTGACTTCCCTAGACATGTCCTGGCACCTATTTGAGGGTGGGTCGACCTGGGAGCTCAGGTCCATTTTAAAAATCTGCCTCGATACGGATTTGAACCCATGCCCAGTAAGCCAGCCACCACACCACTATCCTACCATGGTTCCCATATATAGCATTTGATGAGCTTCAATTTCCATTTCTGTGATGTCTGGAGAGAAGCATATGTTTTATAATGTTATGTGATTATGTTTCATTATTTCTTTTAAGACATTCGTAACTCATTGGTATCAAGTACATATGACATTGACCACTATATGCATATAACTGACCACTATATACACATATAACCAAAACCATTAAGTACATATAACCCCGTTATCAGTTATCATTTGGGGTATCTTCATTGCACTCCGAACATTTCCATAGGTGCTCAGATCCTCCCCCCAGCATATGCATCAGCGTCCGGTGGCTAATAGTGCCAGTTCTGTGTTGGTTGACGAGCCGCTTTGTATTCCCGATGTACCTCTTGCGTCTGGCTGTGCCGATTCTTACTCCCAGGTCTTTCATCCTGAACAGTGATGTGGAATCACTGACGTCAAAGTCCTCTGTTCTCGCCATATCTTTAAGGACGTTAATAACATCGGCACGATCCATGGGCTGGTCATCTACAGGGGGTGCAGAGCCAGCCAGTTTGTCAGCTCGTTCATTTCCCTCGACTCCCGCATGTCCCAAAGATGAAGGTGACTTTACGGACAACAGACTTCCGCAGCGATTCAGTCCACTGTCTACGTACAGATCCAGCTTCGACCTTCTGAATCATGCTCATTGAATCACTTAGTACACACACGGTGGTATAATGCTGTGATTCCAGCCATATGAAAGCCTGTGTAACTGCCATCACCTCCATCGTCATGCTGCTCGTGGTCATATAGTGGGCACCACTGGATTCTTGAACGGTTCGGCCCGCTGAACGGGCTGTAAATGCCCGCGCACTTCTCTGCTGCTTTACAACAGATCCATCTGTATAGATGAGCACTTTTATATATGTACATATAACACTGACCACTATGTACATATATAACAAAAACCATTTTTTTAAAAAAGTTTTTAGTCATTGGATCAACATCACGGCACACGATTTAACCCATAAGTGCTCAGTTTTCCTCCTAACTCAAACCTGAGTTTGGAGAAACTCAGCTCAATGCACTATATACATATATAACAAAAACCATTATGTATTTTTACACTGACCGCTATGTACATATATAACAATGACCATTATGTACATATAACACTGACCACTATGCACATATATAACAAAAACCATTATGTACATATAACACTGACCACTACATAATATAACACTGACCACCACATACATTGTACTATTTATTTACACTACTTTTATCGTTTCTTTACTTGTTCAGTCAGGTCTTCAGTGGAGATTTGTTCGCAACATATACAAACAATATTTCCTGCGGGCGGAATTTCGTTGGTCGCAGGATCTGCACTGAAGACAGTGTCAGGCTGAGAGTCTGACAGTAGTACATGCTTAAATAGGTCCAGACACTTAAGACTGACAGATGTACACGCTCAAACAGGTCCAGACACTTGATATGAGGCACACAGCTGAGGGATATGGCTGAACGTCTCTAAGTCAAATCCCTCTGATGTGAGGGTCTGTTCACTACCCATCTCCTGCTCTTGGAGGTTTGATGCTGAGCCGCCAGCATCTGCAGCCAACCTTGTTCCAGACGTACTGGTTATCCCTTCCTCTGGAGAAAACAAGGCAAGGCCGAGAGAGGGATCATGCTGCATGGGCAACACATGTTCTCTGAATCCATGCCCAGGCTTTGTGCGATGAAATTCTAGCTCTAGTTCCAATCCACATGCTTTCATCTGTAAAGATGGCAAGGTGCCACTTACTACACACATATAATACTGACCATTACATGCATGTAACATTGACCACTTACTCACTACACACATATAACACTGACCATTACATGCATGTAACATTGACCACTTACTTACTACACACATATAATACTGACCATTACATACATGTAACATTGACCACTTACTCACTACACACATATAATACTGACCGTTACATGCATGTAACATTGACCACTTACTCACTACACACATATAACACTGACCATTACATGCATGTAACATTGACCACTTACTTACTACACACATATAATACTGACCATTACATACATGTAACATTGACCACTTACTCACTACACACATATAATACTGATCATTACATACATGTAACAATGACCACTTACTCACTACACACATATAATACTGATCATTACATACATGTAACATTGACCACTTACTCACTACACACATATAATACTGACCATTACATACATGTAACATTGACCACTTACTTACTACACACATATAATACTGACCATTACATACATGTAACATTGACCACTTACTCACTACACACATATAATACTGACCATTACATACATTTAACATTGACCACTTACTCACTACACACATACAACACTGACCATTATATACATGTAACATTGACCACTTACTTACTACACACATATAATACTGACAATTACATACATGTAACATTGACCACTTACTCACTACACACATATAATACTGACCATTACATACATGTAACATTGACCACTTACTCACTACACACATATAATACTGACCATTACATACATGTAACATTGACCACTTACTCACTACACACATATAATACTGACCATTACATACATGTAACATTGACCACTTACTCACTACACACATATAATACTGACCATTACATACATGTAACATTGACCACTTACTCACTACACACATATAATACTGACCATTACATACATGTAACATTGACTTACTGATGGGAGACCTAGCATTGCAGAAGTCAGTTGTGTTGCAGGTCAAAATTGCCCACCCAATCTCAGGATCGGTCACCATCCGAAGACCCTTCCTAAATATTCAATAAAGAAGCTCTTCAGCTTTAAGAAATAGAAACTAGATCTGAATATACACAAGAAAGTCTAGTTATGGGTTATAATTTATTTGCAAATCTTCCTCCCGGATCCATGGATTGTGGAATTGATAACTCATCATCGTCATGTGCCATGCCAGTTATGTTTCGCCATCTCACACAATCAACAGAGTCGTGGATCAGCTCTGTGTTTATGCCATGTGGCCAAGTCATCTTGATATTTACTTCTCTGCCTTCTCCTTGTTCTTGTCCCCTCAATCTTGCCAGCTGACACTAATTCTCTAGTTTACTTCTCAAAATGTGCCTAAATAAATCTTGACTGTCTACGTCTAATTTCTCTAATCAGTTTATGGTTTTCAATTATTTCTTATATGACGTGCTCAATGTTTTTTCTATCTGTCCATGTATTCAATGTATTTTCCTCAAAAACCATATTTCCACTGCCATAAGATATAACTCAGCTTGTCTGCTCATCGTCCACGTTTCACATCCATACAAAAGTACAGGCTCTATGTCAAATAACTAGCCTTTTCAATGAAGGAGATGTGTTTATTACCATTCTTATCATAGGCACATGGTAATCCTTTATTATGTGTTACATAGATATCATTCTTGATTCGTATCTAAATATTCTACAAAGAAGTTCTTTAATTTGTCAAAAATGGAAACCAGTTAGTTAGTTAGTTAGTTAGTTAGTTAGTTAGTTAGTTAGTTAGTTAGTTAGTTAGTTAGTTAGTTAGTTAGTTAGTTAGTTAGTTAGTCGACAAATCATCCTCATTGCACATCAAATCATTCAGTCCATAAGTGCTTGGATCCCCTCGTCAGCAAATCCTGCAGCGTGTAGCGGCTAACGACACCAGTTCTGTGTAGGTTTATCAATCTTCTTTGGCTTCCTGCGTAGTGTTCTTGTTTGGCCACCCCTCTTTTAATTTGCTGTTCTCGCAGTCTGTCCATGGTTCACAGTCATCACTTGGTTCTCGCAAAAGTCTTACTTCTCGTAGGGCATTCAGAATGTCAGCCTGGTTCATGGTGCATCCGCCCTCCATCGAAGCCTCACCTGCGAGCTCGTCAGCCCGCTCATTTCCTTGTACTCCTGCATGCCCTGGCATGAAGATGAAACTAATCTTTCCCAGCCGAGACCGCTCCAGAGACAGCAACCATTCTTTTCGGATCCACCCTATCTCTATCCTCTTGATCATGCTCATTGAGTCGCTAAGGAAACATGCCCTAGTGAATGCCTGTGTCTCGAGCCATGTTATTGCTTTACTTACTGCCATGACTTCCATAGTCAGGCTACTTGTGGTCTCAGTGAAAGCACTAGAGTCCTCCTTCACAATTCTCCCTCCGGCCCGAGCCGTAAAGGCCCATGAGCTTCTCACATGTCGGACGACCGACCCATCTGTGTAGATGACAGCATCACCGTCTAGCGAATTCTGGAAAATCAACGCTTGTACTTCAGCCTCCACAGCAGCCGGATTTTCTTGTCTGCATTTTCTATCTAGTTGGATACAAACTGAAAAGGATGTGCAGAAATCTGTTGGCACTTGTACCCACTCCTCGCCAGGTTCTAAGTCCTCAAGTGAACATACCTGTTGAAGAATGTCTTCGGCTTGACCCATCCACGACCGTCCTCTTTTTAACCTGCTGCCCTTCACCTTCATAATTTCACTATGCAGTGGATATTGTGTGTTTGCGTTAACTCTGAGGTAGGCGCATGCTCTGCAAACTTGTATTCTCTCTTCAATGGTTGGAAAATCAAGAAGGTAGCGCATCGCCCTGCATGCTGTATCTCTTGTACATCCAAGAATAATGCGCATAGCTTCATTCTGTATCCTTTCCATCATTTCTATCTGCTTACGGCTGAGAGTCAGGATTGCCATCGCGTACTCAAAAACAGACATGACCAGCCCCTCGTACAGAAGACATAGATGGCGCTGCTCACAGGTTGCTGCCGCCATCACCCGCATCGCAGCCAAATCCTGCTTGGCCTTTGTTATCACCTGGTCTATATGCTCATTATAAGCAAGGCTTCGATCAAACCGTATCCCCAGGTAATTCATTGCCTGCGTTCTTTCCACCGTCTCTGAAAACAGCTTTACAGTTGGTGTTTGAGTGTTGACAATATGGTTATTCAACGAGAACCAAGTCACTATTGCCTTTGTTGGGTTGACCATTGCCCCAGCTTCAGTACACCAAGTACTTATGCGATTGAGTTCGGTTTGTAGTTCCACAGCAACCTGATCTCTATCCTTACCCTGACGATACACTAAAACATCATCGGCATATACAATGTCCTACCAGGTCCAGTGATTTGCTCACTGGTGATTCTCACTATGTAGGCGTTGAACAGTACCGGAGATTATGGTGATCTCTGTGGTAGGCCAGGATATATTGTTGTTGGTTCCGAAGTCCAAATGCCACATCTAAAAACTACTTTCCGTTGGAAGAGGGCTGCAGCGATCTAACTAAGGAGGAATGGACTTATTTTGAGTTCAAGAAGCTGAAGCATTAAAAAATCCAATGGTACTCTGTTGTACGTGTCCTCAAGATCAATCGCTGCAGCAAAGGTTTCAATGCCTGAGTGGAAACCTTCATAGACATCATGGGCAAAAACTGCTGCATTCGTCCAGGTTTCTCTTTTTGAACGGTACCCACCCAGGGTAGGTGGGAAAACACCTTGCCTCTCTAACTGTCTTGATATTTTCCTGGCAATTAACTTCTCCAGCAGCTTGCCTATTGTATTCTGCAAGGTTATAACTCGATATCCCTGAATTTTTGTGTGGTCTTTGCCAGGCTTCGGCAAGGGAATCAGATAGCTGTGTAACCACTCCTTCTTGATGCTAGCACTCCCTATACTGTTGTTGTACATGTCTGCTAGTTGCTCTAGCTCGTTGTCGGTACACCTATTGATGTCGTCGTATCTTATGCCATCACGCCCTGGAGCGCTGTTTTTTTTATCGTCGAAGCACAGCCTTGATTTCTTTCACTGTCACTGTGTCTTCATCCAAAGTGTTCTGGGCATTGCACCTGTCTGAGGTGACCTCCTTGGCAAGATTTTGACCTCCCATGTCTGTCTGGTTGCTCTGCTCTAGATAGCGTTCAAAGAGGGCTTTGCCCTTGTCCTCTTAAGTCCTCTGCCAGATGAGGTCAGCACCTTGGAAGTCAAAAATGCTATTATTCTTGACTACCCCACTGGAAACCAGTGGAAACCCAATGGAAACCAGTTCTGAAGATACATGCAAACAAACCCAGTCATGGATGATCGTTTCTTACAAATTAAGGAACTGGACAGTGGTATCTTCCCCTATGATTCACCCTATGATACACCCACTTTAGTCCTGATTTCTTCATTTCTGATCTTATCTCTTCTTGATACATTGAGTATTCTTCTCAGCAATCTCATTTCTGCTGTTGTGATTTTTCTTTTCTCTTTTTCTGTCATTGTCCAGGTTTGGCATTGGTAGCATAGAGTTGATAGAAAGATTGTGTTGTAAAGTGCTTTCTTAGTAGTTATTGGTACATGTTTGTTCTTTAATATTGGTGCCATTTGTCCAATGAGTTGGTTTGCCTTAGTGCATCTATTTTCGATCTTGTCTTCTGATCTGCCATTTGATGATATTATACTTCCAAGGTACTTGAAACTCTTTATTTGTTTCAAGGGATGTTCGTTTAGGTGAATTGTTGTTGTTTTTTCTTCTTTAGTTATAGTCATTACCTCTGTTTTGCTTGTGCTAATTTTCATGTAATATTACCTACACATTTCATTTAGACTATTCATGTGATCTTGTAATTCAGCTTCTGATTTTGCTATTGGTGCCTGGTCGTCCGCAAACAGGAGTTCTCTAATAGTTAGATTTGCAGATGGTTCTTCTTCTGAGTTCTCATCATGTAGTGTTCTTGCGGCCTCTGTTTGGCTGGTTTCTTTACATATGTTGTCTATATATGTTAAGAACAAGAGAGGGGACAGGACACAACCTTGTCATACTCCAGATCTTATGGTGAAGGATACTGAGTGTCCCCCAGTTGCTCTCACTATGCATTCACTGTTGTTGTATAGACTTCTACATAGGTTTGTTAGATGTGTACTCACTCCATATTGTTTAAGGATTTCCCACAACTTATCTACTCTATCGAATGCCTTTTCTTGGTCGACAAAGAAATTAGAGTGTTTCATTGAATTCGATTGATTTTTCAATAAGTCGTCATAGAGCAAAAATGTCATCTGTGCATCCTTTGTTTTTCCTAAATCCAAGTTGTGTTTCGCTTAGCTGGGGTTCTAAAGTAGTTCGTAGTCTTTTCTCAAGAATTTTACAAAATATTTTCCCAGTATGACTCAACAGTGAAATGCCTCTGTATTGTGTGCAAATCTCTTTTGCTGCCTTTGTTTTCCCAAACTGGGATAATTATGGCGTTTCCCCAGTCTTGTGGTTTCTGTTCTACCCAAACATGGTTGAATAGTCTATGTAGCCAAGCTGTTCCTACTTCTCTTGCTGCTTTAATTAGTTCATTTGGTATTTCATCCTGTCCTGGTGATTTGTTCAATGGTGCTAATCTGATGGCTTCTATAATTTCTTCTTTTAGTATGTCTGGTTCTAGTTCTTCGGTGACATCTGTATAGGTCTCTTGAATTCCTGTGATATCTGATGTGATGTTGAGAAGTTGTTCGAAATACTGCTTCCATCTTATTAGGATTTGTTTTTGTTCACTTATTGGTTCTCCATTTTCACTGTTAATTATTTCAGTTGGGTCAAAGGGTTTACCTCTGGTTCGCATTGCACTTATCTTTTTATAGAAGTTTCTAGTTGCCTAGTGGTAGTTTTTATTTAGGGTTCCTCCATACTCTTCCCAGTCTTTTTGTTTTTCCTTCTTTACTATTCTATTCACATGTCTTCTCGCTATTCTATATTTTGTATACAATGAGAAAAGGATGGTTATACTCCCTCCTGATCCTGACCTAGTGGCCTTCTCAGACAAGAGTCAAACCCCATGTTAAGCATCCCTTGGCAGGTTTGTATGTCAGTGAACAAACCAATATCATACCAATTCCTTTCAAAACCAACTAGATACCATTATCAACTCTGTTTAAGTTAGTTGTATATCCTTTACAGGACGTCACAGACAACCCCAGCATTTTTTGGCTGTTTGTGATTTCTTGGTAAGTTTATGTTCAGTAGTTTACTATTGCTTTCTGAATGGCCGGCAATCATACCTTTGTATGGAGACCAACACAAGGTGTTTATCAAACCTGTACAATTCATAATATAGAATTAAATTACATGACAGTAAGAATAAATCTGGAAGCTAACCTTTTAAGGACAGAAATAACAAGCTTCACAAACTTCTGGCATGACTGACTGAGAGTAGGAAGTATCTCCCGGTTGACTGCGACGACGACTGTTTTGTCCTCCGCCATGGCTTCAGCCTCCTCTTCGGTCCCGTCTTCCAGAAGAATGGGCTGACCACCTGCCGTGGACACAGCCAAGTTCGTCTTATTGAACTGTCAGGACACAGAAAATACAAAACCACTGATGGTGGAACATCTAAGGTTGTCAGGACACACAAAATACAAAACCACTGACGGTGGAACATCTAAGGTTGTCACAACTGATCATTCTGTCGACACTGAGTTTAGAGTGAAGGCATCGACATCAATCTTGGCAAGTCCCAGCTACAGCTCTAGGCAACAACTCTTTGTCTATAATAAATGGTCATGTTTATAAAATAAATGGTTGCATTAACTCACTTTGAACTCAAGCGTAGTCTACAAACACATGCTACTAGTTTTAGTAGTTGCCACTACTAGGAAGTGTACTGGACCTGATGTTTGCATGTGAATTAACTTTTCCTTATTGTCATGTCCCTCACCTTGAGGCGAACCCACTCCGACTTCTGAGGTACTCGTAATTGACACCCCAAAGTCAAGGATGAGAAGTCAACATTTTAGCCCAGCTGGCCGGTGTACGGGTTGAATCCGCTATCTTGGACGTTTTTAGGATCATGTGCACCTATCCATTCAGCCATGCTAACCTCCATAATAATCTGCCTGTGTTACCATTCTTACCACAGGAGCACCATAATAATCTGTATGTGTTACCATTCTTACCACAGGAGCACCATAATAATCTGTATGTGTTACCATTCTTACCACAGGAGCACCATAATAATCTGTATGTGTTACCATTCTTACCACAGGAGCACCATAATAATCTGCCTGTGTTACCATTCTTACCACAGGAGCACCATAATAATCTGTATGTGTTACCATTCTTACCACAGGAGCACCATAATAATCTGTATGTGTTACCATTCTTACCACAGGACACCATAATAATCTGTCTGTGTTACCATTCTTACCACAGGACACCATAATAATCTGTCTGTGTTACCATTCTTACCACAGGAGCACCATAATAATCTGTATGTGTTACCATTCTTACCAAAGGAGCACCATAATAATCTGTATGTGTCACCATTCTTACCACAGGAGAACCATAATAATCTGTATGTGTTACCATTCTTACCACAGGAGCACCATAATAATCTGTATGTGTTACCATTCTTACCACAGGAGCACCATAATAATCTGTATGTGTTACCATTCTTACCACAGGAGCACCATAATAATCTGTGAGTTACCATTCTTACCACAGGAGCACCATAATAATCTGTATGTGTTACCATTCTTACCACAGGAGCACCATAACAATCTGTATATGTTACCATTCTTACCACGGGAGCACCATAATAATCTGTGTGTGTTACCATTCTTACCACAGGAGCACCACAATAATCTGTACGTGTTACCATTCTTACCACAGGAGCACCATAATAATCTGTATGTGTTACCATTCTTACCACAGGAGCACTATAATAATCTATGTGTTACCATTCTTACCACAGGAGCACCATAATAATCTGTACGTGTTACCATTCTTACCACAGGAACACAGTAATACTTTAGTATGTGTTATGTCATGATGTCATTCATGAAGGTTCTGTGATTTTTTTGTTTCTACTCTCGTTCGCTTGAAATTTGTCTTCATCTGAACATTTCTCTTGTATGAATTTTGTTGTCTGTTTTAGTTCACAAATTCCACAGAGTTTTTCCTCCACCAATGTTTCTCTAGGCCAGATGGTTTGCCTAGATATGTTGTAGTTTGGGCAGCCTTGGAGTATGTGATATGCTATTTGCAGCGCCAATCCACATGTGCACATGGCTGAGTCACCAATCTTGAATTTTGTATACATGTGGTTGTGTAATCTACTGTGTCCTGTTCTGAAGCACAAAATCATGATTTGTTCTGGTCTGTGGTAATCGTTCAATGTGTCTGTTTGCAGACAAGCATTGATTGTTTCATTGGACAAGCATCTAGGAAAGTACTAATTTGTGTTGTTCATTTTTATATATTTTTAATAGTTTCGCTCTTGTTGATATATTTTTTATTGTTTTGCTCTTGTTGATATATTTTTTTTTTATTGTTTTGCTCTTGTTGATATATTTTTTATTGTTTTGCTCTTGTTGATATATTTTTTATTGTTTTGCTCTTGTTGATATATTTTTTTTTTATTGTTTTGCTCTTGTTGATATATTTTTTTTTTATTGTTTTGCTCTTGTTGATATATTTTTTATTGTTTTGCTCTTGTTGATATATTTTTTATTGTTTTGCTCTTGTTGATATATTTTTTTTTTATTGTTTTGCTCTTGATATATTTTTTATTGTTTTGCTCGTTGATATATTTTTTATTGTTTTGCTCTTGTTGATATATTTTTTATTGTTTTGCTCTTGTTGATATATTTTTTTTTTATTGTTTTGCTCTTGTTGATATATTTTTTATTGTTTTGCTCTTGTTGATATATTTTTTTTTTTATTGTTTTGCTCTTGTTGATATATTTTTTATTGTTTTGCTCTTGTTGATATATTTTTTTTTTATTGTTTTGCTCTTGTTGATATATTTTTTATTGTTTTGCTCTTGTTGATATATTTTTTTTTTATTGTTTTGCTCTTGATATATTTTTTATTGTTTTGCTCGTTGATATATTTTTTATTGTTTTGCTCTTGTTGATATATTTTTTATTGTTTTGCTCTTGTTGATATATTTTTTTTTTATTGTTTTGCTCTTGTTGATATATTTTTTATTGTTTTGCTCTTGTTGATATATTTTTTTTTTTATTGTTTTGCTCTTGTTGATATATTTTTTATTGTTTTGCTCTTGTTGATATATTTTTTTTTTTATTGTTTTGCTCTTGTTGATATATTTTTTATTGCTTTGCTCTTGTTGATATATTTTTTATTGTTTTGCTCATGTTGTTCTGTTGATAAGGACTTTAACTGAAAATTTGCCTATATATATGTGTGTTTTATCATCCATCAAGTTTCTTAGTCAAATTTTTTATTTTTTTCCGTACTCCTGTGTAAGTTTGGTAGCAGCAAACCCCTTTTACTGTTGCCAGTTTGAGTTAACCGTATTGTGAGTTTTGCAACAAACTCATGTGAAGACAGATTAGTGAGCCTGAGATGTGCTCCTGCCATTAATACATTTTGCTACACCTGGAAACATGTTAGGTATTACAATAAACATCTCTCAAAGATTCTGAGTTTGTTTCGTATTCTAACTTCCTGTCATTCCTCTTCACATGAGGAGGAAGTTACAAGTATGTTATGAGTTATGAGCTAAGAACTGACATTACTGCACTCAGGACATTCCCACATGTGCTCCGTCCCTTCATTCAACAGCTAGAGAAGAGTCATACTACCAATCATTCCAACTGCCATCTGATTGAAAATTCTTCCCTCAGTTTTGAGATTTGTCCAAAACCCTTGCCGATCCCCAACCCCATCATCCTCTCCATACACCGGCTCTCAGTTCATTCCACCACCCTCACCACCCGGCCCAACAACCTCTCCCCTGTCCATGAGTAATCTATCACCAAGAGGCAAGCCACTCCACATGAAACACCCCCCTCTCCACCCCTCAAGCATATTCTTTGAGTCCACAATGAACGCATTGTGTGGTCACACAGGCTCTCAGTCCATTCCACCGGCCTCACCACCCGGCCCAACAATCTCTCCCCTGTCCGTGAGTAATCTATCACCAAGAGGCAAGCCATTCCCCATGAAACACCCCCCTCTCCACCCCTCAAGCATATTCTTTGAGTCCACAATGAACGCATTGTGTGGTCACCTCCAACCACCACTTGGACGCTGCCACCACCCCCATTCCCACACTGTAGGCTGCAGTCTCATAAGCTAGACTCCCTCCTCTTCAAGCATTGCCCATTAGTTCTGTCAACAAAACCCCAGGTCACCACAACCGCCTCCCACCACCGACCCATCGGCCTTGTCACCCTGACGTGTGCTGCCTGGAAGTTACTGGTAATAAATGCCTGGGATAGAAGAAGTTAAAGTAACAACTATGAGTTACTGTAACAACAGCTTGGGGCATAAGGAGTTCAGAATGCACTGTGTTCATCATCTTTATTCTCATCATTCCAGTTTGAATTCTTGAATTTGTCGCTATCCCGATTTGTATTCTTCATGGTGCATGAAGTGTTTGCCATACCCTGGCAGATGAGTCTACACATCAAAAACATCTTAAGACAACAAATATATTAAAACAATGGTAATGTTACCTGCACTGCTGAGAGAAAATAAAACTTCAGACCTTGCAACAGTGTCATCCGTCGGATATCTGGATGAAATGAGACCCCAGATGGGACCTCTTGATCAACGACTTCAGGCAAATAACTGATGGAAATAGAAGATGTCTGGTCATGTGATCTCAATAACACCACTTAAGAGTGACATGACCAAAAAAAAAAAACAGACATTTCAATAATACAATGACACTTTACACATGATCATGATGATGGTGGTTTAGTCTGTATAGTTTAAAGCAGTAGAGATGTACGAAATGGACCGGTGCTCTTTGAATGCAATCTGATTGAACAAACTGAGGATAGGAGGCACAGGCATAAAATGCAGTCACTTACTGCGGGACCTGTCTCATCTTACAGAAGCGGAAACTGTGACAGGGATTGTCACTCTCTAATTTGAACTATACAGTCACCAGTGGTGCTGTCAGGTGCCTCCCCAGAGGCACAACTGTATAGTCGTACAGGACTGTAAGAGGCCTACTACAACTAGACACACGGATAATCAAATCGACTGCACATTAGTCATTAGTCGCGGTTCCAACATCACAGCAAAGGGTCGTCCACATTATGCTCCGTTCCCATGCCAGTGAATATCAGATAAAATGTTCCTCACTGCCCCATGTGAAAAGTGGAAAAGACAGGAGTCTCGACAACCAACGGCCCGCTCAGGCACACTGTGCAAAATGCCACCACAAAAGTCCTCTACGAACAGTACAGTTCAGCCCTGATGAAATTGGCAGTCACTTTCCCAACCAGATGTTCACCTACAAAGTCTTGATGTCTCTAGATATTGTTGTTCTGTTTCTAGATGTTTTCTAGCCACCACGCCATTTTTCTCTGAAATGTAGATCACACAACAAAATATCCTCTAACAGATGTAAAGAAAAGTTTCACTGTACATAATGCCGTCACCAGAATATTAACACAAAAATCCTCCTCAAAAACACAGTTCATCATCGATGGAAACGGCAGTCACTAGCAAAACCAGCAGCCACACATTTCTGCATAAGGCAAGAAAACCGGTCGCTTCTGCGACACACCAGCCGCCATACGTGCAGATATTTCTGGATGTTGTTCCATTTCTAGATCTTATCTAGCTAGCTTCGCCAATTTGAGCATGCAAATCACGCCACATCACCTCAAACAGATGTAAAAACCATTTCACTGTACATAATGCCGTCTTCAGAATGCCAAAACAACATCCTCCACGAAAGTATGTTTCATTGTCAAAAGAAGCGGCAGTCAACCAGAAGACCAGCTGCCACACATTTCTGCATAATGCACAAAAACCGGTCAATCCTGGGACATAGCCCTCCGTCATTGCTTTGAACATGCAGATCATGCTCCACAACTGTGGGCAGATTTAAAAGCATTTCACACAAAATTCACAACTCACAGCGTTGCGCCACGCACTCAACTCAGTAGCAGGGCGACGGAACTGTAAACTACCAGTCCAATATGAGGAAAATGCGAATGCAACGGTAGCCACAAGCATAAACACCCATGAGGCCTTAACCGATTCACTGCCTATCTGCCATGCTGGGGACCGGAAGTCAAAAATATAAATAATAGTACAAAAAAACTGTACGATTATAACAAAGCAGGAATGTGGCTGTGATGGGAAAGCAGGGTTCAAGGAGCTAAAGGTCAATAACGCAATAAACCCACAGATTGCCATAGCAACATGAGAGGGGAACAATGAGTGGAGAGGTGAGAGGACTCCAGGTAAGCAAACAGTAAACTAGGAAACAGTAGTAGACTATACTGCAGGGGACCACAGAAACTGAGGATGTGAGGGGAGAAAAAGTTTACAGCAGGTGGCCTTGACAGCCTTTCTGACAGAAGCCTGAGCCCTCAATTGTTGTTGTGTAGTGCACAGTGGATTGCATATAAGGTGTGGCAGGAGTAGTTTGTCTCAAGCACAGGTACAGTTAATCTCATAATAAGTACTGCCAATAGGGAGTGAACTGTTCAACCTTCACTTATTAAACATAAACAATTAAAACAAGTCCAGCCACAGGAACCTGGTGTGGGTATGTGTAGTGTTTAACCTTTTCTATGGGATGAGATAGTAGCCACTTTAGTAACCAATTAGTTAGATAGTTAGTCTTTCCTCTTGAGCCTAAGGCGGCACATAGGGCAGAAGTCCTGTCTCTCCATGCCTGGCGGTTCGCTGCTACCTGTTGTAGATCTTGGATATTTACTTGGCCGTTGAATGAGCCTTCTCTAATGATGGTTCTACGCAGGGTCTCTCTTGGTCTTCCCCGTTTTCTTTTCCCTACTGGTGACCATATGAGGGCTTGGTAGGGGAGTCTTGACTTGTCCATTCTGAGTACATGGCCGATGTAGTTCCAACGGCGTCTTCTTATGAAATTGGATACTGTATCTTGCTTAGTCTCTTGTCTTATTTGCGAATTGGTTCTGAAGTCTGTCCAGTGGATGTTTAGAAGTCTTCTAAGACATTTGTTCTCAAAATTGTCTAATTTTTTATCTAAAGCTACCGTTGATTTCCAACTTTCACATCCATACGTTAACACTGGAATCACACAAGAGTTGAAGATTTTAAGTTTTGTGTGTTTGCTGAGTGTCTTTGACTTCCAGATGTTTGACAGTTTATTGAAGGCACTAGATGCCAGTGCGATTCTAGATGATATTTCTGGTGTTGAGTCCCCTGTAGATGTCATTTTGCTTCCTAGTAACCAATTACCGAATTTTAAAGAAAATATACTTGTGGTTTTGTTTGTGTCTATTCTAAGCAGTAAGTAAACCAGTAAATACCGTTTTATGAGACTTACTACATTGTTACACTATGCATTATTAAATTTAGCACACATTTTTATGTCTAATTTGTAATTTTGGACCATTTAAGTTGACAATAAATGTCACACTGAAATTATGAAGATCGCATGCTGTAATCTAGTATTTACTAGTATTTCAATGGCGGGAGATGGCAGTTTTTCTTGTCATACTCCAGCTATTTAATATTCTTATGGAATATTAAGAGCGACTACAATGATAATTAATGCATGTTTACATTCAACACCCATTATTGAATATATGTGCAATTTTTCATCACTCTAAATAGACCGACCATATCATTGAACCTTAGCGAACGTGTTTTGGTCACAACTTCTCAAAATAGGAAAAGAGTATTTTTCTTTGTGGATATTAAGTGATAAATTGACACACTAACATTAATATCTCAGCTTATAATTGACCTACAGACTTGAATAAGGTACCGTTGGATTTCTTGTTTCAAGAAGTATTCAACTATGCAGATTGCATAATTAAAAAGCAATTTAGAAAATGTTACTAAAGTGCCTAGAGATAGTCGGTCCCAAACAAACCCTCCGTTATCTCTTAAGACCTGTATCTGTCCGTGGATGTTTGTAGCATTAATTGCACGTTCAGAAAAATGCTGGCCAGCCGGTTCCTGAACTAACTGGGCTGCCTTATGCAGTAGTGTGTGGCTGCTGGTTTTCTGTTACTGCCGCTTCCGTCGACAATGAACTGTATATTTTGTGATGGGCTTTTGTGTTGGCATCCTGGTATACCTGTGCGGGCTGTTGGTTTGTCAAGACTCCCAACTGTTCCACTTTTCACATGGGATAGCGGGGAGCATTTAGTATGAGATTCACTGGCACAGGAATGGAGAATTATGGGGCGACTAACTAACTAACTTGTATGGCAGGTTACAGTGTTGCTACTCTTTGTTTCACTGATGGGCACTGGTAGCACATGGCCAAAGGTTCTCACTCACCCTTACTCAAATATCTACGAGGAAACAGCAACACACAGAAAACCTACCTGGCCGGGTCAGGCTTCTCACGTCTGCCCATGAGATGACTGTACAGGTCATCCAAGTACTCGGGGGTCACGATGTGCTTCTGGTTGTTGATGGCACATATAACCTACGACAGACAACAGACTGGTAGAGATGTCAGTACAGATGACAGACAGGTAGAGATGTCAATGACAGACTGGTAGAGATCTCAGTGACAGACAACAGACTTTTAGAGATCTCAGTGACAGGCAGGTAGAGATCTCAGTGACAGATTGGTAGAGATCTCTGTGACAGACTGGTAGAGATCTCAGTGACAGACTGGTAGAGATCTCTGTGACAGACTGGTAGAGATCTCTGTGACAGACTGGTAGAGATCTCTGTGACAGACTGGTAGAGATCTCAGTGACAGACTGATATAGATCTCTGTGACAGACTGGTAGAGATCTCAGTGACAGACTGGTAGAGATCTCAGTGACAGACTGGTAGAGATCTCAGTGACAGACTGATAGAGATCTCAGTGACAGACTGGTAGAGATCTCTGTGACAGACTGGTAGAGATCTCAGTGACAGACTGGTAGAGATCTCAGTGACAGGCTGGTAGAGATCTCTGTGACAGACTGGTAGAGATCTCAGTGACAGACTGGTAGAGATCTCAGTGACAGACTGGTAGAGATATTAGTGACAGACAACAGACTGGTAGAGATCTCAGTGACAGACTGGTAGAAATCTCAGTGACAGACAACCACAATTGACAGGATGTAATTTGCCACTGCACAAGTAATACTCCAACAAGTAAAAACTATCCACATAACTGAATACTTATAGCGTGTATTTATTTCACGTGGATACCTAGGGGAAACCACCACATTCAATTCCAAAGAATTAGTATAAAATGGCTGTCCAAAAGAAAAGTTTGTTGCACATCCTTTACAAGAAATTGCAGTCAACGCCAGCATGTTTTGGCTGTTTGTGATTGGGAGTCTCTGTGGCGAAGTAGTCAAGCTGTCTGACTCGGGCTCCGAAGGTTGTGGGTTCGATTCCGGGCCTTTGGTTCACGAGTGCATTTTTTTAAAGACTCCTGAGGGTCATCGCTGGAGCTAGAGTTCGTGCTTTCTGTGACGCTTTCCATGCTGCGGAAAGAGACTGTGCCATATGGGATAAAACCCGGTGCAATAAAGTCAACCCTGTAGACTTTTAAGTGACTTTTTGGCACATTTACGTTCAGTAGTTTGCCATTTATAAAAACCCGCACAGGGTGGTCTATTTCCAAATCAATTGCAGCTGTGTTTCAATTGCTAATTGAGTTCCTAACCTCTTCACCACAGCGTCAACAAAAGAAACCAGACTTTTAAAGCAGCACCTAAGTGGGTCAACAAGCTAGCTACTACACGTGTGTGCATCAGTGACATTTACCTTTAGTATAACAATAGCAAGATCATGGCCGCATGTTTAGTTGTTGATGAACTTTCAGTGAAGTGAAGGCATGTGTCGTACACTTTGCGAAATGTGAAAATTCAGGAAGGAAAGTTCTGGAAGCACAGTGAATTTGCATAAAGCTCTGTATGCAATTAGGTAAAAGGAGGTCAGCTAGGCCAAATGGATTAGAACGCTCACTCTTAAACTTCCGGTGTGCTGATGCCGAGGTAGCAGGTCCATCCCCTACACCGGTCAGTTGGAGTAAAATGTTGATTTCTCGTCTTTGACTTGGAGACGTAAATTACAAGAACCTCAGAAGTCGGAGTTGGTTCATCTGACGGCGAGGGATACTGGTAATAGGGAAAGCTAATCCACACGAAAAAAATCAGTCCTGTGCATTAGATGTAATAGCATGTGTATGGACTACGCATGAGTTCAAAGTGAGCGAAAACTTAATATTTTTCAATTGTTGCAAAAGGCTTATGAGAAAAACAATTTAAGTCGTGCTCAATCTCACGAGTGGTACCATCATTTCAAATCAGGAAGGACTTTCACAGCAGAAGATCACATATGAGGACGACCTTCACACTGAGAAAGTGAGTTCTATGATTTGTGCAAATCAGTGCCTGACTATGTAAACAGTCTGTAGAAATAGGAACTGGAAAGAATTAGACTATAATTTCACAAGGTTTCCTCAAATGTCATATTTTGAATAAACTTGCTGGCCGTGAGGATGTCGTTTTGTGAGAGAAACAGTAAGTGTCATTGGATGAGATGACAATATTTATTATGATGGTACCAATAATGACACAGGTGGTGGGAGTGGTTTCCCCTACCAAAGGAGAAGTAAAGTGTCTCTTCAGTTTGCTAGCCTACGGGACACCCTAGGGTAAGGTGGAGTACCCGATTAGCTCCCCGTTCAGGGTAACATGAAGCCATGGATGCAAGTGGTGGATGGTGTTGAAGAACAGTCAACAGATAGTTGTAGGTTATGGTCTCGAATTTCATCAATTATGGCAAAATATGACCGCCCATGCTTGTCAGCCTGGCACATGATGATGACGACCAATAATAGCACTGACTCTACAACACTAGCTGAGCTTCCTTCTAGTAAGGGTAATGGCAACGGAGTCCAAAGTACCTACAATTTAGTTATTGCATAAATATTTCAGCTTGTTTCTCCGCCTGTGGGACCAGGTGGAGAAAGCAGGGGAACAAATTGAGAACCCGTATGCGGAGAGAATGACATGGCAGGGGATCGGCAGGGGATCGGCAGGGGTTCTAGACAAATCTCAAAATTTTGAGGGAAGATCAGGAGAACTTTCAATCAGATGGCACTTGGAACGATTAGCAGTATGACTCTTTGCTGGCTGTTGAACGAGGGGACGGAGCATGTGTGGGAATGTCCTGAGTGCAGTGATGTCAGTTCTTAGCTCAACACAACTCATTCTGCTTGTTATTATAGAGAGCCACAGTGACATAGTGGTTAGTGCACTCGTTTGCCAAGACATGGTTAGGGTTAAATCCCCTGAGACAGCTGGGTTATTTTTCTGACCAGTATAGTTCTGGGGTCTAACCAACTTCATAAAAATGGATACTGGACAATTTTCAGAATGTGATGGTAATTTTCTGAGAAAGAAATGTGGTGAGGCAGGGAACCAACCACCTCACCATATATGTCATAGCTCATAATATGTGAAGGCCAAACACATATTAGGTTGTATCTGCTATATAATGGATGTCTCCATAGTTAGTTAGCTAGTTAGTCGCAGTTCCAACTTCACGGCAACGGGTCGTCCCCATTATGCTCCGTTCCTGTGCCAGTGAATATCACACAAAATGCTCCTCACTGCCCCATGTGAAATAGACAGGAGTCTTGAAAAACAAACAGCCTGCGCAGTGAAGTGGTTAAACCGCTTGCCTTGCACTCTGAACTCCATCATTTCATTCATGAGGGAAATTTTCTCTGAGCCACTAGGAGTTGTTGTTGGAGTTATGGAGTTTGTGCAGAGTATTTTGCAGAAAATGACTGAGCCTTATGAGATCACACCAGGTGCAATGAAGTTGATCCTCTTGTCCTTAAACCCCCTTAAGTATCTATTATGGAATTAACTCAGCTGTAATGTGACTTACCTTTATCGTCACATTGATTTTAGACATTATCAGAAGGTCACAACATGGCCGCCAGTCCCGCACCAAATGACCACCCAGAAGACACATTACTTTCAGCAGTAATTTTTTAGGAGCCTTCTCCAGGCATGATGTTGTTGCAACAAAGGGCTCATAAACAGCTCTGGTGTTTGAAAAATAAACAGTTCATTATAATGAATAATTTATTTAAAAATTATAAATTTATTATAACTTGCAATTGACCTCACAGAAAGACAAAATGTACTGCACAATTTACTGCCTGGCATATCTCATTAGGCATATTGGGTGAACATAATCTGTGTATTCTTTTTGCTAATTGTTTTTGCTAATTGATTATGTCACAAAGTGCACATGGGGTACCATCAATATTTATTGAGGACGCCGAACTAGAGATAGTAGATTTTACATATTTAGGCTCAGTGGTAATTAGCAAATTATCCCTAGATCAGGAAATCAACATCCGGATTGGTAAGGCTGCAACAACAATGAACAGGTTAAGAAAAAGAGTCTGGGAGAACAGGAAGCTTACTGCCAAAACAAAAGTCCTTGTCTATCAAGCCTGTGTCCTTAGTACTCTTCTTTATGGCAGTAAAACCTGGACAACTTACTCACACCAAGAGAAACGTTTAAACAGCTTTCATATGCGGTGTCTCCGAAGAATACTTGGTATTAAGTGGCAAGACAAAATCACAAATACTGAAGTACCGGAAAGATCAGGTTGTGTGACGGTTTATTCTATGCTGTCTTTGTAGACTTAGATGGATAGGACATATTAGGAGGATGGATGATGGTAGAATACCAAAGGACATCTTTTTTGGTTAATTACAGATGGGTAAGAGATATCAGGGTTGGCCTCTACTACGATACAAAGATGTGTGTAAGTGAGACATGATTGATACAGGCATTGATAATGCACATTGGGAGCAAGTTGTCGCCGAACATGTTGCATGGAGGGCAAATATCAGAAATGGAATAACGACAAAGGAGAAAATTATTGAAGATAAGTCACACACCGAGTGTGTGAGATGTAAGATGGTGCATGATGGTGGAAATGACCACATGTTCACATGCACCCACTGTGAACAACCATTTACAGCGCGAATTGGCCTTATCAGTCACATTCCCTACTGCCATGGGTAGTAGTTATGCCTTTTTGAAGCACAAACTATCGTCTGCCAAGACGGCAAGGTGCCAATGGGTGATATTGGAGGAATGGTGCTAAGCTTATGTTTGTACAGACTAAGGGCTATTTTTATTTCCTCTGTGGTGAAGGGTCTACGAACGCAATTCCCAATCCTGCATACTGCAAACAAAACACAGCTGCAGGCAATTAGAAAGCAGACTGCCTTGCACTGGTTTTCAAACAGTATCAGTGCCGGTCGTTCAGAAAGCAAAGGCAAACTACTGAATGTAAACTTGCCATGAAATCACAAACAGCCCAAGAATTCTAGGGTTGACTGTGACATCCTGTAAAGGATATGCAATTAAATAAGGCACATTGTGCATACGATTTATTACAAAAAGGACACTTTCACACATCTCATGGTGCAAGACGTATATAGTGACAGGTCCATATCTTTATATGATATCTTTATATCTATATTATCTTTATATAATATCTTTATATCTATATTATCTTTATATGATACCTTTATATCTATATTATCTTTATATGATACCTTTATATCTATATTATCTTTATATTATATCTTTATATATCTATATCTATATTATCTTTATATGATATCTTTATATCTATATTATCTTTATATGATACCTTTATATCTACATTATCTTTATATTATACCTTTATATCTACATTATCTTTATATTATACCGTTATATCTATATTATCTTATATTATACCTTTATATCTATATTATCTTTATATTAAATCTGTATATCTATATTATCTTTATATTATACCTTTATATTATATCTTCATATCTATATTATCTTTATATTATATCTTCATATCTATATTATCTTTATATATCTTCATATTATATCTTTACATCTATATTATTTTTATATTATATCTTTATATCTATATATATATTACTATTGGGGTTGGAACTCTTCGCTGGCTTCTGAGGATGGGGACGGAGCACTTATTGGAATGCCCCGATTGCTGTGATGTTGGTTCCTAAATCAATCAATCAATCTATATATTATTCTTTATATATGAATCGTTTGTGATGTGGTTAGTATCTTGCTGACTGCTTTTACATCCCAATACATTTCCTGGCATCCATTTTGGCCTAGTTTGACTGGGAGCCCACGTAATTGTAAATATTTGCACCGATGTTTATTCACAAACATAATCATCGAAATACTGAAATAATTAACAGCGAAAAAGGAGAACCAATAAGTGACCACAAACGAATCCTAAAATGATGGAGGCAGTACTTCAAACAATTTCTCAATATTCTATCAGATGCCACAGGAATCCAAGAAACTGACACAGATGTCATTGAAGAACTAGAACCAGACATACTGAAAGAAGAAATTGGAGAAGAGGTCAGATTAGCCCCACTGAATAAATCACTGGGACAAGATGAAATACCAAACGAACTAATTAAAGCAGCAAGAGAAGTAGGAACAGCATGGCTACGTAGACTATTTAACCATGTTTGGGTAGAACAACAGACACCACGAGACTGTGGAGATGCATAATTCCAATTTGAAAAAACAAAGGCAGTAAAAGAGACTGCACACAATACAAAGGCATTTCCCTTTTGAGTCATACTGAAAAAATATTTTGCAAAATTCTTGAGAAAAGATTACAACCTACAATAGAACCCCAGTTAAAGTGAAACACAACTTTGATTTAGGAAAAAAACAAACGATGCACAGATGCCATCTTTGCTCTTAGATAACTTTTAGAAAAATCAATCGAATATAATGAAACACTAGTAGGTCAGCTTGGCCGAATGAATAAGAACGCGTGTTCTTAAACATCAGGAGTGCTGATACTGAGGTAAGGGGTTCAACCCCTACACTGGACAGTTGGACTAAAATGTTGACTTATCATCCTTGGTCCTTGGCTTGGGGATGTAAATTACAAGTGCCCCCTGAATTCAGAGTGGGTTCACCTGATAGCGAGGAACAATGTTAATAGGGAAAGCTAATCCACACGCAAAATTCAGTCCAGCACTACTAGAAGTAGTGTATGTGGACTACGAGTGAGTTCAAAGTGAGTGAGCGAGCGAGCAAGCGCCCAAAAAACAATGAAACACTACTTAGCCTTTGTCGACCGAGAAAAGGCATTTGATAGAGTAGAGAGAAACAAGCTATAGGAAATCCTTAAATATTATGGAGTGAGTACACATCTAACAAACTTATGTAGAAGTTTATACAACAGTGAATGCATAGTGAGAACAAATGGAGGACACTCAGCACCCTTCACCATAAGCTCTGGAGTACGACAAGGTTTGTCCTGTTCCCCCTCTTGTTCACATAATCTATATAGACAGCATATGTAAAGAAACCAGCTGAAAAAAGAACGCAACTACACCACATGATGAGGAGAACACCGAAGAAGAACCAACGGCAAATTACACCATTAAAGAACTACTATTTGCGGATGATCAAGCACTTAATAGCAAAATCAGAAGCAGAATTGCAAGACCACATGAACAGTCTAAATTAAGTGTGTAAGGAACATAACATGAAAATTAGCATCAGTAAAACAGAGGTAATGACTACCAAAGAACCAAAGAAGAAAAACCAACAAAGATTAATCTAAACGAACACCCCATGTAACAAGTAAAGAGCTTCAAGTACTTAGGAAGTATAATATCATCAAATGGCAAATCAGAAGACGAGATCGAAAATAGATGTAGTAAGGCAAACCAACTCATTGGACAAATTATACCAATACTAAAGAACTAATATGTATCAACAGTTACTAAGAAAGCACTCTACAACACAATCCTCCTACCAACTCTATGCTACCATTCCAAACCTGGACAATGACAGAAAAAGAGAAAAGAAAAATAACAACAACAAAAATGAGATTCCTGAGAAGAATACTCAATGTATCAAGAAGAGAGAAAATCAGAAATACAGAAATCAGGAATACAGTGGGGGTTATAGCAGCGCTAGATTTTATCAGAAAACAGCAAGATAAATGGTTTGACCATGTAATTAGATTACCAACTAACAGTATACCACAACCAACAATGATGTAAAGACCAAATGCAAGCAGAAAAAGCCGGCCGAGTAAACAATGAGCAGAGGGAATGACAGCATGCATGGGAATCTCAATACATGAAGCCCATAAACAGGCACTCTTCCACTGTTTATGCTTCACCTCAACACTGCAAGGTACAAGAGGAACAAGATGAGATGAGATAAGATAATCATCAAACCAGCAGGCAAGCATCTGGCCACCATATGATCAAGATATACTCACTTAAACACAGATGCCGGAGAACCACCAAATCTAATCTCATCACTGGGTTTTAATGTGACAGTGCTGCCACCTGGATTTTTCACAGCTTTCTCATTCACACGAGTTCCAAACTTTGAGACATCTTCCAGCGTTAGGATAGGCATGATGTGGGACTTCACCTGCAGAAGTTGCATTGAATGTTAGTATTGCTATTCCATCAAGTTATATCACGATAATATATATGAATCACCTGTATTTGACCAGGGTCTTGGGGGAACCTGAACAAGCAATTAGAAAGTTGAATGGAGACCCTTGAGATGCGGATATACAAAATAATATGTCATATTTCATGGAAACAAGAACAATCAAATACAGAGGTTTCAGAAAAACTGGGAAGAGTTGATATAAGAAATAAAAAAGGTACAAGTGAAATAATTTGGCCACGTTAAAAGACATAACACCCTTATAAAAACCATACTTGAGGGTTGGGTTGAAGGCAAGCAAGCAAGAAGAGGTAGACAACAATAGAAGTAGGAAGGTAACATTAAGAGGTGAACAAACAGCAGTCTGATAAAATGAACAAAAGGCGAGGGACAGACAGTGTTGGAGATCCATTGCAGCCAACCTTTATTTTGGAGACAGCACCTGGTGGATGGTAAGGGAATGGAAGTATAGTTACTCGTAACCTACCAGTCGTCTTGTATAAGTAACTAATGAGGGTAGGCATGAAACTGGCAATCTCCTCCTGTGGAAAACTTTGCTGCAAAGTCCAACCAATGATAAACACTTCTAAAAAATCCAACCAATGATAAACACTTCTATAAAATTCAACCAATGATAAACAAGTCTATAAAATCCAACCAATGATACACAAGTCTATAAAATCCAACCAATGATAAACATTTCTATAAAATCCAACTAATGATAAACATTTATATAAAATTTAACCAATAATAACTATTTATATAATTATATAAAATCCAACCAATAATAAACAAGTCTATAAAATCCAAACAATGATAAACAAATCTATAAAATCCAAACAATGATAAACAAGTATATAAAATCCAACCAATGATAAACAAGTCTACAAAATCCAACCAATGATAAACATTTCTATAAAATCCAACCAATGATAAAATTTATATAAAATCCAACCAATGATAAACATTTCTGTAAAATCCAACCAATGATAAACATTTATACACAATCCAGCCAATGATAAACATTTATATAAAATCCAACCAATGATAAACATTTATATAAAATCCAACCAATGATAAACAAGTCTATAAAACCCAACCAATGATAAACAAATCTATAAAATCCAACCAATGATAAACAAGTCTATATTAGATTTGGCTTGAGTTGGGTAAGGGCCTTTGCATCACTGGGGGAAACAAGGTAGAAGAAAAAGAATATATATGTGTATTATACAATCATATTTATTGGGGGGGGGGGGGGGGGGTTATTTGTTACCAGTTAAGATTTAATCTTATTGATTGCCTGTCTTTCTTTAATACTTCCTCTCTTGTTTGTTTCATTTCTTTTACTGTGTGTATTTACTTTGCTGTAATATTTAAATTATTTGTGTTGCTTTTAGATGCTGCCATCACAGTTATGGTGAGTGGTGAGCTCTGCTCACACTCACGCCTTACAGATGTGAAACCCGCCATCATGGGCTGGTCAGCAGACAAGGGTCTCCTCTAAAGGTCATTCAGACGAGGACCGTGGTCGAGGTTGAACCAATCGAGAGTCTGATTGTGGCAATGGCAGTATTCACCCTGCCGCCACTTGTAGTTTGATTGTAGTTAGATTGTTTTAATGCAAGTGTGAGAATTCTTGAGTATTTTAAGCAGTATACTTCATAATGATGTGAATTTGTGAAAAAGGCTAGAGGTGAATATGTAAAACGAATCGAGTCTATTGTACTTCGAACTTGTACACTGGGTCATGTCAACTTTAATACTATGTTAACATTAACCCTTTAGCGGACAAAACGTCCGGGAACGTATCTACTACCCCCCCCCCCCCCCCCCCCCCCCCCCCCCCCACGGGCAAAATGTTTGAAAGCACCCGTGACTATTATGCATTGTAAAAACGCGATCTCTCGGCTTTCCGAGACTTCCGATTGTCTACTTTCGGTTTCGTCGATAGCTTGACAACGTACCGCCATTTGCAAGCATGTACTTTGAATTTGAACGGACTTTTAAAATAGTTTATGTAGGTTTTCGCTTTGTATTTCAAAATGGATTTCGACGATTCTTCAAGTGCTAGCGGAGATTTCGCTGGGTTCAATTTAAGTGACATTGAAAGGCACGAAATTGACTATTAATCAGAGCTAGATATCAGTGATCAGCGTTACTTTGCGTTAGCAGTTGTGAGTCGAACTTTAAAGAAAGTGATTATGATTAAGAAAATGTGTTCGTAAATTGCCGGATAGATGACTGACAATCATAAACAATATGTTGTATTTTGTAAATATTTGTGTTCATATGTGGATTAGCAGATTTATTCAGTGAGTAAAATATTCTGGCTTTTCCCTTCCTTTTGATGTTTATTTGACTAAAATCTGTTGACTAACAACTTATATGTGATATTTTTACTAACATAACCCAAAATTTTACCGCACCTCAAAATTCTTCTTGCCCGTTCAGGGCTACAAAACAGACAAACATCTGCCCGGTAAAGGGTTAACACTACAATGACTAGACCCACCTAAGTTAGGTTACGTCAGATGCAATATTTCAGTTGTCAGATAAATCTTTATTTTCCATGATTTTTCATTCAAGGAACATTAAACTCCAAGACTGTCCCAGATATGACATATCATGGCAAACCTTCCGGACTAGTAAAACAACAGTGGAAATTAATTCTATTGCTGTCATTACTTTTCACATTCAAGTAATCTAACAGCAGCCTGAAAACTTACAACATTGGTTTCATAATGTGCCATGGTAAGAACTGCCTGTTTCCTGCTAACAGAGGCATCAGGGACGACAATGTCACAGTTCTGTCGACCAACAACATACTTATGGTCTCCCAAAATAGGATATCTTACATCTGCAAATAAATATAACACACACAAAATAAACACCCACAAAATGAACTAACAAAAATATTAATCATAGTTTTAACGCATACAAAATGTAATAGTTTCTACTAATTAAAAATAAATTAATAAAAATATTGTTCATTGCTTTAAAGCATGTGAAATGTAACAAGATCTTACTAAATAAGGTTTTAGGGGGTATGATATAAAAACAACATATTTCTGGTGTACCAAAAATGATACATCTGGATTCTCAAAATGTTTACCCAAGAGTGAGAATCAAATTGGTTAACATAATGGATGAGATGTTTGGGGAGAGCCGCCAACTTAAATATCCGAGACCGGATAAGAAATGATGTTATCAGACAGACAGTGGGATATATATATATATTGAAAGACAGAAGATCAAGCGGTTCGGCCATTTCATTAGAATCCAACACCATTCACTACCAGCACTGGCCCTACGTCAAAGAACATTTGCTATGATGCCCGAGAAGAAAATGGATTGAAAACATCAAAGAACATTGTGCAATCACACAAAATTACACTATTCTGTGCCACCCATCGGGTGCTGGAACACCAATTATTCCTCCCCATGATGCCTGATGACAAAAGTGGAAGATGATAGACTCCAAACCAATGCAAAGAATGAGGCTCTGTATGGGAGATTCTTCTTCTTCCGTTAGCTTGAAATTTGTATGTATCCGAAGTATTGTCTCTGGTATGAATTTCATTGTCTTTTTTAGTTCCCTCAGTGGTCCATAGAGTTTCACTGTTGTTTCTCTAGGCCAGAAGGTCTTATTATGTCATATTTTGGGCAGTCTTTGAGTATATGGCAGATGATACATTGTCATTATTGGTCAGGAACTCAAACACTTAAAGTTAAGATAAGCAAAATGCATCTAAGCTGATCTCTACAGTGGCCTCAGAAATGTTTACAATATTTCATGCGTAAGCTAAGGTTTTTTCAAGGTTTGCTGTGTCCATACAGTTAAAGTGTCTCATTTCATCGCATCTCATCTTGTTCCTCTTGTACCTTGCAGTGTCGAGGTAAAGTATAAACAGCGGGAGAGTGCCTGCTTATGGGCTTCATGCATCAGTATTCCCACGGACTCTGCTTCCCTCTGGTCTGTACATCATTGCTTGTTGAGGTATACTGTTAGTTGGTAACCTACTTGCATGGCCAAACCATTCGACTTGCTGCTTTCTAATAAAATCTAGTGCTACTATAACCCCCACTTTAGTCCTGATTTCTTCACTTCTGATCTTATCTCTTCTTGATACATTGAGTATTCTTCTCAGGAATCTCATTTATGTTGTGATTCTTCTTCTTTCGTTCGCCTGAAATGTGTTTATAACTGCAATGTTGTCTCTTGTATGAATCTAGCAGTCTTTTTTAGTTCACTCAGCAGTCCATAGAGTTTATCTTCCACTGTTGTCGCTCTAGGCCAGAAGGTTTGCCTAGATATGTTATATTTTGGGCAGTCCTGGAGTATGTGCTCTGCTGTCTTCGACGCCAAACCACATGTGCACATGGCTGTTTCACCAATCTCGAATTTTGTATACATGTGGTTGCGTAATCTATTGTGTCCTGTTCTGAGGTGCAAAAGAATTCCTGTTTTGGTCTGTCCATAACGTGGTAGTCGTCTTAAGTAGGGTTTGGTGGCCTTCTGACTGATTTGATCATTCTTTTCTTTTGGTGGTATGTAATGGGCACATTCAGGTTGTTCTTCTTTTGCTCCTTCCTTAACCAATCGATCATTCTTCTTTTGCTCCTTCCTTAGCCAATCGATCAGCTCTGTCGTTTCTGGGGACTCCACAGTGGGATGATATCCACTGTATGGTGACCTTATGCTGACTGCTAAGTTCAGAAAGTAGTGTCCTTAGAACTGGCAATTTCCCAGACAGGAGCACCTCTATTACGGATTTTGCATTTGTCAATATCACCACAGGTTGTCTACCATGGCTGGTATTGTATAATTTCTTTGCTGCTATCTTGATTGCCTCAATTTCAGCATCATAGTTATGGCAGTACTTTCTTGTTGGAACTCTGGCCGTGTCTCTAGTATTATCTGGGTATTCTATGTACACTCCCGCTCCTCCATTTCGAACAGCATTTTGTGCTGACCCATCTGTGTAGACTCGGATCCAGAGATCCTGTGGGCATTCGTCATCAAGGAAGCTGAGAGTGGCTGTTCTGTGCTGTACACTGTTCTGTTCTTCCTTGTCAAATATTCCTCTCACTTTTGTCTGGATTTGTAGCGATAGTCTATGTTCATCTTTCCACGGAGTTCGCTCTGGAAAAGTTGTCAGGGGGATACCAACTGTGGGAAGATCGATAGTTTCTCTGCAGAGTCGTTTGGCCTGGTGGATGAAACTACTTCTTTTCAACCGCCCCATAGCTAAGTTTTCAAACTGGTTCTTCATAGGGTGGCCTGGCAAGCTGAGGAACTTTTCTGCTTGTATTAGTGTTTTTGTATCTCTGCGTTCTCTTAGAGCTTGTGTCCTCCCCATTTTCTCCATTGCTACTATAGGGGTTGATCTCATCCCTCCTGTGATGACTCTAAGAGCTTGATTTTGCACCTTGTCCAGCTCCTGTAATGTGGTTTTTGATGCCGAACACCACGCAGTTGACCCATATTCCAGGTGTGGTCGTATGCTCTGTTGATAAACTTTGCTAAGTATTTTCCCACTGGCTCCCCATGTGGTTCCACTTAGCTTTCTCAGGATGGCTATTTTCCTTCTGGCTTTTGCTACTGCTTTTTTGATGAGTTTTCTCCATGTCAGCCTGTCGTTGTTGTGATTTGTCTTTCCTCTTTTTGTTAAAGTATTAAGTCATAAATTCTAGGCCACCATATATTAGGTGAGATAGCTAACGCCTTTCCTCGTCGCATAATCTGCACATCCTTCCCACACAATTCTGAAAATTATCTGCCGATTTTTGAGGGCTGGGGCAAAATCCTGCCTTTGCTGGTCATTGCACCCGGACCACTCCCTTGGTAGACAAACGCACTAACAACTAAATCAACCTGATTTCTATCTTATCAATGCAAAAGAAACTGGACAAAGGGGAAAGTGAAAAGGGAGGCCGTCAGGCAACCACCAGATCTGAGATATATTTGCAGCCTTGCACAATACTTGAATTGAAATTGAGAAAAGGATGTATTGTATTGTCCAGACAGGAGCGCAAGGTCGGGCTTCTACTTGAACTTCTAATATTATTAGTGCTCCAACACTCAACCACAAAAAGTAAACACATTATAAAGTTCTAGCTACTGAAAGAACAAAGAATGTTTACCGTTGTCTGCTACCGACACCAACAACCACATTCTCACAGACAACAACACTATCTATCTAACTAGTCAGTCGGTGCCGATGTCCACAACTTGGTTGTGTTTTCAGGTTTGTTTACTGTCAGTTCCGGTTGTGTTTTTATATAGCCTTTACATTGTTTGTGGCTAAAATGTCTAACCCTGATTTTAACGAAACAATTACTTTAGTAAACAAAGCCCAGGTAGGTTGGTATGAATTCTGCTGTAAATAACTTTCATTATAATAAATCGTGTTTGAGTTTTATTACTGTCACCTTTACTGCTAGTAAAATTATTAGATGCAAAGATTCACCATTTTCGTCGTCAGTTTACTTACAAGTATCACCCAGTGCCGTCTCCACAGCAAGGGTTGACGACAGAATCGATCCCCACCCCACCAGTCTATGAATTGAGTGAGCCTTGGCTCAGAAGAATGATAATGTATCATTGTAATTTGTATCCTTACCATAGCTTGATGCTATATGTCCATATATCTAGCTCTTTTTCCTTTAGCTCTTCCTTCTGTATTGGTTTTTAAAGTATTGCTACGAATTACGATGCCGTTAGATGTAGCCAAAGTATCTTTTTCATCTTCTTGTCCTTCACTTTGAATATCTCCCACTCCCACTTCCTTATTTGGGAGTTAAGGCAGTCCAGTATTTAGCATGCTTGCCTGCCGGTCTGTAATCAGATTTTCAATTCCCCATTGAGGCAGATGTTTTAAAAATTGATTGACCTAGGCTCACAGGCTGACCTGCCTAACATAAATGGGTATATGGAAATTATAATGAAGTAGGTCAATATCAGCTAGTTAAGAGAGGTGTGTGACAGGGATGTGTAATGTCTCCAGATCTTTTTTTCCCTATGCAGTGAAAATATTTTATTTTAAATTTAGAAGATATGCGAGGAATCACCATTGGAGGACATAACATCAATAAGATTAGATGTGCAGATGATAGTGTTGATTTTGATTACAGACAATTGACAGGATCTGCTATATTTAATAGTTATGGTTATTGTACACAGTGAATAACAAAGGTTAGAATTAAATTGTAAGAAGACAGATTATTGTCGCCTCAAAGAAGAAAGAAATACCACAATGTAATAAAAGGATAAATGGGAATATTCTTAAACAAGTAATTAGGTACAATTATCTTGGAACAGTTATAACATCTTATGGGAGGTGCCTTGAAGAGATTAGAACAAGAATCACAATGGCATAGATAGCCTTTTGCAAAGTGGAAAACACACTGACTAATAAAAATATATCAATTGCAACAAGAAAAAGAGTGTTGAAGTGCTACATAGAACCTGTACTTTTGTAAGGATGTGAAGTGTAGACAATGAGCAGACAAGCTGAAAACATCTGATGGCTGTGAAAATGTGGTTTCTGAGGAAAATGCAAAGAATACCATGGACAGACAGAAAAACCAATGACCAAGTTCTACAAGAAACAAATGAAAATTGTAAACTGATTAGAGAAATTAGACGTAGACAGTCAACATGTTTTGGACATGTTATGAGAAGAAATAAATTAGAAAACTTGGTGACAGCTGGTAATATCGAGGGGAAGAGAACAAGGGGAAGACAAAGAAGTAAATGTCTGGATGGCTTGGTCACATGGTATGGTCGAGACAAGAACACTGAGCTGATCCATGACTCTGGTGATCGAGTGAAATGGCAAACCATGACCGCCCACGCTTACCGACATTGCACATGATGTATGGATGGAGCACTCAGTGTTACAATGTGCTCAATATCATACTTGTCACCTGTACTGTCATCTTTACTGCTATCTTACCTGTCACCTTTACTGTCATCATACCTGTCATCTTTACTGTCACCTTTACTGTCAGCTTAGCTGTAACCGTTACTGTCACCTGTTCTGTCACCTGTACTGTCACCTTTACTGCTATCTTACCTGTCACCTTTACTGTCATCATACCTGTCACCTTTACTGTCAGCTTAGCTGTAACCATTACTGTCACCTGTTCTGTCACCTGTACTGTCACCTTTACTGCTATCTTACCTGTCACCTTTACTGTCATCATACCTGTCATCTTTACTGTCACCTTTACTGTCAGCTTAGCTGTAACCATTACTGTCACCTGTACTGTCACCTGTACTGTCACCTCTACTGTCTCCTCTACTGTCACCTCTACTGTCACCTGTACTGTCACCTGTACTGTCACCTCTACTGTCACCTCTACTGTCACCTCTACTTTCACCTTTACTGTCACCTTTACTGTCACCTCTACTGTCACCTCTACTGTCTCCTCTACTGTCACGTTTACTGTTACCTCTACTGTCACCTCTAATGTCACCTCTACTGTCACCTTTACCGTCACCTCTACTGTCACCTTTACTGTTGCCTCTACTGTAACCTCTACTGTCACCTTTACTGTCACTTGTACTGTCACCTCTACTGTCACCTCTACTGTCACCTTTACTGTCACTTCTACTGTCACTTCTACTGTCACCTCTACTGTCACCTTTACTGTCACCTCTACTGTCACCTTTACTGTCACCTGTACTGTCACTTCTACCATCACCTCTACTGTCACCTGTACTGTCACCTCTACTGTCACCTCTACTGTCACCTTTACTGTCACCTCTACTGTCACCTTTACTGTCACATGTACTGTCACCTCTACTGTCACCTTTACTGTCACCTGTACTGTCACCTCTACTGTCACCTTTACTGTCACATGTACTGTCACCTCTACTATCACCTCTACTGTCTCCTTGACTGTCACCTCTACTGTCTCCTTGACTGTCACCTCTACTGTCTCCTTGACTGTCACCTCTACTGTCACCTTTACTGTCACCTCTACTGTCACCTTTACTGTCACCTGTACTGTCACCTCTACTGTCACCTCTACTGTCACCTTTACTGTCACCTCTACTGTCACATGTACTGTTATCTCTACTGTCACCTTTACTGTCACCTCTACTGTCACCTCTAATGTCACCTCTACTGTCACCTTTACTGTCACCTTTACTGTCACCTCTAATGTCACCTCTACTGTCACCTTTACTGACACCTCTACTGTTACATTTGCTGTCACCTTTACTGTCACTTCTACTGTCACCTCTACTGTCACCTTGACTGTCACCTTGACTGTTACATTTACTGTCACCTTTACTATTACATTTACTGTCACCTGTAGTGTCACCTGTAGTGTCACCTCTGCTGTCACCTCTACTGTCACCTCTACTGTCACCTTTACTGTCACCTCTACTATCACCTCTACTGTCACCTTTACTGCTACCTCTACTGTCACCTCTACTGTTACCTTTACTGTCACTTGTACTGTCACCTCTACTGTCACCTTTACTGTCACCTCTACTGTCACTTCTGCTGTCATATTTACTGTCATATTTACTGTCACCTCTACTGTCACTTCTACCATCACCTCTACTGTCACCTCTACCGTCACCTCTACTGTCACCTGTACTGTCACCTTACTGTCACCTCTACTGTCACCTCTACTGTCACATTTACTGTCACCTCTACTGTCACCTTTACTGTCACCTGTACTGTCACCTCTACTGTCACCTCTACTGTCACCTTTACTGTCACCTGTACTGTCACATCTACTGTCACCTTTACTGTCACATGTACTGTCACCTCTACTATCACCTTTACTGTCACCTCTACTGTCACCTCTACTGTCACTTCTGCTGTCATATTTACTGTCACCTCTACTGTCACCTTTACTGTCACCTTTACTGTCACCTGTACTGTCACCTCTACTGTCACCTCTACTGTCACCTTTACTGTCACCTCTACTGTCTCCTTGACTGTCACCTCTACTGTCTCCTTGACTGTCACCTCTACTGTCACCTTTACTGTCACCTCTACTGTCACCTTTACTGTCACCTTTACTGTCACCTTTACTGTCACCTCTACTGTCACCTCTACTGTCACCTTTACTGTCACCTCTACTGTCACATGTACTGTCACCTGGACTGTCATCTCTACTGTCATCTCTACTGTCACCTTTACTGTCATCTCTACTGTCACCTTTACTGTCACCTCTACTGTCACCTCTACTGTCTCATTGACTGTCACCTCTACTGTCACCTTTACTGTCACCTCTACTGTTACATTTGCTGTCACCTTTACTGTCACCTCTACTGTCACTTCTACTGTCACCTCTACTGTCACCTTGACTGTTACATTTACTGTCACCTTTACTATTACATTTACTGTCACCTGTAGTGTCACCTCTGCTGTCACCTCTACTGTCACCTCTACTGTCACCTCTACTGTCACCTCTACTGTCACCTCTACTGTCACCTTTACTGTCACCTTTACTGTCACCTTTACTGTTACCTCTACTGTCACCTCTACTGTCACTTTTACTGTCACTTGTACTGTCACCACTACTGTCACCTTTACTGTCACCTTTACTGTCACCTCTACTGTCACTTCTGCTGTCATATTTACTGTCATATTTACTGTCACCTTTACTGTCACTTCTACTGTCACCTCTACTGTCACCTTTACTGTCACCTCTGCTGTCATCTTTACTGTCACCTCTACTGTCACCTCTACTGTCACCTTTACTGTCACCTCTACTGTCACCTCTACTGTCACCTCTACTGTCACTTCTACTGTCACCTCTACTGTCACCTCTACTGTCACCTGTACTGTCACTTCTACCATCACCTCTACCGTCACCTTTACTGTCATCTCTACTGTCACCTGTACTGTCACCTGTACTGTCACCTGTACTGTCACCTCTACTGTCACATCTACTGTCACCTTTACTGTCACCTCTACTGTCACCTTTACTGTCACCTGTACTGTCACCTGTACTGTCACCTCGACTGTCACCTCTACTGTCACCTTTACTGTCACATCTACTGTCACATCTACTGTCACCTCTACTGTCACCTTTACTGTCACCTCTACTGTCACATCTACTGTCTCCTTGACTGTCACCTCTACTGTCTCCTTGACTGTCACATCTACTGTCACCTTTACTGTCACCTCTACTGTCACCTTTACTGTCGCATGTACTGTCACCTCTACTGTCACCTCTACTGTCACCTCTACTGTCACCTTTACTGTCACCTCTACTGCCACCTCTACTGTCACCTCTACTGTCACCTCTACTGTCACCTTTACTGTCACCTTTACTGTCACCTATACTGTGACTTCTACTGTCACCTCTACTGTCACCTGTACTGTCACCTCTACTATCACCTATACTGTCACCTCTACTGTCACATGTACTGTCATCTGGACTGTCATCTCTACTGTCACCTTTACTGTCACCTCTACTGTCACCTCTACTGTCACCTCTACTGTCACCTCTACTGTCACCTCTACTGTCACATGTACTGTCACCTGGACTGTCATCTCTACTGTCACCTCTACTGTCACCTTTACTGTCACCTCTACTGTCACCTCTACTTTCACCTCTACTGTCTCCTTGACTGTCACCTTTACTGTCACCTCTACTGTTACATTTGCTGTCACCTCTACTGTCACTTCTACTGTCACCTGTACTGTTACCTCTACTGTCACATTGACTGTCACCTTTACTGTTACATTTACTGTCACCTTTACTATTACATTTACTGTCATCTCTACTGTCACCTCTACTGTTACATTTACTGTCACCTATACTGTCACCTTTACTGTCACCTTTACTGTCATGTGTACTGTCACATGTACTGTCACCTTTACTGTCACATGTACTGTCACCTTTACTGTCACCTCTACTGTCACATTTTTGTCACATGTACTGTCACCTTTACTGTCACATTTTACTGACACATGTACTGTCACCTTTACTGTCACCTCTACTGTCACATTTTATTCACCTCTGCTGTCACATGTACTGTCACCTTTACTGTCACCTCTAATGTCACATTTTACTGTCAACTCTACTGACACACATACTGTCACCTTTACTGTCACCTCTACTGTCACATTTTACTGTCACCTCTACTGACACATGTAGTGTCACATTTACTGTCACCTCTACTGACACATGTACTGTCACCTTTACTGTCACCTCTACTGTCACATGTACTGTCACCTTTACTGTCATCTCTACTGTCACATTTTACTGTCACCTCTACTGACACATGTAGTGTCACCTTTACTGTCACCTCTACTGACACATGTACTGTCACCTTTACTGTCACCTCTACTGTCACATTTTACTGTCATCTCTACTGACATATGTACTGTCACCTTTACTGTCACATTTTACTGTCACCTCTACTGACACATGTACTGACACCTTTACTGTCACCTCTACTGTCACCTGTGCTGTCACCTGTACTGTCACCTTTACTGTCACCTCTACTGTCACCTGTGCTGTCACCTGTACTGTCACCTTCTATTTCCTGTTACCCATTTTAGATGGGACTGACTTGGAAGCCCAGGTCATCTTATATATAAATTAGGATGTCCGTATCTCTGTCTGTATGTCTGTCTGTATGTATGTCCTTTATACGCTCGCGAACGGCCCATCCGATTGAGATGAAATTTTCTACACGCCTTCCTTTCATTCCAGAGATGCCAACTGTCGTAGTTTTTTTTTCTTCTTCCTCCTCCTCCCTCCTCCCTCCTCCCCCTCCCAAAATACGTACGTCCAGGAAATGGTCTTCTACATAGACACTTCTCTCTGAGGTCCGCGATAACATATTAACCTGTTGGGATGGCAATCAATCATCCTACTACCTCCTCCCTCCTCCTCCCTTCTCCCTCTTCCTCCTGTCTCCTCCTCCCTCCTTCTCCCTCCTCCTTCTACCCCTTCCTCCCTCCTCCTTCTCCCTCCACCTCCTCCCTCCTCCTCTCTCCTCCTCCTCCCTCCTCCTCCCTCTCCCTCCTCCCTTCTCATCCTCCCCCACCTACGTTCTCCTCCTCCCTCCTCCTCCTTCTCCCTCCTCCTCCCCCTCCCTCCTCCCCCTCCTCCTCCTCCTTCACCCTCCTCCCTCCTCCTCCTCCTCCTTCATCATCCTCCCTCCTCCTCCTTCCTCCTCATCCTCCCTCCTCCTCCCTCCTCATCCCTCTTCCTCCTCCCTCCTCCTTCTCCCCTTTCCCCCCTCTTTCTCTTAATCCCTCCTCCTCCCTTCTCCTCCCTCCTATTCATCCCTACTCCTCCTCCTCCCTCCTCCTCCTCTCTCCGCCTATCTCTTCCTCCCTCCTCCTCCCTCCTCTCTCTTCCTCCTCCCTCCTCTCTCTTCCTCCTCCCTCCTCCTCCCTCTTCCTCCTCCTCCTCCTTCCTCCTGCTCCCTCCTCCTCCTCCCTTCTCCTCCCTTCTCCTCCTCCCCCTCCTACCCCTCCCTCCTCCCCCTCATCCGTCTTCCTCCCTCCTCCTTCTTCCTCCCTCCTCCTCCCCCTCCTCCCCCTCCTCCTCCCTCTCTTCCTCATCCCTCCTCCTCCATTCTCCTCCTCCCTCCGCCTCCTCCCTTTACCTCCTCCCTCCTCCTCCCTTCACATTCCTCCTCCTCCCTCTTCCTCCTCCTCCCTCTCATCCTCTTCCCTCCTTCTCCTCCCTCCTCCTTCTCCCTCTTCCTCCTCCCTCTTCCTCCCTCCGCCTCCTCCCTCCTCCCACTCTCTACTCCTCCCTCCTCCTTCTCCTCCCTCCTCCTCCTCCCTCTTCCTGCTCCCTCCGCCTCCTCCCTCCGCCTACTCTCTCCTCCTCCTCCCTCCTCCTCCCTCTCCCTCCTCCTCCTCCCTCTCCTCCTCCTCCTCCTCCTGCGATCTCCTCCTCCCTCCTTCTCCCTCTTCCTCCTCCCTCCTCCTCCCCCTCCTCCTTCACCCTACTCCTCCCTCCTTTTCCTAATCCCTCCTCCTCCCTCCTATTCCTCCTGTCTCCTCCTCCCTCCTCCTCCCTCCTCTTCCCTCCTCCACCTCCCTCTTCCTCCTCCCTCCTCCATTTACCCAAGACAGACAGACATACAGATAGTCGGGAACGGGATCTTATATGACTACTTATATGATTTAAATGAGATGCTCTCCACCATGGGCTGGGCCGGGTCAGACAGACAGACAGACAGACAGACAGATAGATAGACAGACAGACAGACAGACAGTCGGGAACGGGAGCTTATATGACTACTTATATGAATTAAATTAGATGCTCCCCACCAGAGTCTGGGCGAAGCCGGGCCGTGTCAGCTAGTATTTTAATAATCCTTCTCTATGGGTATTTGAACATGTGACCACTGGGCCGGTAAGCTACCATTAACTTGTTTTCTCCTACCACTGACCTTTGCCATACACTACTTTGTGTCGTACCCAGTGTGTGTTTTGTTTTGTTGTTTTTTTGTTTACTTGGCGCTGCATTGTCTTTTCTACTTCTTCTTCTTCATCTTCCTCTTGTTTCTTTCATCTTCCAGGAAAGCATCGGCCATCAACCGACTCAAGCCCTTTTCAGAATTGAGTTTTATTACTAAAACCTACATCTGTTTATGAAATCATTAGACACAAAGGTTGAACATTTTCATTTGTGTCATACCCAGTGTGTGTTTTGTTTTGTTGTTTTTTGTTTACTTAGCGCTACATTGTCTTTTCTATCTCTTCTTCATTTTCCTCTTGTTCCTTTCATCTTGCAGGAAAGCATCGGCCCTCAATCCACTCGAGCACTTTTTGAATTGAGTTTTACTATTAAAATCTAAAGCTGCTTATGAAATCATTAGACGCAAAGGTTCATAATTGTCGTCATCAGTGTAATAACAAGTACTGTCTCCACAGTAAGGGTTGACTAAATCGATCTCCAGTGAGTCTACATACATCTTAACAGGCTACCAATAGCATTAGTTATTCTTTTCTGGTGATCTTAAGAGATGGTGAAACATATCCGCCCATGCTTATCGGCACATGATGATGATGATGATGATGTTTTCTCCTAACACTGACATTTTTCATACGCTATTTTATGTCATACCTGGTGTTTTATTTTTTGTTTTGTTTTTTGATACCTTCTGCTACTTTGTCCTTTCTACTTCTGCTTGTTCCTTTCTTTCATCTCCCAATAGAGCATGGGACCTCAACCAACTACGTCACGCCCTTTGTAGACTTGTTCATGAATGGTTGGATTCTGCAGCTAAAGTTTTCTATGGGATGAGGTATCCAGTCCCATGCCAACCCTCCTTTGTTGTCTCTTATGACAAGCATGGTAGGTTACAGTGTTGCTAATTCTTTGCTTCCCTTATGGGCCTTGGTAACACATAGTCTTGTCTTTCGTTTTTACAAATATTAAAAGATTCTGTGCCAAACAAATCGTAGGTCTGGATCAAACAAAAAAGGATAGTGGAAAATAGGAAATAGGGGTGTGTCACAGTTATGACTTTAAAGTTGTTAATATGGTAGCAGAGGTGTTGTATTATAATGCAATATCAACATGTTGGCGATATATAACCCATGGCTGATATGGGAAGTACCTTAAGATGTTTAATTATCCCATGGCACTTAATGAGTTATATGTAGGTCAGCATAGCCAAATGGATAAGAGTGCATGTTCTTAAACATCCAGTGTGCTGATGCTGAGGTAGTGGGTTCAACCCCTGCACCGGACAGATGGACTAAAATGTTGACCTATCATCCTTGACTTGGGGACGTTAATTACAAGTACCTCTGAAGTCGAAGTGGGTTCACCTGGTGGTGAGGGAAACTGTTAATAGGGAAAGCTAACCCACACGCAAAATGTAGTCCAGCACTACTAGAAGTTGTGTGTATGGACTACACGTGAGTTCAAAAACAAGCGAGCGAAAAAAACAAAACAAGAAAACATCAGTGAAATATTTTATGATAAGTTGTAATAGACAGATGAAATATACAAATGTCACACAAATCATAATACATATCTACGTCTTCTGTATTTGCAGCTCTCATCTTCAAGCATCAGTTTGAGTGAGAAATTGAGATAAAGGACAGAGAATATAGAAGCCTGTGAGCAGAAATCATGTTGCATTTGTTTGAACCATTGATTTCTATCTATGCATTAAGATTTGTCAGGATGATGCTATACCCAAGTTACATCACATTTAATTGGCTACTGTGTCTTTACATTACAACATTGGAAGAAAACCGTCATCCAATCAAAGTCCTTGTTAGAAAGCTTCTACTGACACCGTTATATTTGACATTATTTGTCGTCTACCTTCCACTGCTGCTCATCTTCCTGCCAATTCGGTGTTTTTTGGTGAACTTCAGGCAGCCATTTTTGTATTCTGAGAAACATACAGCTTTTACCAAGAGACAAACTGACATTATTCATGAGGTTTTGGAGAAAGGAGATTACAAGTTTGGCATTGCATCTGCAAATCTGTGCCTTATGCCAGAATTAGCATCAAAGATGAATAACTTCAGTAATGTTGATGAAAGAGCCAAAAATATTGGTGATAGACTAACAGTTAGTCAGTTTTTTAATGATGATTGGTGTAGAATGGAATTATGGTGGAGAAAACATTTTCAACATTTTGCCAGTTCATCTGACAGAACACAGTCCAAAGAAGGAGAAATCAGGAATACAAATCTCCCACGTACTGAACCAGGAGATGTTGTAGGAGATGTGGCAACATCATTCCCATTCCTGGATTTTATAGTGATTCAAGAAGCATGGTCCAGCTACCACAACAAGCTGCTTATAGACCGGCTGCACAGGGTGTTCCCGTATATTGTCCATGACGTGGGAGTGCACTCATTGAAAAACAATCATTTTGTCCTCAACAGTGGTCTCCTCTTGGCCAGCAAACATCCTATTGCAGCTGTCAGCTTTAAGCCATACAACAACTTTATTAAACATGGGAAAATTCTGTCTTTAGGACTGTTGATGGTTAAGGTATGGTATGATGTCTTCTTTTTTAAAAAGCAATTTTACTGTGTAGTGTAGTCTTCTTGTATTGTTTTGATAGAGTCATCATTGCGGTATAACTAGGTATTTGTAGATTGTCACTCTTATCACACCTCACTGGAAAGATTCTGAATCCTTCACCAGTTCCCCTGTATTTTGAGTTACTTGGGATAAATAATGTGATAGTTTCCCCTTTGGACTACATCCTCAACCATTAGCAACCTTTTAAGTTGCTAGGGTAGGTGTGTAACCTACTATAGGAAGGAACTTTATTTTCAAAGGATTAATAATTGAGCATGCAGGGCTGTCTAAGATTCTGCTCTTTTTATCTCTGAGCTGCCATAAATTATTTCATTCATACATCATTTATGAGACTAATCTTAGACAGTAACGACAAAAATAATATATGCATTAAAACAGAAACAATCATTACTTCATGACTCATTAACACTAATATTTTGACATTGCAATTATAATTCACTAAGGTAGATATGCCATACCACTGTTAGAAGAATTTTTATTATACCAGTTTGTATTGAAAATTATGTTTGTTTTTTAAGGGGGCATATAGTCTGTACTTCTGTGAAATGTAGCTAAGCGTAAAGGGCATTCTAAAGGTGTAAATTTATCCCATAGGATATGTTGTTGAGTTGAGTTGAGCTAAGAACCGACATCACTGCACTCAGGACATTCCCATATATGCTCCGTCCCCTCATTCAACAGCCAGCGAAGAGACACTATAATCGTTCCCACCGCTATCTGATCGAATGTTCTCCTGGTCTTCACTCTCGGTTTTGAGATTCTACCAGAACCCCTGCCAATCCCCCGCAATCTCATTCTTTCCACATGTGGGTTCTCAATCTGTTCCTCCACCTTCTCCACTTGATCCCATAGATGCCAACCACCTCTCCCTTGTCCATAGGTAATCGACCACCAAGAGATGTATTCCCTGCCAACCTATCATCCCGTTCATTCCCCCACACTCCTGCATGGCCAGGGCAAACAAACCATAAAATTCTTACAATCTGTAACCTCTGAAGCGACGATAGCTATTCCACACGAAACATTCCTTTCTCCACTTTACTAAGCATACTCCCTGAGTCCGTGATGAAGATAATGTGTGTTACAGTGGTCTCCTCTTACCAACGGAATGCCGATATTACTGCCTCCACCTCCATTCTCATCCCACTGGATATTTAGTCCCCAGAGCTGCATCTGCCAAACTGGTGTGTTTCCTGTCCATGTTAGGGTACATTTGGGATTTTCCTTCTTCCAGTTATGAGACCGTATTGGCACTTCTCAAACTCTTGAGTAATTTTTTTTTCCCAGTAGCATCATCATTATGCGCCCAACCAGATGGCATAGACATTCATGTCTCTCTACAGATCTTGAGCCTTGGTGTTCTGGAGCAGTTTTATGGATATTGGCTGGCAGGGAATGCAACTCTTGGTGGTAGATTACCTATGGATAAGGGAGGGGTGGGTGGTTGAGCGCCAGTGGGACCAGGGGGAGAAGACAGGTGAACAGATTGAGAACCTGTATGTGGAAATACATTATAAAAAACATATATTGGAAACAACAAGCTGCCATAAGGATTGATAATGAAGTGGGTCAATATCTGCCTATTAAGAGAGGTGTGAGACAGGGATGTGTAATGTCTCCAGATCTTTTTTCCCTATACAGTGAAAATATTTTCAGAAATCTCTCATCTCATCTCATCATGTTTCTCTTGTACCTTGCAGTGTCGAGGTGAAGTATAAACAGCGGGAGAGTGCCCGCTTATGGGCTTCATGTATCGATATTCCCATGGACTCTGTTATTCTATGGTTTACGTGCTCGGCCTCTTCCTCTGCTTTCTTCTGGTCTGTACATCATTGCTTGTTGTGGTATACTGTTAGTTGGTAACCTACTTGCATGGCCAAACCATTTGACTTGCTGCTTTCTAATAAAATCTAGTGTTGCTATAACCCCCACGTTAGTCCTGATTTCTTCATTTCTAATCTTTTCTCTTCTTGATACATTGAGTATTCTTCTCAGGAATCTCATTTCTATTGTTGTGATTTTTCTTTTCTCTTTTTCTGTCATTGTCCAGGTTTGGCATTGATAAGATAGAGTTGGTAGGAAGATTGTGTTGTAAAGTGCTTTCTTTGTAGTTATCGATACATGTTTGTTCTTTAGTATTGGTGCCATTTGTCCAATGAGTTTGTTTGCCTTATTGCATCTATTTTCGATCTCGTCTTCTGATTTGCCATTTGATGATATTATACTTCCTAGGTACTTGAAACTCTTTATTTGTTTCAAGGGATGCTCGTTTAGGTAAATCGTTGTTGCTTTTTCTTCTTTAGTTATAGTCAGTACCTCTGTTTTACTTGTGCTAATTTTCATGTTATGTTCCCTACACATTTCGTTTAGACTATTCATGTGGTCTTGTAATTCAGCTTCTGATTTTGCTATTAGTGCTTGGTCGTCCGCAAACAGGAGTTCTCTAATGGTTAGATTTGCAGATGGTTCTTCTTCTGTGTTCTCGTCATGCGGTGTTCCTGCGGTCTCTGTTTGGCTGGTTTCTTTACATTTGTTGTCTATATATGTTATAAACAAGAGAGGGGACAAGACACAACCTTGTCGTACTCCGGATCTTATGGTGAAGGGTTCTGAGTGTCCTCCAGTTGCTCTCACTATGCATTCACTGTTGTTGTATAAGCTTCTACATAGGTTCATTGGATGTGTACTCACTCCATATTGTTTAAGGATTTCCCACAGCTTGTTTCTATCTACTCTATCAAATGCCTTTTCTTGGTCGACAAAGACTAAGTAGAGTGTTTCATTGAATTCTATTGATTTTTCTATAAGTTGTCTAAGAGAAAAAATGGCATCTGTGCATCCTTTGTTTTTCCTAAATCCAAGTTGTGTTTCGCATAGCTGGGGTTCTATAATAGTTCTTAATCTTTTTTCAAGAATTTTGCAAGATAGTTTCCCAGTATGACTCAACAGTGAAATGCCTCTGTATTGTGTGCAGTCTCTTTTGCTGCCTTTGTTTTTCCAAAATTGTAATAATTATGGTGTTTCCCCAGTCTCGTGGTCTCTGTTGTTCTACCCAAACGTGGTTGAATAGTCTATGTAGCCATGCTGTTCCTACTTCTCTTGCTGCTTTAATTAGTTCATTTGGTATTTCATCTTGTCCTGGTGATTTGTTCAATGGGGCTAATCTGACTGCTTCTATAATTTCTTCTTTCAGAAATGTAGAAGACAAATGGAATCATCATCAGAGGACGAAACATCAATAACATTAGATATGCAGATGATACAGTATTGATTGCAGATAATGCACAAGATCTACAACAATTAGTAGATGTGGTTGTTACACACAGTGAACTACTAGGGTTAAAATTAAATTGTAAAAGATACAGATTATAGTCGTCACTAGGAAGAACGAAATACCACAATGTAATATACAAGTAAATGGGAATATTCTTTAACAAGTGAATCAGTACAATTATCTAGGAAAAGTCATAACATCTGATGGCTGTGGAAATGTGGTTTCTGGGGAGAATGCAAAGAATACCATGGACAGACAGAAAAACCAATGACCACGTGCTTCAAGAAACAAATAAACATCGTAAACTGATTAGAGAAATTAGACGTAGACAGTCAAAATTTGTGTTGCTCATGTTTCGAGAAGAAATTAATTGGAGAACATGGTGACAACTGCAAGATCGAAGGGAAAAGACAAGGGGAAGACCAAGAAGTAAATACCTGGATGGATTGGCCACTTGGCATGGTCGAGACATGAACAATGAGCTGATACACGACTCTGGTGATGGAGTGAAATGGCGAGTCATGACTGCCCACGCTTTCCAGCATGGCACATGATGGATGGATGTGGAAATAATGAGATTGCGGGGATTGACAAAGGTTCTGAAAGAATCTCAAAACTGAGCGGAAAGACTAGAAGAACTTTCAATCAGAACGATTATTAGGATGACTCTTCGCTGGCTGCTGAACGAGGGGACGGAGCGCATACAGGAATGTCCTGAATGCAGTGATGTCAGTTGTTAGCTCAACTCAACTCTGTTGATGTTATGATATTATTTGTCTAGTGTTCTTATCCATACTTACCAGGTGATTGTGAGCAGACCCAAGTCAAGCAGCAGATATGTGGGTTATATTTTCAACACCCACTTACAGTCGTACCAAGGTATTTGACCTCTAAACATTTTTGTTGTAGACATGTCTCTTCTTTGTTCATTGACATTACGTGATCTTTTCCCTCTACCTTCTCGCTTTTTCTTCTTTATCTACAGCTCCTCCTGCTTCTGTTTCTCCTTCTCCATTTTCTTCCTCTTTGCCTCCTCCTGCTGCTGCTGCTACTGCTGCGGCGGCTGGGCTGCTACTTCTTCACATCTTCTTCTGCCTCCTCCTCATCTTCTTCCTCCTCCTCCTCTTTCATTTAGTCTTCATCTTCATACACACTAAATACAAATAACCACACCTGTCTATCTTATAAAGTCCTCTTCTTCTGCTTCTTCTTCTTCTTCTTCTTCTTCTTCTTCTTCTTCTTCTTCTTCTTCTTCTTCTTCTTCTTCTTCTTCTTCTTCTTCTTCTTCTTCTTCTTCTCCTCCTCCAACTTGCTACTCCTACTTTACATCTTCTTCTGACTCCTCCCCTCATCTTCTTCCTTCTCCTTTATTTTGTCTTCATCTCCCCCCCCTCCCCCCCCCCCCCCCCATAGAGCAGAGAATATTGAAGTATGCATTCCAGTATTACCCCTCTCCGCATAAAGACACATTATAGCAATAATAATAATAATTCAAAACAATGTATTTCCTTAGTGAATTTAACCACAGAAGCCACAAAACATTATGTTGCATGATTAATAGCCTGGCATATTTTGCATATTTGAATAATAGAAAGTCAGAAGTCATTGTCAGAGTCCAGAAAGGGTGATATCAAAGAAATAGATTGTGCCTAAATGTGCAATTAAAGTACACCACGTTATTTTGGGGCAAGTGCGGAAATTCAAATATCTAGGTACATGGATAACATCAGATGGAAGATGTATCAGTGAGATAAAGAACAGAATAGGACAAGCAAAAACTGCTTTCTGTAAAATGAAGAACATTTTGTGCAATAAGTCGCTGTCCTTGAAAGTTAGAAAAAGAGTTCTTGCATGTGACATAGAACCAGTTTTAACATACGGCTGCGAGTCAAGGACAATTAGTAAACAGGCGAAAAAATCCCTTGAAGCCTTGGAGAAATTGCAAAAAGACAGAAATTATGGTCGTCACTAGGAAGAATGAAATACCACAATGTAATATACAAGTAAATGGGAATATTCTTCAACAAGTGAATAGGTACAATTATCTAGAAACAGTCATAACATATGATGGAAGATGCCTTGAAGAGATTAGAACAAGAATCGCCATGGCAAAAGTAGCCTTTAGCAAGATGAAAAACATATTGACCAATAAAAAGATGTCAATTGAAATGTGAAAAAGAGTTTGAGGTGCTACAAAGAGCCTGTACTTTTGTATGGATGTGAAACTTGGATAATGAGCATTCAAGCTGAAAAACATTTGATGGCTGTGGAAATGTGGTTTCTGAGGAGAATGCAAAGAATACCATGGACAGACAGAAAAACCAATGACAGACAGGAAACAAATGAAAATTGTAAATTGATTAGAGAAATTAGATGTAGACAGTCAAAATTGTTTGGGCATGTTATGAGAAGAAATGAATTGGAGAACTTGGTGACAACTGGCAAGATCGAAGGGAACAGACCAATTTGAAAACTGAGAAGTAAATACCTGGATGGCTTGGCCACATGGCATGGTCGAGACAGGAACACTGAGCTGATCCACAATTCTGGTGATCAAGTGAAATGGCAGTCATGATCGCCCACGCTTTCCGGCATGGCACATGACTGATGGATGTTTGTCCACTCCAGCCAGCAAGGCACAGGATGATGATAATGATATTTTGCTGCATCTCACCAGGTGCATACTGCATCTATAAATATATACCATTCGACAATCCTATTCTGTCTATAACTAATAATATATAAACTAGACTGACAATCCTCCATTTCTGACATGTCACGAGACTTGTGTTGTGGTTACATTTTTCAGCCCTACATTTTTTGTTAATATTTCAGGAAAAGAGCCAGTTATTCCAAAGCAGTTGGATGAGATCTATGAGTGGACGAAGGAATTTGTTCAGAGAAATACAGAACATGGGGATAAGGTTCTTTTTGAGTTGCTTTGTGGGGACTTTAACTTTGACAACCTGTCACCTGGTGAGTTAACTTCAACTCTGACCTTTAGTCTGGTATTGTTACTTTAACAAGAAGTAATGCATACAGTGGTTGTAAAAATAAATGTTGTATGTGCTTTGCAGGACATTGTGTTAAAATCCAGGTTGATTTACTAGGTTACATTCATCTGTTAAGTTTACATCAACTTTGCCCTTTTTCTTATAACTTTGCTGCAGTTTTGACATTTTTCTTGTAACATTGCTGAAACTTTGACATTTTTCTTGTAACTTTACTGCAAATTTGACACTTCTCAAGTAACTTTACTGCAAATTTGACACTTCTCAAGTAACTTTACTCCAATTTCGACCTTCTGCCTGTTGTGTTTATTTCACCTTTTTGACCTTTCACCTTGTAATTTAAACAGATCATCAGCTCCCATCTTTGTAGTTACCACATTTAAGAGCTTATTGTGTAACATTCTGTGAGTTGTCGAATAATGGAATCATAATGGAAGATACCTTGTAGAAGTCAGATTTGTCAGCCAAAAGGCCCAAATATTGCAGCTCCGCTGTAGACAGTCACCATGCAGTTACGTCCAAAACAAACATTTCGGATGAAAGAAGAAGAACAACAAGTACTACTAGTAGTAGGTCTCTTTCAGTCCTGTAGGACTATAGAGTTGTGCCGCTTGGGAGGTACTTTGTAGCACCGCTGGTGTCTGTATAATCCAGTGCGAGAGTGACAGTCTCTGTCAGTTTCCGCATCTGTAAGACGAGGCTGGTTCCTCAGTAAGTGACTGTATTTTATGCCTGTGCCTCCTATCCTCAGTTTGTTGGATCAGATTGCGCTCAAAGAGCGCCAGTCCATTTCATGCATTTCTTCTCCAGGAACTTCTGTCTGTTGCAACTCTTTCCCACGTGTCTGGGTCTATGCCAAGGGATTTTATATCTTGTTTACACACATCCCTATATCACATTTGGGGTCTTCCGGTTGACCTATTCCCTGTGGCTAGTTTTCCGTATAGGAGATCTTTGCGAATACGCTCATCCTCCATTCGAGATAAATGGCCCAGCCAACAGAGGCCTCTCTGCTTGAGGAGGGAGTGCACTGTGGTAATATCCACTCTTTCACGCTCGTGTTTGTTTGTTATGTGGTCTTTCCATGATATGCCCAGGGTACGTCTCCAACATCTCATGTGGAAGGAATTCAACTTTCTTTCCTGTCGTGAGTACAAAGTCTAGGATTCAAACCCATAGAGTAGTGTGCTAACAACACAAGCTTTATATACTTGAACTTGTGTACACTCTGTTAGCCTATTATTCTCCCAAACTCTCTTAGTTAGCCTGGAAAGTGTTGTGGCTGCCTCTCCAATGCACTGTCGATTACTGCCTCTAGGGAAAAATTATCTGATATTGTCGACCCCAAATACGCAAACTCATAGACAACTTTGTATCTCGTATAACTCATATCTCGTGTTTAACATGAATCTCATATTTAACAACAAGAATCACCTTGACAAAGGTAGTATTTTGCAATAAACAGCTGTCAATAGAAGGATAAAAATGATGTTGGTGTGCATATACTATTGTATGCATGTGAAGCAATAGGTAGACAAGCTGAGAAACATTTAGTGGCAATGGAAATGTGGTTCTGAGGAAAATGCAAAGAATATCATGGATGGACAGAGAAATAAAGTGGACAGTTTTTCAAGAAATAAATGGAAAATGTAAATTGATTGGGAAAATTACACATAGAATGTCAATATATTTAGCACTTTAAGAGGAGGAATAGACTAGAACACCTAGTGACAACTGACAACGCTGACAGGAAAAGAGAAACGGGAAGGCAAAAAGGTTAACTTGGCCACATGGTGTAATGGAGACAAGAACACAGAGCTAATCCAAGACTCTGGTGATCGTGTGAGACGTCTGGTGATCGTGTGAGATGTCTGGTGATCGTGTGAGACGTCTGGTGATCGTGTGAGACGTCTGGTGATCATGTGAGACATCTGGTGATCGTGGGAGACGTCTGGTGATCATGTGAGACATCTGGTGATCGTGTGAGATGTCTGGTGATCGTGTGAGACGTCTGGTGATTGTGTGAGACGTCTGGTGATCGTGTGAGACATCTGGTGATCATGTGAGACGTCTGGTGATCGTGTGAGACATCTGGTGATCGTGTGAGACGCGAACCTCACCGCCCACACCTGTCGACATGGCACATGATGTTGAGTAGGATAGTCCACCGATATCTGCAGGGCCATTGATCAGATCTGACTAAACCAGAACACAAGGAAAACCTTGAGCAGGGATGTCTGGAGACTTCCACACTCCAACAATGACACAGATAAAGGGAGAATGGGGCAAAATGAGAAAATAGAAGCACATTCACAAATTTTACTATGGAATTGTTCTTTTGTTTAACGTGTATCTCATGTTTAGCTCGTATCTCATGTTTCACTCATGTCTCATGTTTAACTCATATCTTATATCTAACACATATCTCATGCTTAACTCATATCTTATGTTTAATTCATATCTCATATTTAACTCGTATTTCACATTTAACTCTTATCTTGTGTTTAACTTTTATCTCCTATTTAACTCATATCTCATATTTAACACATTAAAAAAAAAATTAGTTGCATATCCTTTACAGCAGTCAACCCCAGCATTGTTTGGCTATTTGTGATTCCTAGACAAGTTTACGTTCAGTAGTTTGCCATTGCTTTCTGAATGACCTGCATCCATACCATTTTATAAAAAACCAATGCCAGGCGGTCTGCTGCCAAATCGCCCACAGCTGTGTTTCGAACACGGTATGGGGGATTACAATTGCATAACCCCATTGCAGAGGAACTGGCATTTAACACATATCTCAAGCTTAAGTCATATCTTATGTTTAAGTTGTATCTCATGTTTAATACGTATCTCATATTTAAAACATATCTTATGTTTAACTCGTATTTCATATTTAACAGATCTCAAGCTTAACTCATATCTCATGTTTAACTCATGTCTCATTTTTAACTCTTCAGCTGATGCAGACAGTACCAGACACAAATTATTCAATGACTATGTTGATGTATGTAGAGTTAACCCAGGCTGTGATAAACAATGGACTGTAGGTAGGTGATTGTCAAATCTTCTGTTTCAACTGCCACACCGACTGGCATGGCTGTCATGTTTCTCTACAACCCTCTTTCTGTAGAAATTACGGCTACTGTCTGGTTATTCGAAACAAAGACTCGTACAAAGTTTGTTTGAATATATAATCCCACCATAAATCTGACCTTATGACTGCGCAGAAATGTATTCTGGTGACATTAATGTGGTGTGGTGGCTTCCCCTTGTCATTATCAATCATCATCAAGTGCCCTGCCAGCTGGTGTAGGAGTTCATGTCTCTCCACAGATCTCAGTCTTTTGTGTTTTGGACCAACTCTGCTGATGATATTCCTCTATGCCACTGTCTCAATCCATCCAGCATCTTCTCTCCTCATCTGTCTGTGCATCTCTTTTCTTTGATCTTTCCAGTTGTCTCAATGTTCCCTAATGTCTCTCTTCTCATCACATGACCAAATAAAGCTGTTTATCTCTTTCTTATTATTGTATATAATGTTCTAGTTTCATTAGCCTCTTTCAGGCAATATTGTTAGTTTACTCTGGCGTCCAAGGAATTTGCAACAATCGTCTCAGAAACCACATCTCTGTTGCTTCCAAGTTCTTCCTAATTTGTCCATTCACATTCCATGATCCAGTGCCATCACAGTGACTGCCCCTTGTAAAAAAAAAAAACAACAACAAAATTGAGCTTTTGTTCATGTCTTAAAGCATACTGAACATATGGTCTTAGACCAATATTTATACCAGCCACTCTGACAGCTGCTGGTGGTTCATGCTATACCAGCCACTCTGACACCTGCTGGTGGTTCATCTATACCAGCTACTCTCTCAGCTGTTTGTGGTTCATGCTATACCAGCCACTCTGACAGCTGCTGGTGGTTCATCTATACCAGCTACTCTCTCAGCTGTTGGTGGTTCATGCTATACCAGCCACTCTGACAGCTGTTGGTGGTTCATGCTATACCAGCCACTCAGACAGCTGTTGGTGGTTCATGCTATACCAGCCACTCTGACAGCTGTTGGTGGTTCATGCTATACCAGCCACTCTGACAGCTGTTGGTGGTTCATGCTATACCAGCCACTCTGACAGCTGTTGGTGGTTCATGCTATACCAGCCACTCTGACAGCTGTTGGTGGTTCATGCTATACCAGCCACTCTGACAGCTGTTGGTGGTTCATGCTATACCAGCCACTCTGACAGCTACTGGTGGTGGTTCATGCAATACTAGTCACTCTGACAACTGCTGAGGTGGTTCAGGCTATGCCAGCTACCCTATGTTGACGAATGCCTTAGAGAACGACGACATTGGAATAGACATCAACTACCGTATGGATGGAAAGTTATTCAATCTCAGAAGGCTGAGAGCTAAAACAAAAATTAACAGCGACACCATCAGAGAGCTCCTGTTTGCTGATGATTGCGCTCTATATGCCAACTCAGAGGCAGACATGCAACACAACGTTTCAGCTTTCTCACATGCCTGTGCCAACTTTGGGCTCAATATCAACTTGGAGAAGACTGTAGTTATATACCAGCCAGCTTCAGGGAATAATCACACTGTGCCGAATATCAAAGTGAATGGTCATAGACTAAGTGTTGTGGACAGATTCTCCTATCTTGGCAGCACTCTGTCACAAGCTGCCACAATTGATGACGAAGTGAATGCAAGAATCTCCAAGGTCAGCACAGCCATTGGCAGACTGTACAAGAATATATGGGACACAAGTGGAATAAGCCTGCAAACAAACCTGAAAGTCTACAAAGCAGTTGTATTATCCACACTGCTATATGCTTGTGAAACCTGGACTGTTTATCAGCAACACGCTAGGAAATTAAACCACTTCCACACAGTCTGCCTTAGGAAGCTACTGATGATTAAATGGCAAGACAAGATCCCAGACACTGAAGTCCTAGAAAGAGCATCCATGCCCAGTATCCACACTCTACTAATGTGAACAGATTCGCTGGGCTGGTCACTTAACTCGCTTGCCAGATCACAGGCTCCCTAAACGAATTTTTTATGGCGAGCTGCATTGTGGTAAACGCTCCCAAGGTGGCCAGAGGAAACGCTTTAAAGACACTCTTAAAATCTCACTGAATGCTTTTGGAATTCATCATGACACCTGGGAGACTGCAGCCAGAGACCGAAATTCGTTGCGTGCATCCTTACGCAAGGATGCAGTCATGTGTGAGGCAACTAGGACTGCAAGAGCTGTGAAGAAAAGGCAAGACAGAAAAACCACTGCAGGAAATCCTCCTCCAAAAACGTCAGGCATTCTTTGTCCACATTGTCAAAGAACATTTCAAGCCAAAATAGGCCTTATCAGCCATCTTAGAACCCACGGCTCCATACCTTCAACCCCATTGGTTTAAATGAATGGTCATCATCATTCTTGATGGACAAACAACACAGCTACCCTGACAGCTGCTGTTGGTTCATGCTATAATAGCTACTCTGACAGCTGCTGGTGGTTCATGCTATAATAGCTACTCTGTCAGCTGCTGAGGTGGCTCATGCTATAATAGCTACTCTGACAGCTGGTGGTGGTTCATGCTATAATAGCTACTCTGACAACTGCTGGTGGTTCATGCTATAATAGCTACTCTGACAGCTGCTGGTGGTTCATGCTATAATAGCTACTCTGACAACTGCTGGTGGTTCATGTAATAATAGCTACTCTGCCAGCTGCTGGTGGTTCATGCTATAATAGTTACTCTGACAGCTGCTGTTGGTTCATGCTATAATAGCTACTCTGACAACTGCTGGTGGTTCATGCTATAATAGCTACTCTGACAGCTGCTGGTGGTTCATGCTATAATAGCTACTCTGACAGCTGCTGTTGGTTCATGCTATAATAGCTACTCTGACAACTGCTGGTGGTTCATGCTATAATAGCTACTCTGACAACTGCTGGTGGTTCGTGCTATAATAGCTACTCTGACAACTGCTGGTGGTTCATGCTATAATAGCTACTCTGACAACTGCTGGTGGTTCATGCTATAATAGCTACTCTGACAGCTGCTGTTGGTTCGTGCTATAATAGCTACTCTGACAGCTGCTGGTGGTTCATGCTATAATAGCTACTCTGACAACTGCTGGTGGTTCATGCTATAATAGCTACTCTGACAACTGCTGGTGGTTCATGCTATAATAGCTACTCTGACAACTGCTGGTGGTTCATGCTATAATAGCTACTCTGACAACTGCTGGTGGTTCATGCTATAATAGCTACTCTGACAACTGCTGGTGGTTCATGCTATAATAGCTACTCTGACAACTGCTGGTGGTTCATGCTATAATAGCCACTCTGACAACTGCTGGTGGTTCATGCTATAATAGCTACTCTGACAACTGCTGGTGGTTCATGCTATAATAGCTACTCTGCCAGCTGCTGGTGGTTCATGCTATAATAGCTACTCTGACAACTGCTGGTGGTTCATGCTATAATAGCTACTCTGACAGCTGCTGGTGGTTCATGCTATAATAGCTACTCTGACAGCTGCTGGTGGTTCATGCTATAATAGCTACTCTGACAACTGCTGGTGGTTCATGCTATAATAGCTACTCTGACAGCTGCTGGTGGTTCATGTTTTATTGTTTCAACCAACCGGGTTAAATGTGCTGAACACCCCATTTGTCTCATGATGCTCCACAATTTTTAATGTTAGTATTGAAAGCTTTACTCTAGTCAAAGGAAGCGTCTGGCCAAGTGGTTAGAAAGTCTGGCTCCCATTTGTGAGACCCAGGTTCGATTCCTTGGTAAGGTAATGGATTATTTTCTGTCGAGAGCAAAAAGAAAACCCTAACCTGCACAATTCATGGTGACTGCACCAGCCAGGCATCCTTAATTTTTCAAGCTCAGGACCCCCCTACCCTACTCCACACAGTACTATTGGGAGTAATGACCGTTATTTATTATTGGCTGTAGTCACAGAGATATAAAAGCAGAATAGGACAAGCAAACACTGCATTCTATCAAATGAAGAAAATTTTGTGTAATAAACCCTAGTCCTTAAAAGTTAGTAGGCGAAATTAGTAAGCAAGCAAAATGAGTAAACAGGCAAACTTTGTCAACAGGCAAAAAAATCCCTAGAAGCCTTGGAGATGTGGTTTTATAGTAGAATGCTGATAATTAATTGGACTGATTTATTTTGGTTGTTTCCGGATTTGAGGTTTTATAGTAGAATGCTGATAATTAATTGGACTGATTTATTTTGGTTGTTTCCGGATTTGAGGTTTTATAGTAGAATGCTGATAATTAATTGGATTGATTTATTTTGGTTGTTTCCGGATTTGAGGTTTTATAGTAGAATGCTGATAATTAATTGGATTGATTTATTTTGGTTGTTTCCGGATTTGAGGTTTTATAGTAGAATGCTGATAATTAATTGGATTGATTTATTTTGGTTGTTTCCGGATTTGAGGTTTTATAGTAGAATGCTGATAATTAATTGGATTGATTTACTTTGGTTGTTTCGGGATTGGAGGTTTTATAGTAGAATGCTGATAATTAATTGGATTGATTTATTTTGGTTGTTTTGAGATTTGAGGTTTGAAGATTGAGCACAACCCACCACTACTGGCAAAGCTTATCATATTCCAGTGTTAACCTTGGGCCTGTCCATGTAAGATTGGAAGCACTAGACTCGAGTTTCGCTCTCTTTTGAGCTCATCACTAGGGAGATATGGCCTTTGAGCTATAGCCATCAATGGGTGACGTTGTGATATTCTGGTATGATAATTTGGTCACGTCTAGCGTGAGCCACATGGTCAACACCGTGTTACACACCGGGCTTACACGCCTATGATCCGGAGTTCGATTTCGGGTCCAGTCAGGGATATGCACTGCTGATGAGCTCAAATGAGAGTGAAACTCAAATTAATTGGACAGCCAAAATGAGCAAAATCAATAGACAAATACTCATGTCAATAGTCATTTGTTGTGTTGTCTGTCTGCAGGCACAGAGATGAGACAAGACCACATGTTTGACGGCCTGGTCACCTCACCAGTGGGCCTGAAGTCAGCCCTGGAAGACCCAGCCCTGCGGCAATGCCACATTATTGATGGGGACATTGTGGAGCACACCAAGGAGGCTTTGGCATTTGGGCATATCAGGAGGGATGAGCAGAACAACGTGCTGCTGTTTCCTGAGGGTGGCCGCAGACGGATTGACTACATTATCTATCATAGGTCCCATCCTGTGGTGAGTTTTCTGTGTGTACAGATATAATAGGTCCCATCCTGTAGTGAGTTTTGTTTGTGTACAGATATCATAGGTCCCATCCTGTGGTGAGTTTTTGTGTGTGTACAGATATCCTAGATTCCATCTTGTGATGAGTTTTTTGTGTATACATAAGTCCCATTCTGTGGTGTGTTCTTTGTGTGCATATATCATGTCTCACCTGTGGTAAGTTCTTTGTATACACATATTATAGGGTCTCACCAATTGTGAATTTGTGTACATATATCATAGGTCTCACCTGTGGTGAGTTCTTTGTGTACACATATCATAGGTCTCATCTTTGTGAATCCTTTTTGTACACATGCCATAAGTCTCACCCTGTGTGAATTCTTTGTGTACACATGCCATAAGTCTCATCCGTGTGTGAGCTCTGTGTGTACACATGCCATAAGTCTCATCCGTGTGTGAGCTCTGTGTGTACACATGCCATAAGTCTCATCTTTGTGTGACCTCTTTGTGTACACATGCCATAAGTCTCATCCTTGTGTGAGTTCTTTGTGTAAATTGAGAAAGAACAAAAGTAAAGAACCCTTGTCCACATCCTGAGGTGTACTGGGTATATGGTGCTGATCCCATCATTGATGGACTCATTGGCATTAGGAGATGATGTGGGCAATGTCACACCAGCCACTTCTGCTTCCTACAACATTTCTCGATACTCAGCTAGACTGGGTCGATTGCAGGTCAGCATGGCCGAATGGGTAAGAACGTGTGTCCTTAAACATCCATTGTGCTGATGCCGAGGTAAGCGGTTCAACCCCTACACCGGACAGCTGGACTAAAATGTTGACCTGCCGTCCTCGACTTGGGGACGTAAATTACAAGTACCTCTGAAGTTGGAGTGGGTTCACCTGATGACGAGGGATACTGTTAATAGGGAAAGCTAATCCACACGCAAAATTCAGTTCGGCACTACTAAAAGTAGTGTTATGGACTATGCTTGAGTTCACAGCAAGTGAGCACACACAAAAAAAGTATCAGTATGATAGTCTCATAATGTGGTGAGATGTGTATGTATATATATATATATATGTGTGTCAATGTGCTTTAGGTATTTTATTGTCAACAAACCTCATCCTAATTCACAAACGGAATAATAATTCACGAGGGATTACATTGGCTGCCTTGGGCCTCATAAGTTGGAAATCGCAAAGAGTAGCCTGCAAGGTTACAGCCCTGGTAAAATTAATAGGAAATCAAACCTACCTACATATTGGTGGAGCCCACTGCTTTGTATAGAATCTGTCTAGAGGAAGTAGATCTTACACAGATGAATGCTGAAGCCGACTGACTCTGAGGTATATCACATGTTGTGACAAACTCCTCTCAATAGAAGAACGAGGAAGAAGGAGAAAATGTCAAAGTGTATTGTCCTTATGTATCTACTTCACTTTTCTAAGATGCAACTTCTGCTAATCCCACACTTGTTATAAACATGTTCGTTGTTGTAATTAGATTATTGTGTCCCTTATAATGTTTTCATTTTTGTTTTTAAATGGCTGTTCAGTGGTGAATAAAATTATGAAAATAGTATTGCTTTAAGCTCAAGCTTTCCACATGATACAATATTTCCTTTTTCCCCCCAGAATGTGCAAGCCTTTCATTTTGTGACCCAGCTAGCATCTCTCACAGACCACGTACCTGTTGCCATGGAGTTCACTTGCCCTGGTTTAAAGTAGAACATTGTCACATTCATTCACTGAATGATTATTTTACAGCAACATATTTTCTTTTGGTATTGGGTTCGTCTGTCATAGTGTAGACTAGAACAACTTTAGACAGAAATATTTTACGTAGAACAATTTTGCATCTGTTTTTGTATGTAATCTTTTGACCCAGAAATTTGAATATTTTAATCTGAGCATAAATTTTCTGGGCGTGTGTCCCATAAAACCTGACTGACCCCAAAGAGCACAGAAGAGAAATATAACCATTCCTGTTTAAGACTAACTTGAAAGAGAGCAAAGAAAGGAAAGATAATAAAAATTCACTAACATTCACAATTATAACCGCTGCTGAAGAAGCAGGTTGAATGAGGATGAATTTTAATTTTTTTTCATAAATATTGAATCAAATTGAATTTCTAGGCTCTGTAAACTTGTTGTGTTAGGTTATGGGAGGAGTGCTTCCTAAACTAATTATAGAAGCTTTAAAATATTGACCAATCACAGATTTTCTTTTAATGGGATGGATGTAAACAAAGATGTCTGCACTCAGTAGCAACAAATAAATGAACATTGAGCTCAATTTTCTCTTTGAATTTATGACAGGCGGAGGCAAAACAGAAGTGCTGCCAGTAATAGCATAGTAGATCTGTTTATTTCATTTTTAAAATGTCAATTATTAGAAAATTAGTGACAATGAAAGCTTTTCATCATGATTGTCCATTAGAAAGTGACTGAGATTATGGATAAAGGGCTACAAATGTGGTGCCAAATGTAATCTTTTTACCTCAGAAACTCCATATTAGGGTATCTCAAGATCAAAATAAACATGGTTCAAGGGGTTGGATGTTAAGTAAAGTTCTTTTGACTGTGCCAATTTAGACTATAAAAATCTGGCATCTTTTTTCTTATTTGAAGAGTTGATATAAAGAGTTCTATGTCTTTAAAACAATGTATTCCCTTAGTGAATTTGAACACAGAAGAAACAAATAATATGTTGCACGATTTATTGCCTGGCATATTTTGCTACATCTTGTCAGGTGCATACTACAAACAGAAAGAGTTTGTGTTAAATTTGAAATTACTGTGGGGATAACAGATGCTGAACATTCAAATAATACCGGTGATTATGTGTTTTATTTGTTTCAGCTAAAGTATAATTAATTTATTCACTACATATGATATATAACTCTGCAGTATGCACCTGGCGAGATGCAGCAAATTATGCCAGGCAATAAATCTTGCAATATTTTGTTTGTCACTTCTGTGTTTAAGTTATATGTCTGTCTAGTTTACCTTCTCTGGTTGTAATTACCCCAATGTAACAACAAAGGAAAGAGGACCAACTTCATTGCATCGGGGTTTATCCCATATGGCTGCAGCTCTGTCCAGAGACCATCCTGCTCAAAGCGTAGCATGGAGCATGAACCCCTTAGCTCCAACGATGACCGCCAGGGGTCTCCAAACAAATTGCACTTGTAAACTGAATGACGGAGACAAACATTAGACCGTAACTTTTGGAGCACTAGGCAGACAACGTGACGACTTCACTGCAAAATGTAACTTGCGTTCTCTTATTTGTTATTACGACTTATGTATTTTTCTTTGCTAGAGAGCTCATATGTAGTACAGTAGTCTAGAGCTGTGTTATTTCTGTTGACTTATAAAAACAGCTATTATATTGCTTTCTGTGGAGTTTGCCCATTTAAACGAGAACAATTTCACATCCAGAATTTTATGTACTTAAATATTTTGTATTCCTTCTCTTTATGTCACTTCTCTTTATTTTCATTAGTTGATGTACTTTATTTCGCCTCAAATGGTGTGTACCCTAATTTAGACTAGAAGATTGTCATATACATGTGCTGTTAAGTAATAGATACATGCACATTTGTTGCTGTTGTTTTTGTTACTGTTAGAACTTTTGTGCAACCTGAAAAAGATATGAATTACATCGATGACTTTGCATGCCTCTGTATTCAAGTGTAGCGGTTGGAGCACTGGTTTACTGACTCAGGCGGTTGGAGCACTGGTTCAGTGGTTGTAGGACTTGTTTACTGGGTCGGTTGTTAGAGCACCGGTTTATTCACTCATTGGTTAGAGCACTGGTGAACTCTTGCAGTAAATAGATAGTAAAGCAAAGGACATTTTTACATGCCTTAAGATGCATTGGCCATCTGTTACCCTGCCGTCAATGCAGAGGTTAACGCGCTCATCTATGAACACTCAGATAACCCGAAGTGCTTATCTATACAGATGGTTCTGTTGTAAAGCAGCAGAGAAGTGTATGGGCATTTACAGCCCGTTCAGCGGGCCAAACCGTTCAAGAATCCAGTGGTGCTCACTCCATGACCACGAGCAGCATGACGATGGAAGTGATTGCAGTAACACAGGCTTTCATATGGCTGGAATCACAGCATTATACCAACGTGTGTGTACTAAGTGATTCAATGAGCATGATTCGGAAGGTCGAAGCTGGATCTGTACATAGACAGTTGACTGAGTCGCTGTGGAAGTCTGTTGTCCATAAAGTCACCTTCATCTTCGTCCCGGGACATGCGGGAGTTGAGGGAAATGAACGAGCTGATAAACTGGCTGGCTCTGCACCCCCTGCAGATGGCCAGCCCATGGATCGTGCTGATGTTATTAACACCCTTAAAGATATGTCGAGAACAGAGGACTTTGACGTCAGTTAATCCACATCGCTGTCCAGGATGAAAGACTTGGGAGTAAGAATCGGCATGGCCAGACACGAGAGGTGCATCGGGAAAACGAGGTGCCTCGTCAACCAACACAGTACTGGCACTATTAGCCACCAAACGTTGATGCATATGCTGGGGGGAGGATCTGAGCAACTATGGACCTGTCCGGAGTGCAGTGAAGATACCCCAACTGATAATAGGGCCATATGTTGCTACATCCATTTATTTGTATAGATCAGCTGACACTCAGTGGGTGATATGGTCATTATCAAACCAGCTGCCTTCACTGCCCCAGTCATTTCCTGGTGTCCATGTAAAGATAAGTTGACCTGGAGTCCAGGTCCATTTTCACAATCCATCTTTTGCATGGATTTGAACCCGTGATACCCAGCCAGCAGAAATAAACAGATAAAATATGGTATTTGCACAGGAATTATTTTTACTATCCATCCTTGCCATGTATCCAGCTAAGTGACACTTACCGAGATCTGAGGAGAGATATGAACACCTACGCCAGCCGGCAGGGTTCATGATGATGGTGATGGTGATGTTGATGATGTGATGTTGAAGATGGTGATGATGATCATGATTATGGTGATGATCTTGATGTTGATGATGGTGATGTTGATGGTGATGATGATAATGGTGATGTTGAAGATGGTGATGTTGATGGTGATATTGATGATGTGATGGTGATGATGATCATGATTATGGTGATGATCTTGATGTTGATGATGGTGATGATGATAATGGTGATGTCGATGGTGATATTGATGATGTGATGTTGATGATGGTGATGATGATCATGATTATGGTGATGATCTTGATGTTGATGATGGTGATGTTGATGATGTTGTTGATGATGGTGGTGATGTTGATGATGATGACAATGATGATGATGCATCTTTTCAGTGGTAACTTACGATATGAATCATGGGCCTCTCATAATTATTAAAGAAAACATTTGGGACTTTTGAACTCACATATTACAGTAAAGTTCTTAAAATATCATTGATGAGAAGAAGAAAAATACTGGAATTCTACAAAATCTGGACATGCAAATAAACGCTGGCACAGAAACAACCTAGACCTCAGAAAATGAAATAGCTTAGTCATGTTAAACGTCTCTGTGGTTTAGAAAGAACAGTCATGGAGCTGAGTTGAGACAAGAACTGCCACAGCACTCAGGAAATTCTCATATGTTCTCTGTCCTCATCTTCAACAACCTGCGAAGAGTCCCAGTACTAACAGTACCAGTGATGGAAGATTTAGTTCCTAAAAGTAGAGGCAGGATAAGGACAGGAAGATACCTCGGGCATGAAAACTGACATCACAGCACTCAGGACTTCCTATATGTGCTCCGTCCTCATCTTCAACAGCCAGTGAAAAGTCCCAATACTAATAAAACCATGGAAATGCCTGAGGCAGGAGAACTGCTCAAGGATTGAAAGCCTTCTTTTGGTGGGCCATGACAAGAGCGATGTTCTGCAAGGGTCTTGCTGCATGACAATGCGTTCAGGTGCTTTCAGATGTTGAATGCATTTATAATGTTACTTAGGGCAAAAGTGCACTTATTGATGTTAATTGTGATTTTACATGCAAATATTTGGGGTGAAATTGTTATATATTTTAGCATAATAGTATTTGTTACATATTTTAACATTACAGTATTTGTACAAGCGTATGTCAGCAATCTCAAAACACCTGCTTTATAGTCATCATAAAGTTAACAAAGAAAAGGCATTTTGTATATTGTATTTGATGAACAAGAATTGATTGCACAGATATATTGAGGCATTAGCAATTAGGCTGTTTCAGCTAGTTTTGTGCAAACAGAAAGATTTCATTTTAAATTTGTGGTTGCCATGGGGATAACTAAGGCGCCATATTCAAGCAGTATCTGTGACTATGTGTTTTAAGCCAGAGTATCCTTTATTCATTCACTTCTATGATATATAACTCTGCAGTATGCACCTGACGAGATGCAGTGAAATATGCCAGGCAATAAATTGTGCAGTATGTTGTTTGTGACTTTTGTGATTAAATAATAGTATGTGGATATGAATGCAAGTACTTCAATAGGTTTGCATGTTAGTAAACTTGTATGACGTACATATTCAGTTGTACCTGTCATTAACTATCATTTACTGCCAATATAGTACCTTGCGGTGTAAGGCAGAGGGGCCTGAGCCTGGGGAATTAAGGCCGCCTGGCTAGTGCAGTCGTCGCGAACTGTGCAGGTTAGGGTTTTCTTTTTGCCCCCGACAGAAAAAAATCCCACACCTTACCGAGGGATCGAACCCGGGTCTCCCGAAGGAGAGTCCGGCGTTCTAGCTACTCGGCCAGTCACTCCTCCTTGTACCTAATGATTATAAAATGGTCTATAATTATTGCTCAGGCACATATATGTGTACAATTTTATTTATTAGGTACCTAAATAGTATTTTGATGTTTATAATTTCTTAAATGAATTGTTATTGTTACGAGTATGATGTTATTTATAATGTAATATCATTGTTCTTATTATTTATATAATTTGTTAATTTTGTACAATGTATCACAGCTTGTTATTTGGAGTGCATATGTTTCTTCCACATTTATTTCGGAAAGTGGAGACTAGAACCAAGAATACATTCAAGAATAATGTCCGGTGGAAAGTGAGTTTGTCAATGGATTTGGACCTGCATCAGGTTCCAGGTGGTAGTGTACAGCTTTTCGGTTACCTGGAGGTCATTGTGGATTTCACCTTGTCGAAGGCCAGGAGATTGTGGTTTGGATATTGGTGACAGGCCAGGAGATTTTGGTTGTCACATTTGGGACAGGCCAGGATATTGTGGCTTTCACATTGATGGCAGGCCAAGAAATTTTGGCTGTCAGATTGGTGACAAGCCAGGAAATTGTGGTTTGGATATCGGTGACAAGCCAGGAAATTGTGGTTTGGATATCGGTGACAGGCCATGAGATTATAGTTTTCATGTTGGTGACAGACCAGAAGATTGTGGGTTTCACATCATGTAATCTCCTTATGCACCGCATCATACATTTTCTATTCTTTTTTAACCTTTTTGTGTAAACAGAGTTTGTAGTTTTTTTGGGGGGTTTGCTTTGGAATTCTTTTGCTCTGTTTTAGACTCACCATTATGTTTACTGTGTTTATAATTTTTAATATTATACAAGAAGATGAATGCAAGAAAACAATACTGCAATTGTAATTGTGGGTGGCAGGTTAAGGAGTATCCCCTATCAAAGTAGAAGTAAGGCGCCGCCTTCCCTCCGCTAGCCTAACTTGAAACTATGAGAGCACAGAGAGGATTGAGTATGAGAGCAGCCTAATTTACTTCCCCAAGTCAAGGACGAGAAGTCAATATTTTAGTACAACTAGCCCATGTAGGGGTTTAGCTGACTACCTTGGCATCAGCACAGCGGTTGTTTAAGAACAGGTTTCTTATCCATTTGGTGATGCTGACCTCATGGTCATTGTACTAAGATTCTCTTTATGTGATGTATGTGAGGAAACCGGAGTACTTCTGAGTTATCCGTGTGCAATGAAAGTGATTCTTTGTAAAGCAAACGATGAAGCTTGACATAAAAAAACATCTGTATACTCTTCTCATCCGTGACTTAGGGACGTAACTTACAAATACCTTAGAAGTTGGAGTGGGTTCACCTGATGGTGAAGGACACTGGTAATAGAGATAGCTAATCCACACACAAAATTCAGTCAAGTGCACTAGAAGTAGTAGCACGGGTATGGACTGGACTATCCAAGCGAACGCAACAAAGATACTAAACAAATGTATCAAGTCATGAAGAGCAGGGATGGATGAAAGCCAATTCTGATCGCATCAGAGGGCCACCATGAGGTCTTTAACATAAAGAGAGTAGAGGAAAGTGTAAAAGATGATGACGAGAACATTGAAATGTTCAGCAATAAATTGTATGCTGTTTTATTTATTTATTGTTTATGACAATCACTTTTGTTAACAATATGCATTTCTCAGTCACCAGGGAAAGATATGTTATTTGTAAGCATGTATTTTTGTCTCATTTTGCCTGCGGAAGATTTTAGACTTCAGCCTTTTGTTAACATGTCAGAGAAGATATTTTCCAAGTAAACAAACTGACACTTTTGTCAACACTTTATTTTTTTGTTACATTTTACCAGGTTGAGTGTTGTTCTGTTAATAAGTTAGGATTTGAAAAACAGAAATATCATGACAAACACAAACATCCGGTTACTGAATGGATGTTTGCGGTGTCTTCGTCTGCATGGATTCAAATGTTGGGCAATGAGTATTGTTGGAGAAGCTGGGGGATGTTGAGATGTGGTATTTCGGAATGATTTTGAACATATTGTGAATGGGGAAGAAAACAAGGATTGGGGTATTGCACTTCTTCTATTTCTTCTTCTCCTCCGCTTCCTCTTCAATGTCCCCCTTTTCTTCCTTACAAGACCTAATGGAGCACAGGCACCTACTCACACCAAGCTATTTGTAGACTTGTTCAAGATTGGTTGCATTGTGCAGCTAAGGTTGTCTAGGCTATGAGGTTTCAAATTCCCCCTACCCTCCCCCTGCCCCCATCCTGTTTAGTCATGTCTTACAATGTGCACATTTACATTGTTACATTTTGTTGCTTCCTTTATGGGCCCTGGTAACACAAAGGTATTGTCACAGTCTTTACTAAATAACTCATATAAACCATAGGGACCAGAAAAATGACATTTATGGGTCAGGTCAACAGCAATGGTAGAATAGAGAAAGTAGCCTTATGTGGGAAAATATCTGGCAAGAGATGAAAAAGGAGACATGGAAAGATTTGTGAGGAATGTTCAAAGAGTTGGGCAACAAGTTATGATGTAAGAAACCCAATTTCATTAAAATATCAGATAGTTCAGATTCATCGATAACGTCTCCTTCTTCTTTCTTTTTTCTTGAAACATGTCTATATCTGTAATGTTGTCTCTTGTACGAACTTTACTGTCTCTTTTAGTTCACTCGCTGGTCCATAGAGTTTATCTTCCACTGTTGTTTCTCTAGGCCAGAATGTGTGTCTAGATATGTTGTATTTTGGGCAGCCTTGAAGTATGTGATCTGCTGTCTGCGGCGCCAATCCACAAGTGGACGTGGCTGATGTGCAGATATTAAATTTTGTATACATGTGGTTTCATAATCGTTTGTGTCCTGTTCTGTGGCGCAGAATAACAATTTGTTCTGGTCTGTCCATAAAATGGTAATCGTCTTGATATGGTGTTGGTGGATTTCTTATTGATTGGCCCATTTTTTTTTTCTTCTGGTAGTATTAACAGGCACATCAGGTTGTTCTTCTCTAGCTCCTTCCTTAGCTAGTTGATCAACTCTCGTTTCCATGCACTCCACAGTGAGATAGTATCCACTGTATGGTGACCTTACACTGACTGCCAAGTTCAGATAGTAGTGTCCATAGTACTGGCAATTTCCCAGACAGGAGCGCCTCGAGTACTGATTTTGCATCTGTCAATAGCACCACAAGTTGTGTACCATAGCTTGTATCTTGACTGCCAATGTCTGCTACAGACCGGGCAGATGAATAAAAGAAGCTTTGTGTGTGTGTGTTTTTTTTTTTTTTTTTTTTTTTTTTTTTTTTTTTTTTTACATTCGCTGGCTTTGAACACAAGCTACTACTCCTAGTGCACTGGACTGATATTTACTATATTACTAGTGCCCCTTGCCATCAGGCGAACCCACTCTGACTTCAGAGGTACTTATAATTTAAGTCCCCACGACAAGGACGAGAGGTCAGCATTTTTGTTTTAACTGTCCGTTGCAGGGGCTCGGCATCAGCACACCGGATGTTTAAGAACACTCTTTCTTATCCGTTCGGTCATGCTGACTTGACCCCGTGTATCAAAGGTTTAATGGTCTTAGAACGGGAAGATAAGCGAAGATACTCTACCATTGTTTGTACAGTAAAGGGCGGGAACTAAATGAAACTATTGGCAAAGATGTCGGATGTGAAATTGGGGCAATTGATTGTATGGCAAACATCTCTATTTTAGCATAAATCCAAGTAACTGACCCTTTCACATGGCTTTAGGCTGTTGGGTATATGGTGCTAGTCCGATATTTGTATAGACCAATTGACACTCGGTGAGTGATGTGGTCAATATTTATATAGACCAATTGTCACCAATTTGGTCGAAGTAGCTCCCGGGCGGGCAACCACTCAGCCAAAAGTCATTTTCTCCTACTGGTGTTTAGTTCTGGGTGCAGTTTGAGATCTCTTAACTCTTGTCAGAAGAGACTAATTATCACCCCAGATCCCAGAGAGAAAACGCGGGACAAATGTCTGTTATGCTGATTTAAGACACCGTCCCTGGATACTCAAGAAAACGGCCAAGAAGTGGCTTATTAAAAAGATAGATTTAGCTGCTCTTGGTATCACCACGAGTGAGAAGGGGAAACTAAGATATGCAGGATAAGCTTGTGAGTGATGTGGTCAATATTTGTATAGACCAATCGACATTCGGTGAGTGATGTGGTCAATATTTGTATAGACCAATCGACACTCGGTGAGTGATGTGGTCAATATTTGTATAGACCAATCGATACTCGGTGAGTGATGTGGTCAATATTTGTATAGACCAATCGATACTCGGTGAGTGATGCGGTCAATATTTGTATAGACCAATCGATACTCAGTGAGTGATGTGGTCAATATTTATATAGACCAATCGATACTCGGTGAGTGATGTGGTCAATATTTATATAGATCAATGAATGTTCGGTGAGTGATGTGGTCAATATTTGTATAGAAGCCGATTAATGGATATGGCAGAACTTCATCTTGCCGCCACTTAGTGTTCGAATGCGGATGTTGTTTGCAAGTATCATTTATCGACATTGTTTAAGATGATAGTGAAATGTTTAATGTGCTGTGAAGAGATTGATTGATTAATTGATTGATTAATTGATTGATTGATTGATTGATTTAGGAACCGACATCACAGCATTCGGGGCATTCCCTAAGCGCTCCGCCCCCATCTCAGAAGCCAGTGAAGAGTTCTAACCCCAATAGTACCAGTAGCAATCTGATTATATGTGCGTCTCGCCTTTCCTCTAAGCGTCGAGCATCGGCCAGATCCCTTCGTCACTCCTCGCTGTCGCATTCTTGCCAGACGATGGTGATCCATTTGCTCCTCCGAGGTGTACAAGTGCTCCCACACGGCCGCAACCACGTCTGCCTTATAATGCATCAATACTCCACCAAGTTTTGCAGAGCCAGCCAATCTGTCTGCCTGTTCATTCCCCAGCACACCAGCATGCCCCGGAGAAAAGATCCAGACGATGCTTGCCATCCGTCTCTTCAGAAGCGAAGCAAGCCACTCTGCACGAAGCTTGCCTGTCCTCACCCTACTCAGCATGCTGTCTGAGTCAGTTACAATCACGATGTGTGTGTGTCGTATTCTCCATTCAGTGGAAAGCTGCACTGACTGCCTCCACCTCCATTCTTAAGTTAGATGTTGTGGTATCATATGGCAGGCTCACCTGCACCAACCGTCGACCATTAGCCTTTGCCAAGAACCCCCAAACACTTCTACTACCTCTCAACATCGAACTGCTGTGAAGAGATGAGGATATAATGGATCAAATTGCATCGATGTTATGTTTTAATAGTTCATTGTGGAGTGGTGTCAAACGTCACATAATGTGTGTACAAAGATTAACATTTAATAAGCCATAACGCGGGGAAAAAAAAAAAAAAATAAAATACAAGAAAAACCCCTTGACAATTGAAGTGAAAGTAAAAGATAACATAGTCAGTCTGCAACAAGTATTACTATGGTCCAGCTCAATCGGCTGGGCTATAGTAATATGATATTATGTCATCTTGATGCGATGTCAACCATTAAATCAACTACTAAACTACATGACATATATGGGGGATCCTAGTGGTAAAGAACCTGAAGATATACAGATTATTTTACAAAGGAGAATAACAATGGAAAACCGTATACAAGGTAAAATGAAGCAAAATTATGGTAAACTTGCATAAAAGACCTTCTCCATAGAATGTAATAATTACTTGCCGACAAAGATAAACATTTCTGTTAAATAACTATTAATCTAAAGTATCAAGAGAACTATCATGAACTGGAATAGTGAAAATAGAAAGATAAACATTGATAAGAAACGTAATGTCAGTTACGGTAGATTACAATGAAAACTCCGACTGACGTCATATTTTGCAGGAGACCCTGGCCTGATATAATTTTGAAAAAGTGTGTTGACGTGTGTTGTGAAATTAAAATGGGATCATGTGAGCAGATTCGCGTGGACGGTGTTATGAGGCGTTTAACTAAGGCAGGGGTCACCAAACTTTCTCCACAGTGGGGCGGATAACTGACAAAATGACGAGCGCGGGCCGCATAATCATCCTATACAACATTTGCAAGCCAGAACGAAAGCTCTGGGGGAAAAGACGAAAATTAATTTTTGTATTCCGTGTTAATCATTGGTGAGCGGCGTGCAGTGCACAAAAAAACAAAGACAACCAACGTATTTATTTACTAACAAAAGTTATCAAAGAAGGCGACGTTAGCAAAAAAGATAGTTACATCAGACCTAGTGTTCAAATATCCTAATCTCACAAACTAAGCAACAGTAAAAGGTTAGTGAGATTTATGAAACTGACGTTTGGCTTTCAAAATATCCTCAATGTTTGGCTTGGAATTGCAGCATCCAATCAAGATAATTGCTTTCAAATGTTCATCAGTCAATCTCGTTCGATGTATTGACCTCGCATAATTCATTTTTGAAAATATTTGCTCACAGACATAAGTTGTTCCAAACACTGATGCCATACCAGCGGAAAATTTCTTCAGTTTCGGAAACTCATCATCACGTAAGCAGCGATAAAATTTAATAATTTTTCCTTCTCTGTTCTTCTCTTTCAACAAGTCATTTGCTTGCAAACCAATGAGCTCCAGCTGTAGTTCAGCTGGCACATCATCAAGTTTACAATCAAACGGCTTCTGTTACAGACAAATGTCACTCTCAGTTCTTTCAAGATCTGAAAATCTCTCCAAAAACTGTTTCTTAAAGTCATGAATAAAGGGGGTTTTTTTGTTTGTTTTTTTCCCCGGAAAATCGAGGTTGACATCTTCCGCGATTGTAGCAGTCGTTTGAAAATATGCTGGAAGACCGCCTCAAGCCCAATGCTGAAGCTAAACAGGATACAGAAACAGAATGGAGAGCCCTAAAGGACATCATTTACAACACTGCTATGGAAATCCTGGGTCCAGCCCCCCGAAAGCATAAAGACTGGTTTGATGAAAATTCCGAAGACATCAACCAATTGCTGGCCGAGAAACATCTTCTCCTCAAGGCACATTTGAATGACCCAAAGTCAACATAAAAAAAATATGCTTTCAAGAACATTCAGAGAGTAGTGCAGCAGAAACTTCGGCACATGCGGGACTCCTGGCTGAGCAGCAAAGCTGATGAAATTCAGGGCTTTGCTGACAGACATGATATGAAAAACTTCTACGACTCACTGAAAGCGGTCTATGGTCCTTCATCACCAGGCATAGTTCCCCTCCTCAGTGCAGATGGGGGGACATTGGTCACCGATAAGAAAGAAATCCTTCAACGCTGGGCAGAGCATTTCAGCAAAATCTTAAATGCAACTTCCTTCTTCGATGATGAAACCATCAACTGCCTTCCTCAAGTTCCCACTAATGAGACATTTGATGACCTGCCAACCATAGTGGAAGTAAACAAAGCCATCCAGCAACTCTCCAGCGGCAAGGCACCTGGTCCTGACTCCATCCCAGCAGAGATATAAAAGGCAGGTGGGCCGGTCCTAACAGAGCAGCTTCACCAAGTCTTCACAAACATATGGATAAACGAGACCATGCCACAAGATTTTAAGGACGCGTCAATAGTCCACCTTTACAAACGAAAAGGAAACCGCCAATCCTGTGACAACCACCGAGGCATCTCCTTGCTTTCAATTGCAGGGAAGATACTCGCCAGAATTCTTCTCAATCGCCTCACAGCCCATCTCGATCAAGGTCTTCTTCCTGAGAGTCAATGTGGCTTCAGAAAAGAACGTGGAACTGCTGACATGATTTTCGCTGCAAGGCAGCTGCAAGAGAAATGTCAGGAACAGAACTGCGAAATGTTCTCCACTTTCATTGACCTTACCAAGGCTTTTGATACAGTCAGCAGAGAAGGACTGTGGAAGATTATGGCAAAATATGGCTGTCCACGAAAGTTTGTCCAAATAGTGCGGCTATTTCATGACGGCATGCAGGCAAGAGTACAGGAAAATGGTGAACTGTCTGAACCCTTTCCTGTCACCAATGGAGTGAAGCAAGGATGTGTCCTGGCACCAACACTGTTCAGTCTCATGTTTTCAGCCATGTTGATGAATGCCTTCGAGAACGACGACATTGGAATAGACATCAACTACCGTATGGATGGAAAGTTATTCAATCTCAGAAGGCTGAAAGCTAAAACCAAAATTAACAGCGGCACCGTCAGAGAGCTCCTGTTTGCTGATGATTGCGCTCTATACGCCAACTCAGAGGCGGACATGCAACATAATGTTTCAGCTTTCTCACATTCCTGTGCCAACTTTGAGCTCAATATCAACTTGGAGAAGACTGTAGTTATGTACCAGCCAACTCCAGGGAATAATCACACTGTGCCGAATATCAAAGTGAATGATCATAGACTAAGTGTTGTGGACAAATTCACCTATCTTGGCAGCACCGTGTCACAAGCTGCCACAATCGATGACGAAGTGAATGCAAGAATCTCCAAGGCCAGTGCAGCCTTTGGCAGACTGTACAAGAATGTATGGGACAGAACTGGAATAAGCCTGCAAACAAAGCTAAAAGTCTACAAAGCCGTTGTATTATCCACACTGCTATATGCTTGTGAAACCTGGACTGTTTATCAGCGACACGCTAGGAAATTAAACCACTTCCACACAGTCTGCCTAAGGAAGCTACTGAAGTTTAAATGGCAAGACAAGATTCCAGACACTGAAGTCCTAGAAAGAGCATCCATGCCCAGTATCCACACTCTACTGATGAAGAATCAGATTTCGCTGGGCTGGTCACTTGACTCGCATGCCAGATCACAGGCTCCCTAAACGAATTTTTTTACAGCGAACTGCGTTGTGGTAAAGGCTCCCAAGGTGGCCAGAGGAAACGTTTTAAAGACACTCTGAAAATTTCACTGAATGCTTTTGGAATTCATCATGACTCCTGGGAGGCTGCAGCCAGAGACCGAAATTCGTGGCGTGCATCATTGCGCAAAGGTGCAGTCATTTGTGAGGCAACCAGGACTGCAAGAGCTGTGAAGAAAAGGCAGGACAGAAAAACCACTGCAGGAAATCCTCCTCCAGAGACGTCAAGCATTCTTTGCCCACATTGTCAAAGAACATTTCGAGCCAAAATAGGCCTTATCAGCCATCTTAGAACCCACGGCTCCACACCTTCAACCCGACCGGATGAAATGAATGGACAAACAACAGACAGAGCACAAAACTATTTGAAACAGTGAAAATTAGAAAAGTTTTCTCCTTCCAATTGTGCTTGAAACAATGAAAGCTTTCTCCAAAATCCTTAGGTGATTCTGTAGAGATCACAGACGAGGTTATCTTTTCCCTGAAGTTTCAAGTTCATTTCATTTATGTGGGATGTGATGTCGACCAAAAATGACAATTTTGGCAGCCAGGTAGGGTCTGACAGCTGTGGATCAGCTCTATCTTTTTCAGTGATGAAAACATCTATTTCGTTTCGGAGCTTGTAAAAACGAAACAGGACATTACCGCAGCTGAGTCACCTCACTGATGTGTGATAAGGCAAGTCAGAAAATTCAGAATAAATTTATTCCAAAAAAAAAGCATGGGATTGACGGTGATTGAGTGCATGTCCCCGATTGGAGTTCACGGAGCAGAAACGACTGGTTTCAGTACACAAGAAATATCTATGTCTTTCCCACAGAGTGCTGCTGATGTATGATGCAATGTAAGAACACAGGGCCCGCAATTTGCAAATCTTCCAACTGAGTCCTGATCTGCCCCACCAGACCCTTCCTCACCCAAGCTATGTTTTTCCTCCATCTACTGTAACACTTCGAAGATGATTCCACATAAAGTTATAGTCTTGCAAAATTTGTTGCACTACCACGAATATGTCTTTTCCAGTTGTTGTTCCATGCATGCTGCAAACGGATGCTAACTCTTCCGTTATCTGAAAGTCCAAACTGACACCACGAATGATCACGAGATGTTGTGGCGTACTCGAGAGATCAGTAGATTCATCCAGCGCCAGAGAATACCAAAACATGTTCCTAGCTGTCTCACGTATCTGTAGCACTATGTTTTCTCAAAGTTCTTCTGTACTCCACACAACTGAACATCCCAAGAGGCTGATAGTTCTAAACTAATCAGTTTTCTCAGTACACAAGTCATTTGCTGCTTCCATCATACACTCTTTAATGAAGTTGCCATCGGTAAACGGTTTTCCTCGTTCTGCAATCTTATGCACAATTTAGTAACTTGTGCGTGGCTTCTATGGCATTTTTATGCTATGTTTGCTACTTTATTGCCTCTATTCACACTTGTAGTTCACTTACCTATCACTGTCAAACAAAGAAATCCTTGTTACAAACCTATAAAATGGATGACAGGCAAAACAAAATTAATATTTCTGGAGCGTCGGACCTGTGTTGACAGCAGGACGCCTCTGTGGTTGGAAAGATGCGTGTTTGTATGTATTCCATGGAAACCACGGTAACGTCAGAGCGTAGGCGGAACGACCGCGAGCCAGGGAAAGACTTGGGATGGTGCGAAATAAGCAAACAACAAACATTACAATAAACAAGAAAATCTAGATACAATAATTTACAATTTTAAATAGTAAATTTAAGGCACATAGCAGCACATATGCCAGTCTCCCCGGCGAAGGGATTAACGACTTTCTCTGTAATCCCGTATATCCACTTGAGGAACACGGCTGAGCGACATTTGGCAGAAGATCACGTCGCGTAAGTTTCTTATGGTAATTATGCACAGTGTACCTTTGCGGGCTGTTGGATTGCCGAGCCTCCTTTCTGTTCTACTTTTTAAATTGGACACTGGGGAGCATTTTGTGTGATATTTACTGGCACAGGAACGGAGCATAATGGGGATGACACGTTACCGTGAAGTTGGAACCTCGACTAACTAACTAACTTACGGGGTATGTGAGCCAGTCACTCAGAAACTACTGAGCATAATCTTGCCAAGAACATCAACAACAGCTGAAAATACAGGCGTAGACTGCAACGTCCTGTAAGGGATATGCAACTTCAAAACAACCAGGAGGTCTCCGCATGTGTGAAGAACTCCTAGCATGAAAAGAAGCGGTGCTGGTTATTTTTCGAAAAATGTATAGGAGCCGGTCGTTCAGAAAGCAATGGCAAATTACTGAACGTAAAATTTGCCCAGGAATCATGAACAGCGAAAATGTTGGGGTTGACTGTGAAGGACATGCAACTTAATTTTTTTTTTTTCTCTCCACCAGAATGGTGTACGTTAAATTCCTGGGAAGTTATAATATCCTCTAGTCTCACATATTTAAAAAAAAAAAAAAAAATTTGCGTATCCCTTACGGGACGTTGCAGTCAACACCAGCATTTTCAGCTGCTGTTGATGTACTAGGCAAGTGTTACGTTCAGTAGTTTGCCATTGCTTTCTGAACGACCGGCCCCTATACTTTTTTCGAGAAAACCAGCACCTCTGTGTGTCGAACCCGGGTATACGGGCTCACAAACCGCGTTCGCAAGGCCTTAGCCACAGAGACGAATCTCACATATGGATATACCTAGCATGTTAATATTCAGCCTTCTCATTTCTTTCTTAATGTTCTAAAAGTTTTGGGATGGGTATGATTAATTGACCATGTGGTTGTTTCGGGATTTGAAATTTAAATATTGAGCACAACCCACTACTGGCAACGCCGACCACACTCCGGTATGAACCCAAGGCCCATCCACGTCAACATGGAAGCACTATACTCGAGTTTCGCCCTCATTTGAGCTCGTCAGCAGTGCATATCCCTGACCGGATCCGGAAACAGTCCCGGACCACGCGTGTGAAGCGGGTGTGCAACCACGCGGCACACACTGGACACACCAAATTATCACAACAGAACATCACAACGCTACCCATCGTAGGCTATGCTCAAGATTGCCCAATCGCCGCGACCGACGTCCGTCAATCGATGGGACCCGAACGATCAGGACTTCTCACTGGCAAGGAACACCAGGCCTCCTAAATTAAATCGATTAATTTACTCTACATTTTGTGTGGCCCGACCCTGGTAGGCCAGTTAAAAGAATGTTGTTTCCCCAGAAGGGGAACGTTTTCACTTCACAATTCAACGGTCTCCAAACTGGACTCTTTGAAATTAAACGTAAATATAAAACGCAAAAAGATGGTTATAAAATGTAATTATAAAAAGATTAAACACAATTTCTCTAAGGAAACTAATAGCGTTATTTTTGAGATTATGACATCTGACTGTAATGTTAAATAGTTTATTTCTGTAAGAAAAACATATAGGCTTGTAAGTGAGTTAATTATATTATTCTATGTATACAATTTCCTTTTTTAAATTTGAGTAATCTCCCTTGTAACAATATTAGATCTTTATGTCCCCTACCTATTGCTTGACGAGGGCAGAGTGCAAGATGCAAGATCATATATATAATCTGAGTTCAACAAGCAGGAGATACAATATGAGTATAAATACAGCCAAAACCAAAGTAATGCGAGTTAGCAGATCGCTGGGCTGTATACAGATAGATAACACAACTCTGAAACAAGTTAAAGAATTCAAATATCTTGGAAGCATGATCACAGAAGATGGCAGTTGTTTCTATTCGCAATTCCATTGCGAATAGTCACTCCGATGTCAAAAAGCTAGTGCACTTACATATCAACTATCACCCCTACTGAAACATCCAAATATACCCATGTCCGCAAAACGACAGATAATAAACAGCATATTCACACCAACCCTATGCTACCAATCTCAAACCTGGACTTTATTCAAATTACACCTTTACAAAATCAACACCTGCGAAATGAGATGCCTGAGGAGAGCTGCTAACTTAACCATCCGAGACCGAGTAAGAAATTCTACTATCAGACAGATTGTGGGATCAACACCTTGTGCCACATTTATTGAAAGACAGAAGATCAAGTGGATTGGCAATGTCGTTAGAATGCAACTCCAGCAACTACCATCACTGGCCTTACATCAAAGATCATCTGCGACGAGACCAAGAGGACGTCAAAGAAGAAAATGGATTGACGACATCAAAGACATTGTACAACCACACGAAATGACACTATCCAGTGCCGCCCACCGGGCGCTGGAACGCAAATTATCCCTTCCCACGACGATTGACGGCAGAAGTGGAAGATGATGATGATGATGATGATGATGATGATGATGATGATGATGATGATGATGATGATGATGATGATGATGACTTATTCCTTATTCATGTGTATTTCATTTAGATATCTAGTAATTCCGCAGAATGCTTGAACATTAGTATTAATAAGTGTAGTGATAAATCAAGGCATTGATATCATGTTATTATGTTTTAAATATTATTTATGCAAACGTAATTTCACCAGCATTTGACACACACACACACACACACACACACACACGAGAGAGAGAGAGAGAGAGAGAGAGAGAGAGAGAGAGAGAGAGAGAGAGAGAGAGAGTGAGTGAGAGAGAGAGCAAAAGAGGAGGGGTGGTGGGGGGGGGGGGAGAGAGAACTTTTTAAAAAAAATGTTGCATATCCATATGCTGTTGATGTACTAGGCAAGATTACGCTCAGTAGTTTGCTGTTGATTTCTGAGCGGCCGGCTCACATACCCCGTAAGTTACCAAAGCGGCGAGAACCTCTACCGATTCTCGCGCAAGTTACGTTCCTCGCGAGAATATACGGGGTTACGGAGAAAGTCGCTAAAGCTTAGGCCAGGGAGCCGGCGAAAGATAACTATTTGTTCAAAATGAATTAGATTTACAAACATAAATGACATTTCCTCTAAACATAATATTTGTCTACATAAACCCCATAAACCTGCACGGCTTTTCGCCAATGCGAAAATAAGTGCATGCAGTCCTTGACTGTGCCAGACCAGATTTTGTTCTGCTCACTTCGCCTATTACCTCGTCATCTCTCTCATTCCTATCATCTAGGCTAGGGCAGGGATAGGAAAACTTTTTTGTGCGTAGGCCCACATTGACAAATGTAAAGCTATGGGGGGGGGGGGCATATATATTATGTCCACTTTGTTTACAACAACCTATCACACTAAATAAGTAATTATGAATTATTTATAGGCTATTCAATCAATCAATCATGTGCCATGCCGGAAAGCGTGGGCGGTCATGACTCGCCATTTCACTCGATCACCAGAGTCATGGATCAGCTCAGTGTTCCTGTCTCGTCCATGCCATGTGGCCAAGCCATCCAGGTATTTACTTCTCGGTCTTCCCCTTGGTCTGTTCCCTTCGATCTTACCAGTTGTCACCAAGTTCTCCAATCCATTTCTTCTCATAACATGTCCAAAAAGTTTTGACTATCTACGTCTAATTTCTCTAATCAATTTACGATTTTCATTTGTTTCCTATAGTACTTGGTCATTGGTTTTTCTGTCTGTCCATGGTATTCTTTGCATTTTCCTCAGAAACCACATTTCTGCAGCCATCAGATGGTTTTCAGCTTGACTGCTCATTGTCCAAGTTTCACATCCATACAAAAGAGCAGGCTCTATGTATCCCCTCAACACTCTTTTTCTCGTTTCAATTGATATCTTTTTATTGGTCAGAATGTTTTTCATCTTGCTACTTTCGCCATGGCGATTCTTGTTCTAATCTCTTCAAGGCATCTCCGATCAGTTGTTATGACTATTCCGAGATAATCGTACCGATTCACTTGTTGAAGAATATTCCCATTTACTTCTATATTACATTGTGATACATCGTTCTTCCTAGTGACGACCATAACCTGCGTCTTTTTACAATTTAATTCTAACCCCAGTTGCTCATTGTGTACAATAACCGCATCTACTAATCATTGCAGATCCTGCGCATTGTCTGCAATCAATACTGTATCATCTGCATATCTAATGTTATTGATGTTTCGTCTACAAATGCTGATTCCATTTATATCTTCTACATTTCTGAAAATATTTTCACTGTAGCCTATAGGGAAAAAAGATCTGGAGACATTACACATCTCTGACTAACACCTCTCTTAATAGGCTGATATTGTCCCACTTCATTATCAGCTTATGGCAGCTTGTTGTTTTCAATATATGTTTTTTATAAGTCTAATGTCTTTCCCATCAATTTGTAGATCTGCAAGCATATCCATCATGTTGACATGTCTAACTCTATCAAAAGGCTTTGTGTAGTCAATAAAGCAAAGATGTATATCCTTATTTACTTCTATAGCACGTTCAATAACTGTGTCCAACATATACACAGCATTTACTGTACCCTTTCCTTCTACAAATCCACATTGTTCTTCCCCTATTTCAGGTTGTATTTTCTTCCTCACTCTTTGCATGATAATTCGTAGCAAAATCTTTGTGATGTGACTCATTATACTAATTGTTCTATGTTGATCACATTCCAAGGCTCCTGATTTCTTTGGGATTGCAATAAATACATTGTTACATAATTCAGAAGGTACATCTTCAGTATCATATAATGTGTTCAGCAGTCTACTAATTTTAATGTCTCTGTCCTTGTCTTGCTTATCAGTCTTTAGGCGTATTATAATGTACTAGGCACTTTTAAAGAGGTAGTTTGCCGTTGCTTTCCTCTATGGCAGTGACCATACAGGCCGGGTGACCGCAACCATTGTTTCTCGAAATAGATCCTCTGCCTGCCGTCGTGAAACTTAAGACCATAACCAACAAATATCTGTCGGCTGCCCTCAAAGTTTCATCCACCACCTGCCTTCCGTCCCTTCTTTTGAACACTTCCAATAAACGAATACGAAATAACACCACACAATCCACAGTTAAACAGTAAACAGCGTCTCCCCGAAGAACAAACGCGTCACTTCGTCGCCATTTTAGGTTATTAAACAGTATAAATAACTAATTATTGCAATTTTATTTTACTTATACACTTATTCATTATATTTTACAATATGGACAAAACGTTTACTAATTTGTTAACAATATTTTACAATTTTGTATTACATTTATAATACATTTTACACATACCACAGGACTAATAATAATAATGGAAAAAAAAATAATAAAGATCTGGAGAACAGAAGAATTTCCCCATGACCGGAAAGAGACATTATTGATACCTATCTTTAAGAAAGGAGACAAGTTCCAATGTGAAAATTATAGAGGAATATCACTACTGTCCACAAGCTATAAGATACTATCGGCGGTATTACTAAATAGACTAAGACCATATTCAGAAGACATATTAGGTGACTACCAGGCGGGTTTTAGACAAAACAGATCAACAATAGATCAGATATTTATTTTACGGCAAATAGCAAAAGAAGGAAGTTAATCAACATGACCAGACTATGCATGGAAGATACTTATAATATAGTAACATATAAAGGCAGGAAATCAAACCCTTTCCAAATAACATCTGGATTGAAACAGGGTGATGCACTATCGCCGCTCCTTTTCAATCTGGCTCTAGAGAAAGTTGTAAGGAAGGTAAAGGAGGAATGTACTATTAGAGGAACATCCAGACTGCTTGGTTATGCAGATGATATAGATATTATAGGGGAAAATGAACAAAAGACATTGGAAATATTGACTCATTTAAAGGAAAAAGCTCAACAAATGGGGCTGGTTATCAACCAAGATAAGACATAATATATGTTAATTTCAAGAGAAGGAACAGCTAAAAACTCTGGCCACATACAAATAGATAATATGACCATTAAAAGAACAGAAACATACAAATACCTGGATACAATCTTCAACTGCTCCAGCATATTAAGGGAAGAAATACAAACTAGAATCAATTCTGGAAATAAGATATACTATGCACCACAACGTCCGCTAAAATCAAATGCGCTATCTCGTAACACCAAGATCACAATATACAAAACACTGATCAGACAAGTTGTGCTGTATGGCTCTGAAACCTGGAGCACAACTAAAGGAGATGAAGCGTTGTTACAAACCTTTGAGAACAAAGTCTTAAGACGCATCTTTGGGCCCATTAGGGATACAAAAAGTGGAGAGTGGAAAAGAAGAAGCAACAAAGACATTTATGATCTGATTAAGTCCCCACTAATCACTGATATCATGAAGGCTAATAGACTGCAATGGCTGGGGCATATAGAAAGAATGGAAAATGGTAGAGAAACACTACTCGCTTACACGCAGGAAGTAACTGACCGTAGACCCCGAGGTAGACCAAGAAGACGGTGGAGAGATAATATACATACAGACCTACAAGCACTTGGAATCAGCGACTGGCAAGAGAAGGTCAACCAGAGAGACGAATGGAGACGGCTTGTATCTGCAGCAAAGAACCTCAATGGCTAGGAATGCTAAAGAAGAAGAAGAAGACAGGACCTCTGAATCCGAGTCTACACAGTTGGGTCAGCACACAATGCTGTTCGAAATGGAGGAGTGAGAGTGTACATAGAATACCCAAATATTACTAGGGACACGACCAGCCTACCAACAGGAAAGTACTGCCATAACTATGATGCTGCCATTGAGGCAATCAAGATAGCAACAGAGAAATTACTAAATACCAACCATGGTACACAACCTGTGTTGCCATTAACAAATGGAAAATCAGCACTCGAGGCCCTCCTGTCTGGGAAATTGCCAGTACTAAGTGCCAAAACGCTGTTATTAACAATTTGAACTGCAACTGGAAATACGATAAACTGAAAGCTCGCTTTCAACAAATTCAACAGCGCTTTGGTTGTTGCGAGTGAACCCGAACATAAGAATAAAAAAGGTCGATTTCCGGACGTAAGTAATCGAAAATCAATCGCTGTTTATTTTGCCTACAGCTCATCGGGTTTGCATAGCAACAAATACTATTCAATATGTACCGTGCCTGTAATATCAGGGCCGGCGGTACTTATCCTATTGAACTTAATATTAATAATAGCACTTACAAAACCGTCTCCTAATTGGCTGTTTCTGACTTACTGTATTCGTCCTTCAAACTCCTTCTTTCTATCTTCTAGGTACATCTTCTCGCAGATATGAAAATATGACTGATTTCCTCGTCAGTCGGTTCATTCGTCCTTAGCGTCATCCCACATGAGTTCGTTATAATATCTGCTCTGCCTAGAACTCATATTTAAGCCACTTTTCCAAGGTATAACTGCTTATTCGCCTGTTTGAATGTCCTGGTAATTCCATGCACTGTCTTCCATTCGAAAACTCCACAAAGTCTGTTTGTTGTTAATCGACGTCAGAATGACGTTTTCTTGTTGACAACTTGTCTCCTAGGTTCTCTGTGTGGCTTTCGGCTTATAGGATTTTCTACATACTTTCTGTGACGTCAATCTCGGGCCCTAGCTATATGGCACTATGGACACTACTTTCTGAACTTAGCATTCAGCATAAGGTCACCATACAGTGGATACCATCCCACTGTGGAGTACCCATACACAACAGAGCTGATCAATTGGCTAAGGAAGGAGCAAAAGAAGAACAGCCTGATGTGCCCGTTACATACCACCAAAATAAAAGAATGATCAAATCAGTCAGAAAGCCACCAAAACCTGCTCAAGATGACTGCCACATTATGGACAGACCAGAACAAGTCATTATTCTGTGCCTCAGAACAGGACACAATAGATTACGCAACCACATGTATATGTCGTGTGTGTAAGGAATGAATGTCGTAGTAGTTACTTGTTCTTCTTTACCACTTTAGTGTCGTCCCTGGAGTGAAGGGAATCAACACCCACATTATTTTTTAATCCAATATCTCTATCCTGGAGATATCCAGCAGACTCCGTCCACACACTCCTTCAATCTGAAGACACCTTCCTCTCACTCTTACTCACCCCTGGATCATGCCCCTCTCATTCTTCCCCAACATAACATACTTGACAACTCTAGCTTCAACAAATAAAAACAAGAAATTTATTAAAGCCAAGAGTATATGTAGGAGAAGTGTGTATGTGTGTATAAGGTGTAGAATGTGTGTCGAATATTCTACTGGTAGACCAGTGATTTAGAAGCAAAGTCTGTAACATCATAGTGCTTAGCACACAACAGCACCATTTATTCCGGACAGTGAACCTCACCCAGAAGATGACAACTTTCTCCAATCACTCGATCAAACAGGATGCTGGTAATCCGATAGACACTGTTGATCTTGGTCTTCACTCTACCACCCGGTGAAGTTACTCTGTTTCATAATGTTTGTTGAACTGATAATCTTCCAATTAACTGAAATGTCACTTGGGGAAAATCTAATGTTCATAAGTCTCTGATTATAACATTTTCCCCTCTTTTAGAACACAACCTATTAATGTTTGTTAGGTAGATGTGTGTGTATATATATATATATATATATATATATATATATATATATATATATATATATGTGTGTGTGTGTGTGTGTGTGTGTGTGTGTGTGTGTGTGTGTGTGTGTGTGTGTGTGTGTCCTTAGTATGCGAGTTATTAATCTTCGGTGATGAAGCTTATCACTCATTAAACACAACACTTATGTTCATTAAATCCGACTCAGCAGAAGTCAGGTTTCTGCGGAACAACTAGGTTCTGAGCCTCTCAGCAACCTCTGTCTTCTTTCCAGTTAGTTAGTTAGTTATCAGTTGGGGTATCTTCGTTGCACTCCGGACATGTCCATAGGTGCTCAGATCCTCCCCCCAGCATATGCATCAGCGTCCGGTGGCTAATAGTGCCAGTTCTGTGTTGGTTGACGAGGCGCTTTGTTTTCCCGATGTACCTCTCGCGTCTGGCTGTGCCGATTCTTACTCCCAGGTCTTTCATCCTGGAAAGCGATGTGGAATCACTGGCGTCAAAATCCTCTGTTCTCGCCATATCTTTAAGGGCGTTAATAACATCGGCACGATCCATGGGCTGGCCATCTACAGGGGGTGCAGAGCCAGCCAATTTATCAGCTCGTTCATTTCCCTCGACTCCCGCATGTCCCGGGACGAAGATGAAGGTGACTTTGCGGACAACAGACTTCCGCAGCGACTCAGTCCACTGTCTACGTACAGATCCAGCTTCGACCTTCTGAATCATGCTCATTGAATCACTTAGTACACACACGTTGGTATAATGCTGTGATTCCAGCCATATGAAAGCCTGTGTAACTGCCATCACCTCCATCGTCATGCTGCTCGTGGTCATTGAGTGGGCACCACTGGATTCTTGAACGGTTCGGCCCGCTGAGCGGGCTGTAAATGCCCACGCACTTCGCTGCTGCTTTACAACAGATCCATCTGTATAGATGAGCACTTCGGGGCTATCTGAGTGATCATAGATGAGCGCGTTAACCTCTGCATTGACAGCGGCAGGGTTCTGCTCTCTGCACCGTCTGTCGAGTGTGATAATGCAGGAGAAAGTGCACTTAAAAGCTGGAGGCACCGGCACCCATTCCTTGCCGGGGTTGATACTGGTAAGACTGCAGACCTGTCCGACGACATCTTCCGCCCGACGCCATCCACGATTTGCCCCTCTTTAGCCTGTCACCCTTTTCTCTGAATACAGCGTCATGCAGAGGGTGCTGCTCATCTGCACTTATTTTTAAGTATGCACGAGCTCTCCAGATCTTGATTCTGTGTTCCATTGTCGGGAAGTCAAGGAGGTATCTCATTGCTACACAGCTGGTGTCTCTCGTGCAGCCCAAAATGATGCGCATGGCTTCGTTTTGTACCTTTTCAAGTCTTCCAATCTGTGTAGGGCTGACAGTGAGGATGGCCAGGGCATACTCGATGCGTGAAAGCACAAGTCCTTGGAACAGAAGTAATAGCAGTCTTTGCTCGATATTGGCACTCGCCATGACTCTCATTGCTGCCAAACCTTTTCGAGCCTTCGTTATGACATAATCGACATGATCTCTGAAGGACAGGCTACGATCAAGCCTCACCCCAAGATATGTCATTGACTGGGTTCTACTCAGAATGCTCCCATCCATTCTTACTGCCGGCAGGTCTGTTTTCACAATATGGTTGTTTAGTGAGAACCATGTAACCGTTGCCTTTGCAGGGTTGACAAGGGCATCGGCATCAGCACACCATGAGGAAATTCGATCTAGTTCGCCCTGCATATAGTTGGCAACCGCCTGTCTATCTCGACCCTGTCGATACACGAGGATGTCGTCAACGAATGATAGAGTCCTACCCCTCCCATCCAACTGTTGTTCAGTGATCGGCACCGTATACACGTTGAATAGTACTGGTGACAGTGGTGAACCCTGCGGCAATCCTGGACATATCGTTATCGGCTCAGAAGACCAACTCCCGCATCTTAGCACCACCTTCCTTTGGAGTAGAACTGCAGCTATCCATCGTACAAGGTGAGGGTGCACTTTCAGTCTGAGGAGGGTTTGCATCAAGTGCTCGAAAGATACTCTGTTATATGCGTCCTCTAAGTCTATGGCGGCCGCACATGTCTCTTCTCTGACCTGAAATCCTTCGTAAACATCTTGAGCAAAGACCGCCGCATTCAGCCATGACTCTTTGTTGCGTCTGTATCCTCCAAGTGTGGGCGGGAAGCAGCCGAGCTGTTCCAAGTCCCAAGCAAGTCTGTGTGCTACAATTTTCTCCAGTAGCTTGCCAACAGTATTCTGCATCGTAATGATTCTGTAGCCGCTTATCTTGGAGTGGTCTTTGTTCGGTTTTGGCAGCGGCAGCAGGTAGCTGTGTAGCCATTCTTCTTTGACCTGACCCCTCTGGATACTGGTGTTGAATTCTCTGGCCAGTTCTTCCATGTCATCATCTGATATCACCATTAGGTCACCATATCGGATGCCGTCTGGGCCTGGGGCGGTGTTAGGTGATTTCTTGAGCATCGCACGCAATATGTCAACTGTGATCGTCCATTCTTCGTCTGTCCCGACCCCCTCGCACAACTGAGAGAGTGTTGTTGTGGTCCTCTGTCTGGCGGGCTCGTCTTTCTGGTCAGTCTGTTCTATGTAGCGTCTTCTTTCCATGAGCCATCATTGTATAAAACTTTGAACTGCTTCTTCGTAATAAATCATCTCACACTCACGTGAAACACTCAAGGGGAACTGTAAATGGAACCTGTAGAGTAGATAACATCATGGTGAGGGCAACTCAATCCTGACCGTAATTAGGTGATTGTAGGCCAATAGCAGCACTCAGATCTATAACAGAGATCCGATCTCCGTCATACGGCCAAATCGCGCATCACAATGGTCTTATACATGGCAACACCAGGAAAGAATAAAGGAACGGGTAGAAACCCAGCAGATGCCCTACTGGAAGATCCTACCATTTTACATTCCCCTCCTCCCTCTCAACCATCCTTAATCTCTCTAATTATTATTCCACTACATTGTCCTCAACTCCCCGAGTAAAATGATATATCACACAAGCTAGTTGAAGCCACACAATAGGATACCAGTGCCGACGCTCCTATGATACCGCACCAATAGAACATTCTATCACTAATCATAATACATTATATCACTGCACCTCTAATACATTAGATCACCGCACAGCACTGTACTCTATTCCTAATCATACTCTTAAATTAGATATTATAAATAGCCTACCATATGCCTATTTTGGTTGCCACTCGAGAAACTATGCAATCAGATTGGATCTATGTCCGCGGAAAACTATCACCATTTAGACATTATAGTTTCACTCATGTAACGCAACTCAGAATAATGCACCGATCGTAACACTACAGAATGTTTTTCTCGACTCCCTCCACCTGTTTACCGCGCTGGGTTTTATATGGGTGCTTGAGTAAACGTCACCAAAAAGTCCAGACGCCAATCAGTCCAGAATCTGGCTTTGTCCCCCTGTTTCTAGACTAACCAGAGTCAATTCGCTGTCAAGTTCACTTTCATCTGGGAAATTCTTTGTCTCACACAACAAAGATCCTGGCTGTTTGTGAGCCGGAGACCTTTCCCCCATATGACAGAATCCTTCCGACCTCTGGCAGACATTCTGTCCATCACTTTCAACGGCCGATTCCCGCCCTGCAGACAGATGACGCCAGTGCACGTCTCTCGAACAACAACCTGTCAACAAACTGTCGACCATGTGTAGACATCCCGACGTGACTCACTTTGATCTCATACAAAAAAGCCGACCAGGTGCAGACAGTTCCAACGACGTATTTTCTCAGTCTGTTCAACAACACAGGGTCTATTTTGTTTGCAGACCAATGTCGGGCTTGGTTGTCATCGATCGAACTAACAAGTTTATGTAACTCGCGACAGTATACAAAATTCAAGATTGATTGATTGATTGATTTAGGAACCGACATCACAGCAATTGGGGCATTCCCATAAGCGCTCCGTCCCCATCCCCAGAAGCCAGCGAAGAGTTCCAACCCCAATAGTACCAGTAGCAATCTGATTATATGTGCGTCTCGCCTTTCCTCTAAGCGTCGATCATCGGCCAGATCCCCTCGTCACTCCTCGCTGTCGCATTCTTGCCAGACCATGGTGATCCATTCGCTCCTCCGAGGTGTACACGTGCTCCCACAAGGCCGCAACCACGTCTGCCTTATCATGCATCAATACTCCACCAAGTTTTGCAGAGCCAGCCAATCTGTCTGCCTGTTCATTCCCCAGCACACCGGCATGCCCCGGAGAAAAGATCCAGACGATGCTTGCCACCCGTAACTTCCGAAGCGAAGCAAGCCACTCTGCACGAAGCTTGCATGTCCTCACCCTACTCAGCATGCTTTCTGAGTCAGTTACAATCACGATGTGTGTGTGTATCGTATTCTCCATCCAGCGGAAAGCTGCACTGACTGCCTCCACCTCCATTCTTAAGCTAGATGTTGTGGTATCATATGCCAGGCTCTCCTGCACCAAACGTGGATCATTAGCCTTTGCCAAGAACCCCCAGGCACTTTTACTACCTCTCAACACCGAACCATATGTGTAGATAATCACATCACCCGGGCGAGCATTATCTTGAATTAGTTGTTGGATTTCCACTTCCATGGTCCCTGCTAGCCACCCTCTGCACTCCCGTCTCAATGAGTCAATGTGATTATAACTCTGCACAAGTCTAACTGCTCCGGTGGCACTCTGAATTCAAAATTCAAGATTGGTGAATCAGCCATGTGCACATGTGGATTCGCATCGCAGATAGTAGAGCACATACTCGAAGACTTCCCAAATTACAACATGTCTAGGCAAATCTTTTTGCTTAGAGAGACGACAATAAAAAATAAACTCTTTGGACCGCTGAGTAAACTAAAACAGACAGTTATATTCACACAAGAGTCAACATTGCAGTTACAGGCATATTTCAGGCGAACGAAAGAAGAAGAAGAAGAAGAAGAAGAAGAAGAAGAAGAAGAAGAAGAAGAAGAAGAAGAAGAAGAAGAAGAAGAAGAAGAAGAAGAAGAAGAAGAAGAAGAAGAAGAAGAAGAAGAAGAAGAAGAAGAAGAAGAAGAAGAAGAAGAAGAAGAAGAAAATACATTTTTTTTTAAAATTATCTATCAATGGCTTTAATTTAGACATAAACCGACTACATTGCCATTACAATTGTTGATTTCTAATGAGATGTATGTAACTGCTTGCAATTTTTGACAATATTCTTGAAATCTGGAGAAAGTTTACTTGTTGAAATTCGCATGATAACATGCAAGCTGCAGTCCGACAATAAAGACCTATTTACGTCTGACTTTCCGTTTGATCAGGATATCAGAGTGAAGATTTCTCAGATGTAGAAACCAGACGTTGGTTCTTTGATCTATGAACTACCGGCACAAGGTTGCAGTATAGAAATGGGCGGGCTTGTATATTTCTCTTGTTTTCAATCCTTGTTAGCTTTTATCATTTTTCTTGTGGGGTCTTTAATTCCTTAATTATAACATTAAGGATCTATTTTTGGATGTGCCCAGGAGTCTCGTCACACCAGTAGACACTCGGCGAGTGATGAGGTCGATATTTGGATAGACCAATCGATACTCGGTGAGTGATGTGGTCAATATTTATATAGACCAATCGACACTCGGTGAGTGATGTGGTCAATATTTTTATAGACCAATGGACGCTCGACGAGTGATGTGGTCAATATTTGTATAGACCAATGGACACTCGGCGAGTGATGTGGTCAATATGTGTATATTTCAATGGACACTCGGTGAGAGATGTGGTCAATAATTGTATAGACCAATGGACACTCGGTGAGTGATGTTGTCAATATTTGTATTGACCAGTCAACACTCAGTGAGTGATGTGGTCAATATTTGTATAGACCAGTCAACTCTCAGTGAATGATGTGGTCAATATTTGTATGACCAATTGACACTCGGGGAATGATGTGGTCAATGTTTGTATAGACCAGTCAACACTCAGTGAGTGATGTGTTCAATATTTGTATACACCAGTCAACTCTCAGTGAATGATGTGGTTTATATTTGTATAGACCAAGTGACACTCAGTGAATGATGTGGTCAATATTTGTATAGACCTATCGACACCCGGCGAGTGATGTTGTCAATATTTGTATAGACCAATTGACACTCGGCGAGTGATGTTGTCAATATTTGTATGGACCAAACAATACTCGGTGAGTGATGTGGTCAATATTTATATAGATCAGTCAACACTCAGTGAGTGATGTTGTCAATATTTGTATAGGCCAATCGACACTCAGTGAGTCAAGTGGTCAATATTTGTATAGACCAACTGAAACACAGTGAGTGATGTGGTCAATATTTGTATAGAACAATCGACACTCTGCAGGTGATATGGTCAATATTTTTTATAGACCAATCGTCATCCGGTGAGTGATGTGGTCAATAATTGTATAGACCAATCGACACTCGGTGAGTGATGTGGTCAATATTAGTATAGATCAATCGACAGTCGGTGATTGATGTGGTCAGTATTTGTAGAGAACAATCGACACTCTGTGAGTGATGTGGTCAGTATTTGTATAGACCAATCGACACTCGGTGAGTGATGTAGTCAGTATTTGTATAGACCAATCGACACTTTGTGAGTGATGTGGTCAGTATTTGTATAGACCAATCGACACTCGATGAGTGATGTGGTCAATATTTGCATAGACCAATCTCCACTCGGTGAGTGATGTGGTCAATATTTGTATAGACCAATCGCCACTCGGTGAGTGATGTGGTCAATATTTGTATAGAAGCCGTGTAATGGATGTGGCGGAACTTCATCTTGCCGCAACTTAGTGTTTGAATGCAGATGTTGTTTGCAAGTATCATATATCGACATTGTTTTAAGATGATAGTGAAATGTCTAATGTGTTGTGAATAGATGAGAATATAATGTATCAAACTGCATCGATGTTATGTTATAATAGTTCATTGTGGAGTGGTGTCAAACATCTCATAATGTGTGTACAAACATTAACATTCAATAAGCCATACAAGAAAAGCCCCTTGACAATCAAACGGATGCTGTTACAGACAAATGTCACTCTCACTTCTGTCAAGATATGAAAATCTCTCCAAAAAATGTTTCTTAAAGTCATGAGTAATGTTTTTTTTCCGGAAAATCGAGGTTGACATTTTCCGCGATTGTAGCACAAAACTATTTGAAACAGTGAAAATGAGAAAAGTTTTCTCCTTCCAATTGTGCTTGAAACAATGAAAGTTTCTCCAAAACCCTTAAGTGATTCTGTAGAGATCACAGACGAAGTTATCTTTTCCCTGAAGTTTCAAGTTCAGTTCATTTATGTGGGATGTGATATCGACCAGAAATTGACAATTTTGACAGCCAGATAGGTTCTGACAGCTGTGGATCAGCTCTATCTTTTTCAGTGATGAAAACATCTATTTCGTTTCGGACCTTGTAAAAACGAAACAGGACTTAACCGCAGCTGAGCCACCTCACTGATGTGTGATAAGGCAAGTCAAGGAATTCAGAATCAATTTATTCAAGAAATGCATGGAATTGAAGGTGATTGAGTGCATGTCCCCGATTGGAGTTCACGGAGCAGAAGCAACTGGTTTCAGTATACAAGAAATATCTATGTCTTTCCCACAGGGTGCTTGCTGATGTATGATGCAGTGTAAGAACACAGGGCCCGCAATTTGCAAATCTTCCAACTGAGTCCTGATCTGCCCCACCAGACCCTTCCTCACCCAAGCTATGTTTTTCCTCCATCAACTGTAACACCTCGAGGATGATTCCACAGTCTATAGTCTTGCACAATTTTTGCACTTCCACGAAAATGTCTTTTCCAGTTGTTGTTCCTCGCATGCTGCAAACGGATGCTAACCCTTCCGTTATCTGAAAACCAAACTGACACCACGAATGATCACGAGATGTTGTGGCGTACTCGAGAGATCAGTAGACTCATCCAGCGCCAGAGAATACCAAAACAAGTTCCTAGCTTTCTCACGTATCTGTAGCACTATGTTCTCTCCAAGTTCTTTTGTTCTCCGCACAACTGAACTTGCCAAGAGCCTAATAGTTCTAAACGAATCGGTTTTCTCAGTACACAAGTCATTTGCTGCTTCCATCATACACTCTTTGATGAAGTTGCCATCAGTAAGCGGTTTTCCTCGTTCTGCCATCTTTTGCACAATTATGTAAATTATACGTGGCTTCTATGGCATTGTTATGCTATGTTTGCTACTTTATTGCCTCTATTCACACTTGTAGTTCACTTACCTATCACTGTCAAACAAAGAAATCCTTGTTACAAACCTATAAAATGGATGACTGGCAAAATAAAATTAATATTTCTGGAGGGTAGGACCTGTGTTGACAGCCGGGCGCATCTGGGGCGGGAAACCACGGTAACGTCAGAGAGTAAGCGGAACTACCGCGAGCCAGGGAAAGACTTGGGATGGTGCGAAATTAGCAAACATTACAATAAAGAGGAAAATCTAGATACAATAATTTACAATTTTAAATAGTAAATTTAAGGCACATAGCAGCACATATGCCAGTCTCCCTGGTGAAGGGGTTTACGACTTTCTCTGTAATCCCATATATCCACATGAGGAACACGGCTGAGCGATATTTGGCAGAAGATCACGTCGCGTAGGTTACGTATGGTAATTATGCACATTGTACCTGTGCGGGCTGTTGGATTGCCGAGACTCCTCTCTGTTCTACTTTTTAAATTGGACACTGGGAAGCATTATGTGTGATATTTACTGGCACAGGAAAGGAGCATAATGGGGATGACCCGTTGCCGTGAACTTGGAACCTCGACTAACTAACTAACTAACTTACGGTGTATGTATTTCCCCGAAAAGTCTTACTCCAAATTCTATGACTTTCTAAAACACTTAACTAAACGCTCTCACAAAATTACTTCATCCTCAAACCATTAGCAGTCCGCTTACATATTTTAGACTGAACAATTTAAACCTGTCTTAAGCAAAATCTATCTCTATCTCTCTATCCTTCTATCCCAACAATTCATCTTATAGCCATCATTATAACGTAAAGTATATTTTATAAAAGCTCCTCTTGCAATCCCCGTCACAGAGCAATGCGCTTTATAAAAAATATTGATCTAAATTATGATTAACAAAAATTGAAGATTTCCTATGTATTTTTACAACTTATCATACTCTCACTAACATCAACAACACAGGATAGACAGGAAAGTGGTTGGTGCGCACCAAGGAGAAAGTAGTAAGAAGTAGTCACAATTATCCCATTTATCCTCCCATGCACTCTCAAAACTTTATAACGTAAAGTTTTCAAAAACCCAAATCATATAATCCGCTAATCTTCAATTATCTTCATTTTTTGTTAATAATAAATGTTCCTGTTAAAATTTACGTTGATCTAAAACCACCCTTCTATTGTCAGGATTATAAATCAGCCAGCAACTACTGCCCTTTCTCTCTCTGTTTATAGCATATTAGTATCATACCTACGCAAGCTCCAAAAAATATTATTTATGCTGTTACCACAGCGCCCTATTACTCACGTTTGTTTAATCTGAACACACAACAAGTGTCAATAAGTTAAACCACTCTTCTCCCATAATATAACATGGCATCCAATCCGTGTATTTAATTCATGTGTTTTTAAACTACACGTACTCCCTTTTTAACCACCCTGTAACTAACCCCTCATATTCCAAATATTAATGCTGACTGACGCAGCAGCCTTCCTGCAAGTACAAGGCCGAAGTTCATGGTACTCATGTTTACTTAAACTTATTACTCACAAGGGGAATATGTCTCTCTTCCTAGTCCACAGTCGTTTGTTTACTATTTTCTGAACGAAAGATCCTATTAATTATTCAATAATAGCTAGTCTTATTGATCTAAACCAACTCTTTACTCTAAGCAAAACAATAACAACTTATTTTTAAACAAGGCTAAATGTTATTGAATAAACAAAGCATTTCAAATTAAATCACAATTCATGAGCAAACCGAAACGAAGTCAAAACAGGATATCATTCCCCCCAACATTTCAAAGACAATTTTTATCCCCAAATTTAAATAAAGGCAATCAACCAAGTCAAAGGAAGACATTATTCAAAATAATATGACATACATGATGAAACAAAAAAAATCATATTTAAATACAACCTATCCATTATTAGTCACATTTTTTGGACTAATAACCAATTATTTACCTACTAAGAAAACTCAACAAGTCAAATTTCAAAATTAAATGACAATAAAGAATACATCTCCAAGACCACACGAGAATTCACCTAACTTATTACAAAAATATACAATATCATGTCTACTCATCAAGACAACTCACAACAACTATTAACCAGGCTATTTGCTAACCTGCTTCTATAATTCATCTGTAATTCACAGATACCGTTTTTCATCAATTACAAATTTCCTCTTTAAACCAAAAAATTTCCATCCTGCTATCTGCAGAATATTCTATCAATCTATTTGCCATATCTCCACTTCTTCAGTATTTCTAGATTTTTCTCTATAATTGCCATTTCTACATCAATGTCTTCATTTTCCCGAAGAGAAACATCTTCCTCCATGCTACTATTTCCATTAGATTCTGAATTTTCGTCCATTTCTTGTTCTTCATCTGTATATCTATTGCTAGCGGCCGCTAATTTTTGTCTTTCTATATCCAACCTAATCTGTCTACCTTGGTTTCTTAATTACCTTTCCAACAGTGGCATATCTTCATCACTTGATGAATTCTCTCTAATTCTCTTTCGCCTTTTAATTTTCCTTTCTTTTTGTCTATCTGTTCTCATCATACGCAGAACAATATTTATTCCCCCAACAAAAGTCATTAATAAAAAATGACCACACTTTTTCTGGAAGTCGACAATCACCTCTCCTCCAGCAAGTATAAGCGCAAACCAAGCCATTTATCATCTCACATCATTCTACCAAATAGTGTCAGTCTCTTAATTAGCTTCTAGTACCCCATTGGTCTTACTTCTAATTGCACAGTCGCCGTCTCAAGCTCTACATTCTTCCGTAACATTAGTCTCCCATTTATAACGTTTACTGATGACTGTGACAGGTTGGCCCACCTCTCAGATCGTTTTGTTACTAGATGGAGATAGCCCTCAGTAAACCCCTCTATGTAGTCTGTATTATTTGTTATTATTATCTATATATCCATATATTAGATAAAATCGTCTTTGGGTAGTGCATTTATATACATAAAACTATAGAGAGAGTTAAATACTATTTCTTCTTATAGTTAGAAGTAGATGTAGGGTAGAGTTCGTTTACAAGCCAAGAAATCAAGTCAGGCTGAATTTTATATTCAGGTTTGGCTGTGAATAATAATTTGGCCACAGGAAGGGAACTCTCCTGGATGAGAAGTTAACTTCCGGTAGCACCCTAACCTCTACAATTTTCTGACAGCAGGCTGGAGGGAGAAGGAGCTATCACGTCAATTGGCTAAAATTGAACACCTGTCTGTGTTTAAACATATTTTATTGCTGGCTCTTGTTAAGCCGAACAACCCTCTAAAACATAGAAAAGCCAATGATAGTCTCCACTCCCGATAGGCCAGTCAAAATCTAGTTGCAGGGTGAGTTAATAATAATTTTGTTAAATATTTTTCTGTGTGTCAATATGCCGGCAAAATCTAAAGGCCATGCCGATCGATAATAGATACTATTAATTAAAACTAGGGTTAGTTAACTAATATTAGAATTAGGACCATGTTTGTGCCATGTGGCTTGCCGACAAGGGTAAAACGCAAAGCTCGTCACATGTGGCATTAGAAACATGGATAAATTACATTACGTGATTCTCGAAATTAGGTATCCGCCTGCGGAAGGACACCTGAGTTAGTCAGTAGACGATTAGAGTTAAGATAATTTAATTATGTGCTTAACTTCGGAACTAGCGTATTTCTCTAGATAATATACTTATTAGTTGAAGGAATTAGTTCAGAGAGTGAATATGTTACAATTAATTATTCTTTATTAATCTCTATCTTGCCCATAGTCAGATTACTACCATGTGGTCCAAGATGGCCCACTTAATAAAGTTCAAACCTTGGGGGAATTCTCCAACCCTAATATTGTTCTTGTGTATAGTGAAAGTAATCTCAAACCTAGCTAAGAAATCTTCTAGATAATTAATTAGGTTTAATAAAATATAAGGAAGAATATTGCTATTAGTACAACTCATAACTCTTTAAGTGAACTTGTGGTGGTTCATGGATGTAATGGTTCACTCGTGTACATCGTGACGTTATAGTTGTTGTGTGTGATTTCATTGCATTCTATGTAATTCATCAATATGTGATGTTAATTCATCGTATGGAGTTTGTGTGTTTCCATACTTGGAAAAACGACGTGTGTTGTTTCATCGATTTAATGGTTTGTTAATGTATATGGTGACGTCGGAGTTGTGGCGTCTGAGTTTCATTCCATTGAAGTCATCCAGTGATATGTACTGTTAATTCATTATGTGACTTGTGGTTCATGTTCCCATGATTAATCATGGCTTAGAATATATATATTGGACTGTGGTCTTTGAAGTAGAGCATTGTGATTGTACATGTTTGATCTAAATATCAGCAGAGAGAATAGGGTATCATTTGTGTGCTGTTTCCATTAGATCAGTGTGCTGTTGTAGATTTCAGATAAGGAATCAAAATGTGTAAATTGAGATAATATATGCTATTGAAATTTATGAGACAAGCATGCCATACATGACAATGACATGGCCAAAAGAATTAACAATTCTGTCTTGAAGGATTATTCACTCCTTCTCACTGTCATTCACAGAGCCTGCACCCTGATCATCTGTAGCCGTAGTCACGACCGTTGATTGAGCTACGAATCACTCACTTGATGCAGCAGAGAGTGGAGTCCATACCACGATCCAGTCAGCACTGCCAGCTTACCATCCAGGAGGCTAAGGATTAGCAGATGAGTGGCTACCCACCCGTTTGCCACTGCACAGCAATCACAAATTGTCCGCTATTGGCTAGGAGTCTATGATTATATCCTCTAGCTGAACATTATCTTGTAGAAATTTCAGGGATCTGCGTATCTCTTATGTGTCAGTGAGTTCCCAGTGGGGCTCACGTAGTGTTCTTTAGGATTAAACGTTATGTTATATTTGTAATTTTAACAACTGCGTCTGTCATTATAGAATTAGAATTAGCATCATCAGATTGTGTGACGAGTGAAAGGACTACATCTATACTTATCGTTCTGTCTTATCTCCTGTTGTGTGAGAATACATTAGGCAGTGGGGGCTCATTATTCATCCAGGCACGTTAGCAGGAATAACTTGACATACTGTCTTCGTGTGTTAGTACAGTTAGTCGTCATAACTTTCCGCCTGGCACTGTTTAGAAGTAGTGATCCATTCTGGGACTTTGATAATCATTCTTCTAGAATTGCGAGCCATTTGATCGCTTCTTCAGCAGTGGTTAGATTCTCTATTCGTAGAAGTCTATTTAGTATCTACTTTGATCCAATTCCATCCTAGTAGAATACGTTACACGACACTGGTGGCTCGGTCCGGGCATGACAATCTTATAGATTGTTGGGTTCAGTCGAGTATCCAACTTCATAGATATTCCTAACTTTCAGTCACTAAAAAGAGATAGCTACTAATCATACTAGTTAATATATACATACTTATAATATAGGATAACCCACACATAGGATTAACATAAGAATAGATATAGTTAACATAAGTTAGGGCAAAGGTGAATTTCTGGCAAACGGGTAAGTGTTGTGTCAATGTGTAACATTTTTTATGCTTGTCATTGAAGATAATATTTGTGAATCTTTGCGACAAACACATTCTTGATTAAGTGAGTGAGTTATCCAGGTGTATCAACAGATATCATCTTATTACATAACTAACATGTCTTCTGAAAAGCCACCTACTAAGGAAGAACTGCGAGAACAAGGAACATTGTTAGGTTATGAGAGTGCAGAGTTGGAAAAATATGTAATAGAAGAAGGAAGAACATGGCGCCGAGAACAAAGGGACATCATCAAAGAGAAGGAAGAACGAGAGGAAAGAATTAAATTAAAAATCCAGATGGCGGAAATTGAATCCAGACAGAAGATGCGACAAGCTGAATTGGACAACCAGTTGAAACAGGCTGAATTGGACAACCAGTTGAAACAGGCTGAATTGGACAACCAGTTGAAGCAAGCAGAACTGGACAAGGACTTGAAATTAGCTGAGCAGTTAAGACAGCACGAGTTAGAACTGAGGAGATTGGAACTACAAAGTCCTGATGCCTCCAGATTTAGCAGTGCCAGCTCTCCAACTGACAGCCAAGACATTTCCTCAGGACCACATATTACTCCAGGATCAATGAGTTTTCCACTGGCCCACTTCGACCCGAAGGAGGATCAGATGGATGAATATCTTGACAAATTCGTGTTAATGTGTGAAGCCTACAATCTGCCTAAGGATAAATTTAATATTAAACTCTCCCAAGCACTTCGCGGACCAGCGTATGACGTGTTTGCAAAACTCCCTCCAGGTCTTGAGAAGGACTTTGTCACACTCAAAAATGCTCTCTTGAAACGATATCAGTTACCTTCCAGTGCCTACAGGTTGAAGTTCCGTACAGCCAAACGGTCACAAGGAGAATCATTTCCTCAGTTCGCCTCACGGTTACATACTTATTTTAACAAGTGGGTAGAACTGAGTGATTTTGATGCTACTTATGACGGGCTGGAGGAACTAATACTTGTTGAGCAATTTAAAGATGTTCTTCCAAAACAGCTACAAACCTTTATTGTAGAGAATGGTGGCACTCGGCAAGAGGAGGTTATCTCTCTAGCCGAACGATATTTAACTGCCCATGGCGAAGTAGCTGCCACTAAATCTAGTAATTCTTCTACTGCTCAAAATACTCCTGCAACACAGAATAAGGGTTTTCAGCAGAACAACTCTTACGGTAAAGACACCAGAGGGCACACTGGGGGTCCGCACCAAACTCCTGGTTTCCAAAAACAAAAGGCACAAAAACCACCAGCGAACAATAGTGGATGGGGTAAACCTTATTGCAAGAATTGCAAAAATAATGATCACCACACGAGCGTGTGCAAGAATAAACCCCCAACCCAGTATGCTGCGTGTATGATTATGGGGGCGAGTACCCAACAGAACGTAGGTTCAAGTAAGGTAACTAGGCCACCCACAGTTGAGACTATCTTGGTTGAGGGTAGTCCCGTGGAGTGCCTCTATCACACCGGACTACAATATGACGCCATCATAGCTAGTCAGTTAGTGAAACCCTCACAGTTAACTGAACAAACTGTGGCAGTTAGGGGTGCTACCAGGAGCTCCCAAACAATAACTGCTAAGATAGCCAAAGTAAATGTGACATTAAAGTATGTCACTGGACTCATTTCAGCGGCAGTGATTTATGATCCTGTATACCCTTTCATGCTAGGGTGTAATTATGTATATTTAGGAGAACCATCATCACCCATGATAATGGCAGCTGTGGAGACCCGGAGTCAGGATGTACATTCACATGAACCTGTACTCCCAATCAACCCTCTACCTCGGGAGATTAGGGCTGCACAAAATGAATGTCCAACTTTAGCACCTTGTTTTGGCAAACTGCCAAAAGCTAGGAATCCCCCTGTGGTGGGAAATTTCTATGTAAAAGACAAGTTATTGTACCGTAGGGCGGGAACTACAGGGACCGAACATGGGCAACTTGTCGTGCCTAAAACATATCGTGACCGAATATTACATATGGGTCATACCATATCGTTCAGTGGACATATGGGGGTAGGGGCTACTACCCAACGTATTTCGTGCCACTATTTCTGGCCGGGAATGACGGCTGATGTACAAAGATATGTCAAGTCATGTCCGGAGTGTCAACGCGTGTCACCAAAACATTGGACTGTCCCCGTTACCTTAGGGGAGATGCCCATTCTGAGTACACCGTTTGAGCGGGTAGCCGTAGACATTGTAGGTCCTCTGCCTCGTTCTAAGTGGAGGAATGCTTATATTCTAACTCTTGTGGACACTTGTACTATGTGGTTGGAAGCCATAACGTTACCTGGTATAGACTCAAAGAGGGTAGCTGATGCCCTGGTACACATCTTTACTAGATTAGGTTTTCCCAACCAAATCTTAACTGACAATGGGTCACAGTTCCGGGGAAAACTTAAGGAAGAGGTTTTCAACTTGTTCCGGACGTGCCATATTCATACCAGCCCGTACCACCCCCAGTCCAATGGGACAGTGGAACGGTTTAACGGGATTCTCATGTCTATCCTACGCAAGTTAGCTCAGGAAAAGCCTGAACGATGGGACGAATACATGCCGGCAGCATTGTTTGCTTACCGGGAAGTCCCCCATGCTTCCACCGGCCTTCCACCTGCTACGTTGTTGTTTGGGAGGCCTATAAAGGGACCGTTAGGGGCAGTAATGAGGACATGGACAGAGGAGGGAGTGGATGAAACAGTCCTCACTGCTTCGCAGTATGTAGGAGAGCTAAAACAGAAACTGGAAACCGGATGGAAATTGGCCAATTCCAACCTCCGGCGTGCCAGAAAGAAACATGCATCCTATTACAACAAGAAATCTAAAGATAGTGCGCTTGAGGTAGGCGACAAGGTTTTATTATTGTTACCCCAACGAAATAACAAACTTGAAATTGGCTGGCAGGGTCCTGTCCCCATTTTAGAGAAATTGTCCCGCACCAATTACAAAATTTCCATTAGGGGTAAACATAAGATTTTCCACATCAATTTACTCAAAAAAATTGTGGAAAGATTAAATGATCCACCGGTGCATCGTATGGCTCTGTCGGTGGCAACTGAGGTTGAAGAGGGAGAAAACTCAGGGGTGGAGTATCCTCTGAAGCCTCAAGAGACGGTGAACGATGTCCTCATCAACGCTGACTTGGAGACGTCCGAATTAGAGAAGATGAAACGAGTTCTAAGGTCTCATGCCTCAGTGCTAACAGATAAGCCGGGTAGGACAAAACTGGTCGAATTTGACATGAAATTAAATACCTTGGACCCAGTCCGACAAAAACACTATCCGGTCCCATATGCTAAACAGGACGCGTTACAAGAAGGGATTAAGTATCTTCTCAAGGAAGGGATCATTTCTCACTCGGAATCTCCTTACAGAGCCAGTGTAGTGCTCCTACGGAAGCCAAGTGGTGAGCATAGGCTATGTATTGATTACCGCCAACTAAATGGAGTGACGGAATTTCAAGCTGAACCCTTACCGGATCAGGGACTGTTATTTGCGAAACTTAGTAAAGCCAAATACTTTTCCAAGGTAGATCTTAGTAAAGGATATTACCAGATACCGGTCAAGAAGGACATCCGGCCATATTTAGCCTTCAGCACAGCAGATGGCCATTATGAGTTCAACGTGCTTCCTTTTGGGTTAAGTAACGCCCCTGGGGTGTTCACACGCATGATGCGGTTATTATTAGATCCACTGAAGGACCCTAATATTAGCAACTTCATGGATGATATTTTAATTGCTTCAGAGACGTTTGAGGGTCACCTACAGTCCCTAGACAGGCTGTTGGGAAGATTGGCGGAGACGGGACTGACCGCTAGACCTGCTAAATGCCAGTTAGCTTTTAGCCAGCTGGAGTTCCTGGGGCATACAGTAACGCAAGGACACATGTTCCCGGAACAGAAGAATATTGAGAAGCTGTTGAAAGCTACCAGACCCAGGACAAAGAAAGACGTGCGATCCTTTGTATCCTTAGGGGGTTTCTATCAAAAATTCATTAAGAACTTTAATGTGCTTGTAGCACCATTGACTGATGCAACCAAAAAAGCGGCACCAGAACAAGTAAAGTGGACTCCTGAATGCGAAGAAGCATACACCGCATTAAAGGACAAGCTCACTGATAGACCAGTATTACAGTTACCAGATTTGTCTGGCCCATTCACGCTGAGGACGGACGCGAGCAATGTGGGAATTGGGGCAACGTTATTACAACCCGGCCGGGAACAAGCAGAAATGTTATTCCCTGTAGCATATGCAAGCCGGAAACTCAACGGGGCTGAGAAAAACTACTCTACCATTGAGAAGGAATGCCTAGCTTTTGTCTGGGCTATTCAGAAATTTCAACCATACCTTTATGGGACGGAATTTACGGTACAAAGTGACCACCAACCCCTTATGTTTCTTGCATCATCTAAACAACTGAACACCCGGTTGATGAGGTGGTCCTTACTATTACAACCTTATGCATTCAGAGTAGAATACATTCCGGGCAGTCAGAATGTAGGGGCTGATTTTTTGAGTAGACATTGTGCTATTGATGAAGAGGGGGGCCTGTCCAAATGACCCATAAACGTCAGAGTAAGGGCTTACAAAACTATATGAGAGTTCGGGCTGGAGAAAAAGTTGCTTCTCCAACTGTTTTTGAACGGTGGGCATTTGTGACACGTTGGCCTACCTCTCATATCGTTTTGTTACTAGATGGAGATAGCCATCAGTAAACCCCTCTATGTAGTCTGTATTATTTGTTATTATTATCTATATATCCATATGTTAGATACAATCGTCTTTGGGTAGTGTATTTATATACATAAAACTATAGAGAGATAAATACTATTTCTTCTCATAGTTAGAAGTAGATGTAGGGTAGAGTTCGTTTACAAGCCAAGAAATCAAGTCAGGCTGAATTTTATATTCAGGTTTGGCTGTGAATAATAATTTGGCCACAGGAAGGGAACTCTCCTGGATGAGAAGTTAACTTCCGGTAGCACCCTAACCTCTACCATTTTCTGACAGCAGGCTGGAGGGAGAAGGAGCTATCACGTCAATTGGCTAAAATTGAACACCTGTCTGTGTTTAAACATATTTTATTGCTGGCTCTTGTTAATCCGAACAACCCTCTAAAACATAGAAAAGCCAATGATAGTCTCCACTCCCGATAGGCCAGTCAAAATCTAGTTGCAGGGTGAGTTAATAATAATTTTGTTAAATATTTTTCTGTGTGTCAATATGCCGGCAAAATCTAAAGGCCATGCTGATCGATAATAAATACTATTAATTAAAACTAGGGTTAGTTAACTAATATTAGAATTAGGACCATGTTTGTGCCATGTGGCTTGCCGACAAGGGTAAAACGCAAAGCTCGTCACATGTGGCATTAGAAACATGGATAAATTACATTACGTGATTCTCGAAATTAGGTATCCGCCTGTGGAAGGACACCTGGGTTAGTCAGTAGACGATTAGAGTTAAGATAATTTAATTATGTGCTTAACTTCGGAACTAGCGTATTTCTCTAGATAATATACTTATTAGTTGAAAGAATTAGTTCAGAGAGTGAATAAGTTACAATTAATTATTCTTTATTAATCTCTATCTTGCCCATAGTCAGATTACTACCATGTGGTCCAAGATGGCCCACTTAACAAAGTTCAAACCTTGGGGGAATTCTCCAACCCTAATATTGTTCTTGTGTATAGTGAAAGTAATCTTAAACATAGCTAAGAAATCTTCTAGATAATTAATTAGGTTTAATAAAATATAAGGAAGAATACTGCTATTAGTACAACTCATAACTCTTTAAGTGAACTTGTGGTGGTTCATGGGTGTAATGGTTCACTCGTGTACATCGTTACGTTATAGTTGTTGTGTGTGATTTCATTGCATTCTATGTAATTCATCAATATGTGATGTTAATTCATCGTATGGAGTGTAGTTTGTGTGTTTCCATACTTGGAAAAACGACGTGTGTTGTTTCATCGATTTAATGGTTTGTTAATGTATATGGTGACGTCGGAGTTGTGGCGTCTGAGTTTCATTCCATTGAAGTCTTCCAATGATATGTACTGTTAATTCATTATGTGAATTGTGGTTCATGCTCCCATGATTAATCATGGCTTAGAATATATATATTGGACTGTGGTCTTTGAAGTAGAGCATTGTGATTGTACATGTTTGATCTAAATATCAGCAGAGAGAATAGGATATCATTTGTGTGCTGTTTCCATTAGATGAGTGTGCTGTTGTAGATTTCAGATAAGGAATCAAAATGTGTAAATTGAGATAATACATGCTATTGAAATTTATGAGACAAGCATGCCATGCAGGACAATGACATGGCCAAAAGAATTTACAATTCTGTCTTGAAGGATTATTCACTCCTTCTCACTGTCATTCACAGAGCCTGCACCCTGATCATCTGTAGCCGTAGTCACGACCGGTGATTGAGCTACGAACCACTCACTTGATGCAGCAGAGAGTGGAGTCCATACCACGATCCAGTCAGCACTGCCAGCTTACCATCCAGGAGGCTAAGGATTATCAGATGAGTGGCTACCCACCCGTTTGCCACTGCACAGCAATCACAAATTGTCCGCTATTGGCTAGGAGTCTATGATTATATCCTCTAGCTGAACATTATCTTGTAGAAATTTCAGGGATCTGCGTATCTCTTATGTGTCAGTGAGTTCCCAGTGGGGCTCACGTAGTGTTCTTTAGGATTAAACGTTATGTTATATTTGTAATTTTAACAACTGCGTCTGTCATTATAGAATTAGAATTAGCATCATCAGATTGTATGACGAGTGAAAGGACTACATCTATACTTATCATTCTGTCTTATCTCCTGTTGTGTGAGAATACATTAGGCAGTGGGGGCTCATTATTCATCCAGGCACGTTAGCAGGAATAACTTGACATACTGTCTTCGTGTGTTAGTACAGTTAGTCGTCATAACTTTCCGCCTGGCACTGTTTAGAAGTAGTGATCCATTCTGGGACTTTGATAATCATTCTTCTAGAATTGCGAGCCATTTGATCGCTTCTTCAGCAGTGGTTAGATTCTCTATTCGTAGAAGTCTATTTAGTATCTACTTTGATCCAATTCCATCCTAGTAGAATACGTTAGGCGACAATGACTACTTTCAAACACCTGACGTAAGAACCGCCATATTCTCCCCTATTATTAATTCCTCAAGCTCTTAATAAGCCTCCCATTCTAATATGCTTCTAGTGATTCACATGCTTCTTCGTATAATACTTTCTCAGAATTACTCTCTCACCCTTACTCCTCAATTTTCCTTATTATCTTCACCAACCACCATTAACTTTCCAACTCTTCCCTTCACAATTTAACTCATACAAGCAAATTTTCACATATTCGCACGGCACTCGTATTTTATGCTTCTCATATGCACTGACCACTCGCTATGTACAGACAACCTCGTTCTCGTCATTGTTCTCATATCACGACAACCCGACGTACATATACTGTTACTTCCAAAAAAACAAAAACAAAAAACAATTTAGACACTAATTCAACATTCTACCAATTACTCAACGCACCCTAAGCATATCGATCACTTTTTCTTCCAGCATGCGTATGTATTTCATTCTTCCACAGACAGTGACACAATCTCCCTTCACACCGGAGTCTAAGACATATCTATGCGCTGCTACCAATCATCACCCGACATCGTTCTATCCATGCATTCCAACCAGATGACGTTTCGAAACTTCACCTCATTCTCTAATCAGCACGACGAACACAAGTTTGTCAATACATTTACACACGCAAAGACAACGCATAACCAACCAAATCACTCTGACACTCAACTGCTCACTCACTTCTCCCCAACCTCTTCATCCTACACTATTAACGCGTCGGATTATCTCACCTCCGTCAATGCTACTTTATTTGTTTCTCAAACCAACAAGCGAAACTTTAATTCTATCTCAGACATCACGTCATAGCATATTTATATTCCAGTTACTCTTCTAAAAGCTCTGAGTCAAGCCTTCTCAAACAACACGTCAAGTCTAGTACAAGCATTCATAATTAGTTTATCTCTTTCCGTGCGAATTCTGTGCTGTCTACCTTACCTTAATCACACCAGTTATACATCACTCAACGTGATCAACCCACTCCATCCGGCCATTCCGGACAAGGGGCATTTCAATTTCCACATTGTCTATTCTCCCCGCACCACAACCAAACACAAGATATTCTTATAGCGTATCCACGTAGAATATTATACCACTCACCAACGTTAAAATTATGTATCACTTGCTGTGACTCTCTACTCAAAACAACAGTATTGTCTGCATCCTATATTGGGATACTCATTCATTCATTCAGTAGCATGTCCTTTGCAGAACCTCGCTCCCATAACAACCTTCCGGAAAACTTCTCGATCACAAGCAAGATGTCCCGCGTCTGATACACCCATCTGGAGATCATCCGCCACATCCTGCACCCATCTTCTCTTCGGCCTTCCTCTTCCTCTCTTCCCAGGCATATACTCTTCCATTATTTTTCTCTCCAAACTGTCGTGACGTTTCAAGTGACCAAAATACTTCAATTTTCTTTGTTTTATCGTCTTTAATAGCCATCCCTCCTCAATATTCAACTCTTGAAGTATGGATGCATTTGTTCTTTTCTTTACCCAAGATATTCTTAGAACTCGTCTATAACATTTATATTCAAAGGCATGTATGCGCTGTTCAGCTTGTTTAGTAAGTGTCCATGTCTCACAGGCATATGTTGCAATGGGAAAGATGCATGCTCTTAAAAATCTAATTTTTGTAGTTCTGTCTTGTCCCACACCATAATTTATTCATCTGTTTTAGTCCTTGGAGAGCAATGGATAGTCGCCGTTTAATTTCTTTCATTGTGTCACCATTATTGGTAATCAATGACCTAAGATATTCAAAATTTTCCATCACCTCCAATTTTCCCCCATTAATGTATATTTCTTTCTCCATAGTAGTTTTATCTGTATGCATTATCTTAGTTTTTGCTATGTTAGGATATAAGTTGGTATTTTCACTATTCAATTGTGTTGAGGCTATTAGGTTTTCTATGCCATTCTGTGTTGTGGATAGTAATACTGTATCATCAGCATATCGAATCTCTGGTATGTCATGACCGCCGATATTTAGGGCATCATATGGCTCCCTGTTTATATCATCTCTTACATTTCTCATTATATTTTCGGCATACAGGTTAAACAAATAGGGTGACAGCACGCAGCCCTGGCGGACTCCTTGCTTGATGTCAAACCAATCTGATGTCTCGCCATCTATTCTAACTGCTGCTTGTTGGTCTAGATATAGCATTTTTATGAGATGTACTACATGTGAAGGAAAGCCCACATTCCTCATGATTTCCCAAAGTTTCTGATGCTGTACACAGTCAAATGCCTTTGAATAATCCACAAAACATGAGAATAGGTTTACATTAAATTCTCTGCACTTCTCTATTATTAAACGCATGTTGAATATGTGATCTCTTGTTCCTCTTCCTTGTCTAAATCCAGCTTGAACTACGTTAATATCTTCTTCCATTTTCTTACTAAGTCTTCGCATAATGACTTTTAGTAGAATTTTACTTGCATGACTTATCAGGGCAACAGTTCTATAGTTGGTGCATAATTTCAGGTTGCCCTTTTTTGGTATTGGAATGAAGATAGTTCTCTTCCAACCTTTTGGCCATATACCATATTTCCAAATCTTTGTACATAATGCATGATATATGTGTATGCTTTCTTCTCCTCTTGCTTTAATTAGGTCAGCTGGTATCTCATCACATCCAGGTGATTTACCATTCTTCAGGTTCCTTATAGCCCAAGCAATTTCATCTAATGAGGGTTCAGGTTCTGTCTCTGCTGTCATTGGCTCATGTATCTCATTCATATCCTCACTGTCACTCATATCATACATTCCACTGCAGTACTCCTGCCATCTTTCTAGAATTTGTCTAGATTCTGTTAAGGTATTTCCCATCTTGTCACAGATAACATTCAATTGAGGTTGAACATTTCTTGTCAATAACTTCATTTCCTTGAACATTTCATAATCTCTTCCAGCCTTATGATATTGCTCTATTCTGGTACAGCAATCTTGTATATATTGATTTTTGTCCTTTCTTGTGTTCTTTCTTATTTCTCGAGTTAAAGATTTATACTTCATCCTGCTATCGCATTCATCTCCTTTCTGTTTCAGCTCCCTTCGTTGTTTTATTAATTCTAACGTGTCTGATGTAATCCATGGCTTAAGTTGCTTTTTCTTGGTCGGAATGACATCTTTGGCTGCAGTTATCAAGATATCTCTAGCTTGTACTGCCAGTTCATCAGGTGTCATTTCTTCTTGTACAGACATCAAGACCCCAAAGCGATTCCTAACTTCTATGTTGTATGCGTCCGGTATTTTTGTGAGATCAAAACGAAGTGGCCTTGGTCCTCGGGTAAGCTTTTTGAGTTTTAATTTCAGATCTGCTTCTAATAACTGATGATCTGTATCACAGTCTGCACTTCGTAGGGTTTTTGCAGATGTTATGCTTGATCTCCATCTTCTTTGTATTAAAATATAATCTATCTGATTTTTGGTAAAACTGTCTGGAGACTTCCATGTGAAGAGTCTTCTTGGATGTTGTTTAAAAAGTGTGTTGGCTATCGTTAACTCATTTTCTGTGCAAAATTCAATTAATTTGTCACCTGCATCATTTCTATTTCCTAATCCAAATTTTCCTAAAACGTGTCTCTCATTTTCAGCTCTTCCTGCACCCACTTTAGCATTAAAATCTCCCATTATTATTGCTATATCATTATGACCAATCTTATTTAATGTGTCTTGTAGTGTATTGTAAAAATCTTCAATTTCGTCCTCCTCTGCTGTTGAAGTAGGTGCATATATCTGTATGAGAGTTGTGGTTTTTGGGCGGCCTTTAAGTCTAATAGTGAGGATTCTATCACTAACTGGATTATATCCCATTAAAGCTTTTGCAGTTGTCTTATCTAAACAAAATGCCACTCCACTCTGGCCTCCGACATCTCTACCAGAATAAATGAAAATAATTCCATTTTCAGTTGTAAAATGTCCCTTGCCGCTCCAGCGATGTTCACTAATTCCTAAAATGTGAATGTTTAACCTCTCAATCTCATCACACACTACTTTAAGCTTTCCCTCATACAAACTTCTCACATTCCACGTTGCCATTCTCACTCTGTTTCTTAGTCTGACACAGGGGATTTCTTTGGTAACACAGTCAGGATTAACTCCGTCATCACGATTACTAGTACTGGTCCCTGCGTCACACTCTTCCCCAGTGTTATCTGTTCTGCCTGGCCTGGGGGTCTCGCCACCAGATCTCTGTCTTATTATGTTTTCTTTCATGGTTGTTATGGTTTCTTGGCAAGTTTTGCAGAAGGTAGTTTGCCGTTGCTTTCCTTCTGGGCAGTGACTGTACTAGTCGGTGGCCATAGCCATTGTCACTACTGATGAGATCATCTGCCTATCGCCGCAGAGTGCAAGACCATAACCAACAACAATCTGTCGGCTGCTCTCATACTCCATCCACCACCTGCTTCCATGGCTTCACGTAACCCTGATCGGGGAGCTAAACGCGTACTCCACCTTGCCCAAGGGTGTCCCGTAGACTAACGGAGGAAAGGAGGCGTCTTACATCTCCTTTGATAGGGGATACCCCTACCCTGCTAACCGGATTGGGATACTACACCAAAAAAATTCATCTCGTAAGCCAAGACAATGCAATATGCTATTCAACATCCTCAGAATTCTAACAGCTATAAAGCGTATCTAACCCAAATAGTTCATTGTCTCCTACTACTAGTGTGTGTCTCTCTTCATCTATCTCATCTTCAGTATCTATAACTGTCAGACTGTTATTAAAGTATTCAGGTCTTATGGTCTGTCACAGTCTCACATGAGGACGGTATCGACATAAAAATAATAGAGAGTGGAGAAGTGATAGAACTCCAGCTAAAGGGAAAGAACCGAGTCACTCGAAGGCTCGAATAATCCAGAGCCTTCTCGAAGGACCGGTCAGCGTGTCCACAGCCCCGTGGACACCGATGGAGCCCGCCGATTGCGGGGTCCAAAAGAAACTCGGAGAGAATTACCACCCGTGTCGGATTGCGACACGTGTGGAAAGGCAGACACGGACTGGACATCGAAGAAGCAACAGGGCTTACCTTAAGGGGGACTTGATAGCTCAAAACCCAAGTGTATTTAGGGGTCTTACGCATACGTTAGATAGCTGATAGAGTTGTTGTAATAATCATGTATTATTGCTTTATTGTAAACTCCTGTGATACGCAACTTGAGGGTTGCTGGCTTGCGAAACCCTTTCTTCGCCAGCTTACTGTAACATAATATAAATAAATGATGTTAGATTGCATCTGAACGGAGTTTGTTGCCTGTATGAGCCCGAGTTTCATTCCCCTAGGTATCTAGGACGGTGACAGGCTATTTGGGGGCCCGAAGCCGGTTTTGGCAAGCACAAGCTTTACTTTCCAGACAGCTCTTGGTTTTGCCAAGTAAAATATATCAACTTTCATACATGACAAAGTCTAGAACTTTGCAGCTATCATCGTATCATCTGTGAATGAGCTATTGTAGTCCCCCTACAAAAGTAATTGAAATAATTATGATGTTCATGAAATTTGACATTGACATGACTGAACAATTACAGTGACAGTTACTAATTTTTTTTTTTATTTTAACATCAGATTGTTCCGCGAAATATCGTGTGTATGTAACCTGACCTCCAGCAGTGGCGAGAAAACAGGAAAACCAAACAAGACTACAGTCAAGAAACCAGGAAAAATAAGATGAGTCCCATTTCATGCTCATTAGATCCCTAAGCGATACTCATTCATGATTCATTGATGTAACATTTTTCTTTGTATTGCTTTTTATATATATATGCTAATCTCATAACCAAGTAAACCTGCTCGTGCAAATTTGAATGTAAACATTAAGGGGGATAACCAAGTTTTGTACACCCAGACTAATTTCAAAGGGATTTAATTTCGATAAAGCAAACACTAACTAAAATACAAGATGTCAACATTAGAACAGTGCATTGAATTAGGAATTAGGTTAAGGTATACTGCCGAGAAACTTTCAGAATGGGCACAAAAGACGCATTCAGAAAATATTGCACGAGAAGACAGAGCTATGGAAAGAGAAGAGAAGAAGATGCAAGCGGAGAGAGAAGAGAAAAAGATGCAGACGCAAATAGAAGCTAAAGAAAAGAAAATGCAACTGCAGGCTCAAGAGAAGAAGATGCAAATGGAACTCGAAGCTGCGACCAAGCAAGCCCAATTAAACGCAGAAACACAGATAAAACTGAAACAAATGGAAATTGACTCCAACTTAGAAATTTCAGTAAACAAAATTAGAAGTAAGGAAGATGAACAAAAATACAACAAATATAAAGGCTTAGTCAAGCCCTTTTGTTCAGGAGATTCAATAAGCGTATATTTAGAGAATTTCGAGTGTTTGATGACTTACCATAACGTTGCAACAGTCGATTGGGCATTTATTCTGATGAGAAATTTAGCATTAGAGCCCTTAAAAGTGATAGAGACAGTTCCAAAAGACATGAGAAAAGATTACAACTATTTGAAACAAAGAATACTCCAACATTTTTCATTAGACACAGCAGGCTATCAACTACAGTTCTCAAAATTAGCCCCATCACCTAACCAAACGTTCATAGACTACGTGTCTACAGTCCAAGATATTTGTACAAAATGGATAACCTCAGCAAAAACAAATAACAGCCATGATAAACTGAAGGAGCTAATTATAATTGATACAATTATTAGCACAATACCAACCCCTTTTTCTAAATTTCTAAGGCAAAATGATTGTAAAACTATCCAGGAAGTAGAAAATAAGGGGAGCGCATATTTTACAGCTAACCGCGATATTTTTCAGTTAAATATGAGCCAAAATGAAACAGCAGCGGTTACAAACACCAAATATTCAAAACCGAATGAAAATAGGTTCAAACAACGCTCTAAGTTCACAAAACCAGTCCTGTGTCAGTATTGTCATCTGACACACTAACAGTACACGATGTGTGACAAATCACCGAATTATCCACATCATCTGCAAATGATAGTAGAAAAACAAAAAAAAAACAAAAGGAACGCATATCAAAGAGCAGTTAAATGTTATTTTTGCGCGAGTTATGGGCATCTTTCAGCACGTTGTGATGGGCGAAAGATGATGAAGCAGGCCAATGCCGCATTAATAGATACATCTTCAGATGAAGAAACTGAACAACAGAACGAATGCGACATCCAAAATGAAAGTGCGAGTGAGTTAGGTAATGCGGTAGATATCATTAACACCATCACAGATAACACATGTAACCCCTGTAGAAATTTTCAGCTTGATACCACTTTGTTATGCGGCCACACAATCCCATTGTCTAACGAAATGGCCAACGCAGCCTTAACATCAACAGGCAAGTTAAAATTTGCGACAGGTTTTGTTAACAACAAACAATGTACACTAATACGAGATAGCGGGGCGACTCTTTGTGGAATTAAAAGAACATTAGTTAATGACAAAGACTACACACACAAATACGTAACATGTCGCACATTCGCAGGCACCATCGAAAGATACCCCCTAGCACTTGCCGAAATTCGGACACCTTTTATATCAGGACAAGTGCTATGCGCAGTACTGGAAAATCCTGCCGCAGAAATTATCCTTGGGTATCTTCCTAACATAAGATCCTGCTCTGAAGAAGAAATCAGAGAATGGGAACTGAAAAACTGTATCCAAAAAGCGAACAGCGGCTTCCAAAATTAAAAAAACACGCTTGCATGTCTCAAACTGCCAAAAGCACAAGGGAGACAACCGATGACGGAATTCGAAACGAATTCACAGAGGTGCAGAACACATGGGCTGTTGAATCTTTCAATGACACCATCAAATCAACACCTCGAACTGAGGACGCCATCGATCCACAAAATATTGAGCCTGTAAATGTGCAACAACATACACAATACGCTAATATAGTGACAAGACAAATGACACACAAAACCCACAACGACCAACTTCACGAAGCGCTGCAAATCATTGCACCCAATATTACCACCACCAAGTTTATCCAAGAACAGCAAACAGATCCAACCCTATCACACTACTTTCGACTAGTAGGAATGAAGCCAAAATTAACGAAAAACGCTTCTTGGACACTCTGATTAAATAACAATATTTTAACGAGGCTATATACCAGAGATCAAACCACGATACAACAAGTGATTCTACCTCAGTTACATCGCGATAAAGTACTTCAGATAGCCCATGACTCACCTTTCGGAGGTCATATGGGTTATGAGAAAACCAGGGCCAGAGTCCTGAGCCAATTTTATTGGCCTAAATTTTGCCAAGACATAAAAACCTATTGTGAATCATGTGATATCTGTCAAAAACTAATTAAGAAAGGTAAAAACCCTACGGCAGAAATTCAATCAACCACAACTGCCTCGAGACCATTTCAAATCGTCGCGGTTGATTTAGTGGGTCCTTTGAACCACACCTCAAACAAAGGAAATAGGTACATTTTTACACTCGTTGATCTATGTTCAAGATGGGCAGAAATTATTCCATTAAAATCTATCTCCTCTAAGGATGTGACGGACGTATTATTACAGATATTCTCACTTTTTGGCTTTCCGGAGAAGATAATATCGGATAGAGGAACGCAATTCATATCTAATGCCACCCAATCGGTAACTAAGTTACTAGGCATAAAACAATGTTTTACAAGCCCTATCGACCGGCCGCAAATGGAATTTGCGAAAAATTAAATGGGGACCTAAAACATTTGTTATCCAAAGTGACAGCTGAAAATCCAGCCGATTAGGATATACTTCTCCCAACGGTGCTGTTCGCATACAGAGAAGTCCCACAGTCAAGCACGGGGTTCTCTCCGTTTGAATTAATATATGGAGCGAACCCAAGAGGACCTCTCACTATGTACAAAGATATGATATCACAACCCGTAAACACCCAATTACCAGTTTCCACCTATGATTTGGTCACTGACACCAGAGACAAAATCATTAGATCCTGTATACTGGCCAGAACATCATTACAGGAGAAAGGTTTTAGGTACAGGCAGTACGCCAACAAAGGGGCAAAAAACGATTGTATTACAACCAAATCAAGATATTTTACTATTACTACCTGTCAAGAGAGATTTACTATTAACCTCTTGGCAGGGACCATTTAAAGTGGTAAGAAGGATTTCGGAAGTTGACTACGAAATTTCTTTGAATGGAAAGTTGAAAATATTCCATGTAAATATGTTAAAACCGTACTATTCTAGAAATGACAGTGACATGAACAAGCAGACGCAGGAAACAGATGACTATAACCAGACTGACAAGAATGACAACGAAAACGAAACGACAACTACCCGACTGAATGACACCTCGACAAACAAAGATCTAAATGAAGCATCATTATCGACTCATTCTTGTGACAACGAAGACGACGAAAACATATTCACAGTACCGACAATATGGGATAACGACAAATACGACGAATTTAACGACACATTAGCAACTATTAGTCTGGACGACGACGACAATGACATTGAAGACAATTTACAAACAGTAGCGTCAGTAATAAATCAGACGGACGTAGACAATACGGAAATTCCAGTACCAATCATGAACGACGACAGCACGATGAAGGACATACAAATCTCTGACACTTTGACACAACAGCAGCGACAAGACATTTTGTCTCTTCTTAACGACTATAAAACTATCTTCTCAAAAAACCTGGACAAACTGACAAAATAACACATTCCATTGTTTTGACAGATCTAACACCTATCAAATGTAGACCATATTCAATTCCATTACATTATAGGGCAAATTTAGATAAAGAAATTTTAGACTTAGAAAAAAAAATAAAATAATACAGAAATCTGTGTCCCAGTACTCTTCGCCAATTGTTCTGGTGAAAAAGAAGGACCAAACCATTCGTTTATGCATAAATTACAGGAAATTAAATACTACAACCACGACAGATGCTGAGCCAATGTACAGCTGTGAAGACCTCATTTTGAATATGTCTCAATCATCCATTTTTTCTAAACTTGATTTAGCAAAAGGTTACTGGCAAGTACCACTATCTCCCTCTTCAAGACATATAACCGCATTCTCTACACCGCCTGGGCTATATGAATGGAGATATCTTCCTTTTGGGTTAAAGAACGCCCCCGCTACATTTGTCAGGTTAACTAGACTGTTATTGCACGGCATCAAGGACGTGCAATCATATATTGATTATATATGTGTCCATTCTTCAGACATGACTTCTCACTTACTTACACTCCAACAAGTCTTTAATCAAATCCTTCTTTTTGGACTTACTATCAAACCTTCCAAGGTTGAAATAGGCTATAAACAAATAGACTTCTTAAGTCATAGGATTTCCGAAGGCAAACTATTGACAGATGATAGAATCGTATCAAAAATTCTGAACCTGCAAGTTCCAACTACAAATAAACAGGTCAGAAGCCTTTTAGGTCTCATAAACTATTATGCCAAGTTTATACCAAACTGGGCGGATCTCACATCAGTTTTTTCTAATCTGTTGACAAAAGATCAACCAGAAAAATTTTGTAAGAGTATCCGCTTAGAGGATGTAATGTGCAAATTGAAATCAATTTTTTCGAACCCACCCATATTAAGATTACCAAACATAGATATACCTTTAATTCTGACCACAGATTCGAGTGCTATCGCAATTGGAGGATGCCTGATGCAGGAATATCAAGGCGTGAGACATCCAATACTCTATGTCAGCCGCAAGCTTAAAAAGGCAGAAATCCGGTATTCCACAGTTGAGTTGGAGACATTAAGTCTACTTTTTTGTATGCGTCGTTTATCTAAGTTCCTCTTAGGTTCCCATTTTGTTGTTTTGACCGATAATTCGCCACTGCTGGTACTTAAACAATGCGTTCCAAAGAATCATCGATTAGCAAGATGGTGTCTTCTACTTCAGGATTTCGACTTTGAAATCCGCCACATCAAGGGTACGGATAATATTATTGCTGGCCTATTATCACGGCAAACTAATGCACCAGCAGACTAACACCATGCACATTAATTAGTCGCCATATAATAAGCTGTGATATTTTAGTCTGTTTCATAGAACAGTGTACCTCTACACTTACTATAGAACTTTCATTCAGAAGTTTCAACGCCTAAGTGAATAATCTACTTATAACATTCACGAACATGAAACTTTGAGAACCTTATATTGTATTAAGCCATATTAGCAATTGGCAATGCTTTAAAAACAATCCGAGCGATATATAATATCTGTGAAGTGATTTCATCAACCAGTGAACTGAAAATCATCGTGTAAAGATTAAGAACTCTGCATACTCGCTATTTCAAAGAAACTTCGCAAACTACAGGAATAGAACTACGTCTATTACAACATACAAGAGACAGCTATATGAACTGTTAACATTGGTGGTACAGCACACGGACAACAGGAGGACAACACACACATCGTCGTTGGAGTTAATTAATTTACTATTAGTTAATATGTATTACACTTGTATTTGATTATATATATAAAATATGTCAACACGTAACTTGTATATTTTCTACCATAATATATTACAGACATTTTCACTCATAGGTGAAATATTCTTCCTATACAATTTTTCTATTTAAGTTATAAACCATTTTATGATTACAAGTACAAAAAGTACTTGCTACCATAAAGGGAACATATCGCCTAATCCGTTTTTCTAAGGGCAGTAAGACTTACCTCAACTTTATTTGTATATTTTAACAAAATACTATTTTGGATGAAAGATGTACGAATGAGAGAGCGAATGAATTAAATGAGAGAGCGATATACTGAGCGGACAAATTGTACGCAAAACGTATTTATTTTAATTTGTCTGCGTCTTTCATGTAAAATGTATTACCGGTCTCAATTGTTGATACATGTTTAGTATTGAATACACTAAATCTAAGCACCACTGTTTGAATACCCTGATCATGCATTACACAGATTGGGTAGTTCATGACAAAGGATATTCCAACTCGTGACGCTTGGAAGTAAACCACACATCACATATACACATTGAGCACACACTTTATACAAACTCAAAACTGAACACTAACAATCAAAACACAGTCAGTTTATTATAGACAGCAACATATCAGTCAATACACTAACAAGCCAACAAGAACACACGTAGTCAGATGGGATAAAACAACAGTATAACTATATATTCAGCAATATACAACATACGGAAGTAAAAATGTATCGAAATACACATGCAGGACAAGATTTGCAAGTGTACTTAAATAAGCCAAGACAACTTGTCTTGTTAAAACTCTCTTACACAGAGTTTTATATATATTGGTATCATATGGATACTTGAGAAGGACGCGGTTGTAAAAACAACTGGAAACGTCACGGAACTTCGGTCAGATAAGCATGTTTAAGAACATAGAAGAGATAGACCTCTTCAGCAATTATCTTGAAGCGCTGTATGGGAGAATACATGAGTTGTGGATGCAGATATATAGGTTGCTAAGTTACTATCCACCAAACTACAAACACCTACTTCATGTGATCCTGTGACAGAATTAGTACAAAACTAATTACCATATAATAACCCTTCAAAGCAGGGGGGAGGGGAACTCCTGTCACAGTCTCACATGAGGGCGGTATCGACATAAAAATAATAGAGAGTAGAGAAGGGATATAACTCCAGCTAAAGGGAAAGAACCGAGTCACTCGAAGGCTCGAATAATCCAGAGCCTTCTCGGAGGACCGGTCAGCGTGTCCACAGCCCCGTGGACACCGATGGAGTCCGCCGATTGCGGGGTCCACGAGAAACTCGGAGAGAGTTACCACCCGTGTCGGATTGTGACACGTGTGGAAAGGCAGACACGGACTGGACATCGAAGAAGCAACAGGGCTTACCTTAAGGGGGACTTGATAGCTCAAAACCCAAGTGTATTTAGGGGTCTTACGCATACGTTAGATAGCTGATAGAGTTGTTGTAATAATCATGTATTATTGCTTTATTGTAAACTCCTGTGATACGCAACTTGAGGGTTGCTGGCTTGCGAAACCCTTTCTTCGTCAGCTTACTGTAACATAATATAAATAAATGATGTTAGATTGTATCTGAACGGAGTTTGTTGCCTGTATGAGCCCGAGTTTCATTCCCCTAGGTATCTAGGACGGTGACATGGTCATATATTCTCTGATCTTTCTTATGTCATCTTCCGTAGTCGAGTAAATTTCTGCTATCTGTTTATTACTATTCTTCTTCTTAAGTGCTTTCTTTCTGTTTCCTTTATTTGCTATTCCTGTTTTTACCGCGTCGGTCTGCTCACTATGTGTCCGATATATTTTATATCTTCCTCCCTCATCTTCTGAATAATCACTGTATATGATCGTTCCCCTAAGCTGTTGATTATATGTTGTAGAAGAGGAAACAACATCTCTGTAGTCGGAAGTCATACAACCAATATTCTTTTTATTTATACCGCTACCTTTCCTGTCGCAGTCAGGGAGAAACTCAATGTCTCGATCTGAGGCATCTGCTACTACGACAGTCGAACCCACGTTTACTAACAAACTTTCAGATCTGGCTTTGGCACATTTTCTAACTTTCTGTCTGGTGTTTCTTGGTTTTAACAGCTTACCTACATTCTCTTTAATCTTGACTGGCTCAACCTTTTCAATTTTTACTTGTGCTGGTTCTGTAAGTTCTACAATAGTTTGTGTTCCCCTTCCTATCGTTTTAGTTGGTTGTACCGTGTCTACTTGAGTCTGCGTATTATTATCTACCACTTCCATCATCTGCGTCTGTGTCTCTCTTTCTTGTCTACTTCTAACAACTGAAAACACATGTCGATCATCAGCTAAGGTTCTATTAGTCTGATGCTGATTTTCACTTTTGTATGCCTTTGCGAGTGCATATCTCAACCTTCTGATCTCAAACCATTGACTTCGCAATGTTCTCAGCTCTTTATTATTAGATGGCCAGTTCCAGTTCCGTCTTTTCTTATAAAAATTCTGTCTCTGCCAACCATTGACTTCTGGTTTGCTATGTTCTTTCTCTTCATACCTTCGTTTTCTCGTCACGTTGTTTACCTCCCGTCTGCGGTTGTTTCTGTCGTTGTTATAAAGGGGTTGTCTTCTAAAGCAGGTTGAACTTTGACGTGGCCTTAGCGTAATGGTATCATACTGGCCATTCGATTGGGAACCCCGATTACGTTTCCCTCTACTATGTGTCCGTGTTTCTATATTATTTATACTAATCCGTCTCCAGCTATTACCAGCGTAACTAATGTTCGTTGGTCGTTCTACTCTTTGTTCAATATTTCTCTGGTTCCCTGTCCTTCTAAAATTCCTTTGCCTTTCTCCAAAATTTCTATTTGTTCCACTGTTTACACTTCTACTCTGTGCACTAACCTGAGCACGTCTGTTGCCACAAGATCTAGAAGCGTGTCCCCTCTGTCCACAATCCCAACAAACCATATTTGAACTACCTACCGTCTCTTTTATAGGGTTTCTCATTTGTCTTCCTCTATCCTGAGTATTTTCATTATTTCCCTGCACTGTCTGTATTTCTCCTTGTCTTCTCCATCCGTATCTTGCCTGTCCTATCTCCATAGGTTCTTCAATTCTATCCTCTCTACTACTTCCTATTTCTCGTCCTACTCTCAGTCTAAACCTTCTTCTCAGACTTTCTTCCTGTACAGCTATAGCCACAGCCTGTGATAATCTTGCAGGATTTTCCCTCATAAGTTTAAACTTAAGTCCATCTGACTTTATCCCATCAACAAAAATTCCAACCAGCATCCTCTCCACTTCCTCGCCTTGAATATTCTGGCCTATGAATGCTTCTTCAGCTAGATTAATCAGCCTATCACTGTACAACTGAACACTTTCTCCATTATCTTGCCTAGATTGTCTTAATACTGAAAAAGCATGTTGGGGATCCGTGATCTCAGCATATTTATGAGCTAGATCATCTTTAAATTGCTCCCACGTCTCATCTGTTCCTGCCTCCAATTTTCTTCTAATATGATTTATGACAGGCGATACACTTGTCTTATAAGCTAAATTTTTCTTATCTTCGTCTGTGGCGCCCATTAAATAAGCATGTTTTTCTATGGACACGATCCATTTTTTAAAATATTTTGCTTGCCCACTAAACTTATCAATGTCAACAGCTATGCTTTGCTGTTTCAAAACTGTATCCAACTTGGATATGGCTCGACCTACACCACCAAGCACCTGTCCTAAGGAAAGGTCCTGGGGTTCCATTATAAATCTGAAATACGGAATATACCAGTACAACACAATATATTACAATAATATATAGCAGCACAATATTATTATTCTAAACTAAGCAAGTTCTATAATTTTTTCACCTATTTAAACTATTAGACTTGTATTTTCTTCAGTTACCAATGTTGTCGATATTGTTATTCTAAACTAACCAAGTTTTATAATCTTCTACTAAGTTAAACTATTAGACTTATACTTGCTGCTTTAGTTAGCAATGTTGACTGCTCGAGCACTTCCCAGCTGAACAAACTGACCAGGTGCCTGTCCTAAGTTCATTCTCGACACTGGGAGAAAATGACATTAAGGCTCACGAACTACAGCGTCCAGGAGATGACCCAATCGACACAGTAGGAATTTACTTGACTGCCGCCTGTTGGTAGGCCCTTGATAGAAATCAACCTCACCGACAATTCGCCCTTGGTCGGGTTCTTGACTGCCGCCTCTTGATAGAAACCTCTTAGAGTGCTCACGTTCAGCTTGATAATGTGGACTTGACGACCGCAGAGCCAACGATCAACTTGATAATATGGACTTAACGACCGCAGAGCCAACGATCAACTTGATAATTTGGACTTCAGCTTTGATTATATTAGGCCGATTATAAGCAGCCTCTTGGCACAGTCGAACAGGGCAAGATCACAAACTCACAAACAGCCACCCCTGGATGGGCTTTTGGCTGTTGCAAGTCTCACATTCAAGGTTGTATCAACAAAAACAGCCATTTTCCAAGCGTGTTCAACAAGTGTTTCAAAACGTGCCGTTGTCAATACTTCGGTTAGTCGCCGCAACAATGAAGTTGTTTGACGAGCGTTTCAAAATGTGCCGTGGTTAATACTTCGGTCAATCCAGACAATCGTATCCTGGTCAAACGGCAACATTTCTACTCTTGTAACAGTGCTGATGTTATAGAGCAGAGACAAGTCCTCGCTGTATTTCAAATGTTTATTCAATTGAATACATCGTAGAATATAAAACAGCATACAATGACTTTCTGGACAGATGTTATTACAATAGGTGTTACGAGGTACAGATGGTAACTAACTATTCCTACCCCCCGCGTCACAGCTTGAGCGTCCCTAGTTACATCCCAACGGGATGCTTAGCCGTGCCTTGTATACTAGTCTTTTCCCCTTTGCACACCACCCATTAAACCCCCTAACAGAGATGATGCTCTGTTATACTATCTATCTATCTAATCTATCTGTCTGTCTGTCTGCCTGCCTGCCTGCCTGCTGGCCCACCCACCCACCCACCCACCCAACCGACCGACCCACCGACCGACCCACCGACCCACCGACCGACCCACCGACCCTCCGACCGACCGACCAACCCATCGACCCACCGACGGAACCACCCACCCACCAAGTCAGCCAGCCAGCCAGCCATCCACCTACCCACCCACCCACCTACCTTTCTGCCTACCTACCTACCTACGTACCTTTCTGTCTGTCTGTCTGTCTGTCTGTCTGTCCGCGCTATTAAATATTGGTAAAAGTTACTGGAAAAAACGTTAGGACCATGTGTTGAAAGAGGAAGAGGACTATTGGAGAAAGGATGGATTGAATTTTATGCAACAGAGTGCAATCATCAACCTACTGGAATCGTCCGACACAGATTAAGGTCTGAGCAGATCGCAGACCTTAATCTACGTACACACTTACTGGGATATTTTGCTCCAACTATTCAGACGAATTGCAGGCCCTAAACATTACAGCATCAGCATCAGCTGAAGAAACAAGAAGGAAATGAAAAATAAGGTAAGAAATATATTCCTTCTACTTTCCTGTTAATTTACAAATTATTTACCCCGTGCCTCTGTACATTCTCTGTCTTTACTAATATTACACATTGCACTCCTCTCGGGATTCTCTGTGGTGAAGTGGTCAAGCCGTCTGACTCGGGCTCCGAAGGTTGTATGTTCGATTCCGGGCCGCGTCCTTCATTCCACGAGTGCATTTTTTCGGAGACTCCCGAGGGTCGTCACTGGAACTACGGAGTTCGTGCTTTGTGCGACGCTTTCCGCGCTGCGGAAAGAAACTGAGCCATATGGGATAAAAACCCGGTGCAATGCAGCCGACCCTGTAAGCTACTTATTTCATTGCACCCACTCCCATACTAATCCGGATACGCCTTTGTGTGTCATCTGAATTGGCAGGTCTCCAATTACTGTAAACATAACTTTGTTAGCGAGAAATCACTAGTTGTTCAGCAAAACATCAAAGGAATGTCGCCGCTTTTGATGATTTATGTTGTTTTTGGACCTATCAAAGACATATTCCTTGGGTGGGGGTAAATATAAGACGGCTGGAAAAATTTCATAACGATGCAACAGACAGTTTTCAAAATAATTGATCGTGAATGAAGGCATTCAAATCGGAACATACTATAATGGTTCCCGCCGCTATCTGATTAAAAGTTCTCCTGGTCTTCCCTCTCAATTTTGAGATTCTTCCAGAACCCCAGCCGATCCCCCGCAATCTCATTCTTTCCACATATGGGTTCTCAATTCATTTCTTTCTTAATGTAATCAAAGTTTTGGGATGGGTGTCGCTAATCATCTTTACATTTGGTGTGGCCCTAGGAGGCCAGTCAAAAAAAGGTTTCCCCACAGAGGGGAAATGACATGGATGACAAATATTATTCTGTCATAAAAGTACACACTTTGGAATTAAACATAAATGTAAAAAGCAAACAAGTTGATTATAAAATGTAATTAATTAAAATTTAAACAAATGGTCTGTAATGAGGCTAATATCGTTATTTTTGAGATTATGAAATCTGATTGCATTATTGAATGTTTTATTTCTAAAGGAAATGTAAATAGGTTTGTAAGTCAGTTAATGATATTATTCTATGTATGCAATTTCCTTTTACAAATTATAGTAATCTCCCTTGTAACAATATTGGACCTTTATGTTCCCTCATTATCATCAAGTGCCGTGCCGACTGGCGTAGGCGTTCATGACTCTCCAGTGACTCTCCACAGATCTACGCACATATAATCAGATTGCTACTGATACTATTGGGGTTGGAAGGCAATTTAGTGTGAAGATGGACTCAGTTCATAGATTAATGCTTTGCAGGAAAAGAGCAAGCGAGTCGCTAAGCAGGGGACAGCTATATAAAACAGATAAACTTTGAATTAGCACCAATCAACATTGACTTTAAACGATTACTGTACTATATGAAACACATAAACATTGAATTAGCACCAATCAACATTGACTTTAAAAAGGGTTGAATAGTAAGGGGATCGGCTTCGATGCGGAGAGTTTATTCCATGTGGCTCTGTCTCCTTCCTCAGGTCGGACTGTCGAAAGCATCGGACAATGCACGAACTCTGTAGTTCCAGCGACGACCCGCAGGAGTCTCCGAGAAAACTGCACTTGTGAACTAAACGACGTAGTTCATAGTCGAACCCACAACCTTCTAAACACGAGGCAGGCAGCATAAGCCATAACCACTTGGCCACGGAGACCCCTCAGCATTTATTAGTGTGTATACAGTAAAGGGAGGGAACTAGAATGACACTGTTGGCAACGATGTAGGATGTGAGATAAGTAGGGACAAGATACTGTGACATGTTCGATTGAGACAGAGGACCTAATTGATAGTGTTCTCTGGAAATATATCTTGAATAATAAATATACAAGATAAAGGATATGATTTTGCACGTTTTTGTCTAGGGTCTCTCAAATGAGAAAGATAATCATTCCCGCCTAGCCCTTTTGGAGAACCATTTTTCCTTTGGCTCTGAACGCCCACTGTGAGACTACCAAGTATCTACACAGAAATTTATAAAAGAAGAAAAAGGTTTCCTCAAGGCCAAAAGGAGATCTGAACTATTCGCCACAAAACAACTGAGGATCTACTTCACTCATCATAGTGTTGTCAGTGTGCTATTCGTCCGTCACATTAGATCTTCCCTTATTTATTTTGTGTCAAAAGTGACCTATATCAGTTGTCCAATATATCTTAGGACTTTAGGTTTCAATAGTAACAAACAAACTCAACAATAACTGTACATAACATCTGTTGAACAAGACATCTATATGACAGGTTCTTGACAAGAGTGGGACATACATTTACATAGAATTGTTTACACCACAATTGTACAAGACATACATCATGAGAGATACTTGACAACATCTATACAGGACTTTTCACAATATCTGTACAACCACAGTAACTTAAGACATCCATCAGAGACAATACTTGACAGCAACTGTACAAGACATTCTCCTGAGACATCTACTTAAATCACTGCTTCATTAAATACACTTTATTGAGCTGATGGTGAGTCGAGTGATGACCATTGTTTCATCTCCTGGCATGTCAACACTTCAACAAATACATATAAAATGTACAAAATATGTCACACATGCATGTAGATAAACATGATACACCACCTCCCCTTTTACTCCACCAACCAATCACTAACTCTCCTCCTCCTCTCTAATATCTAACTACACCACTCAGTTACAGTATCTGTCATCAATTCCTGTCTCTTGGGAATTTGATAACATCCTATCATGGGAAACTCAAGGAAGGAACTACTTTTCTGGATCAGTTGGCACCCTGTTATCATCAGCAATTGATGTTGGGAAAGCTCCAGGTTGCAGACTTCCTATAATAAGTTCCATGGCAGATTCATTCTTCTTGAGATCAGAAGTTGGGATGATGACATGGTACTGAATCTTGCTGTTGACCAGACTGTCTGTGAAAACTGTCACTGGGGACTTCACATATCTAGTCCACCTCACTTACTCTTCAAGTCTTCTTAAACACTGTGTGAGCACCAGGCTGGAGATTAACCAAGACAAGTCCTAGCCAAACAATCCCCTGCACTAGTCATTTCACCAGTCTTCTTGAATGGGGTTAACAACCAGACTTATTGCTTTCGTTCTCAGATGATTCTGATAATTATGATCACTGTCAGGATCATTATAAGAGTCACTATACTTCTAATCATTGAAGTCTTCAGAACTATTCCTCTCCTTTTGACATTCAGCGGTTGGAGCTGAGATTAAATCCTCCAAGACATTCCTGTATTTTGGAATTCAAGGAAAATGAAAAAGTATTCCATTTGGGGCACAGGTTTAAAGGCTGGCAATTCAGCTTCTGGTCATCTGTAATTTTCCCTAGGGTACTTATAGGGAGTTGGTTCTGGATTTAGGGACTACTGGTTAGTTGTCCCAGATGATATAAAGGCCTCTCCACCATCTTTTTGTTCTCTGTTGATATACAAAATGGCACAACATCTCTTTACATGTGTTAAAAGATCATGTTATCATACATCAACATACACAGATTGGAGATGGGGAGGAAAGGGAGGATGTTGACCAAACACACCTCTCCTAGTTGATAATGAAGTGTAGTTCACTTGGATGTACTGTGGGTGATATGTTTTCATTATTCACCTCTATCTGTGGTAATCACAAGCCTATATCCTGAGACAGGGGTAGCCTACACAATTACAAGCATTTTAAGGCAAGCAACATGAGCAAGCATTGTGACATAGCAACATGAGACAGGCACTGTGAATCAGACTTGGCTCACATGTACATCATACTATCACCATCATCATGTGTTCTTTCCCCACTGAGTATCTACCACAGTAGGTAACAGAAGCTCAATTGCATAAGCAATTGTTCACATATGCACCAAGCACATATGGGAAAAACATGTTTAGTCCTTGTAAATTTGCATGAGCCATACATTATATTCAGCCAACTAAGACACAGGTTCACACACCTATTGTCCTGTTAGGAACTAGTTTATATGAACCTACCAACAGTAGAGGTACCAGTGTAATGCTGCAGAGAGAAATGGTATTCTCTTGAGCGTATAGCCACCAGGCATCACATGAACTTTGCAATTCTGGCGTGCCATCACGTCCCGCCTACATATGGATATTGAAGCATCTTTCCTTCTACTAATGTGAGAGGCTACTTATCAAATCACCAACTCACTCACTCCAACATTCTCAGCATTTACAAAGGAACTTGTACATGTTTCATCACTCATTACAATCCAGACTGCCAAATGTTAACTCACAAGAACAATGTACAGTTGGTTAAGAATGAGTCATCCTGGGCATTTGGCAATGCACAAGGGGTTTGCGAATTTGCATTGAGTGTACTATACAATCATCAAGCAAACGCAACCAGTCACAACAGAGGAATGATATGCACTTGGAGTATTACAGCGTAGAAGACCTGTCAAGGTTGAAGAAGCAGTATTCAGAATACTGGCGCACAGAAGTTAGGTTTTCACTTTCACATTTTCTTCATAAAATACTCTTATATTCTTCTCTTTCGCTCACTAGGCATAAATACAACATTTAAGTATGTTTTAATGTGGTACCTGTTGTCCAGAGAACAATATATTATGGAATCTTTAAGGGCATGTTGGGTCATCACATCACAAACTAGCGACCGCTCCGGTTGGAATCCCGCGTCTAACTAATTGGATATTCAAATGTGGCCCAGTGAATAGCGTGGGCTGCCACGTATTAGCCAATGAAAAGACAAGCACCTATACCGCTGCCCTCCCCTAACTCGCTCTGGAACATTCGATCTAAGAATAGCCCTTCTATCTGGGATGGTCCCCGTTCAGACTTAAAGTATTTTTATGAATGTGTCGGGCTGGGAATGTGGGGGTCTGATCCATCATGTTACAGATACAAACAGGCACATTTAGAAGATTGACATACCACTCCGTGTATCAAAGGTTAGATGGTCATAGAACGGGAAAACAAGCGAAGCAACTCTACCAGTGTTCGTACAGTAAAGGGCATGAACTAGAATAATACTATTGGCAAAGAATATATATGCTTGTGAAACCTGGGCTGTTTATCAGCGACACGCTAGGAAATTAAACCACTTCCACACAGTCTGCCTTAGGAAGCTACTGAAGATTAAATGGCAAGACAAGATCCCAGACACTGAAGTCCTAAAAAGAGCGTCCATGCCCAGTATCCACAATCTACTAATGAAGAATCAGATTCGCTGGGCTGGTCACTTGACTCGCATGCCAGATCACAAGCTCCCTAAACGAATTTTTTTACGGCGAGTTGCGTTGTGGTAAACGCTCCCAAGGCGGCCAGAGGAAACGCGTTAAAAACACTGAAAATCTCACTGAATGCTTTTGGAATTCATCATGACACCTGGGAGACTGCAGCCAGAGACCAAAATTCGTGGCGTACATCATTACGCAAGGGTGCAGTCACTTGTGAGGCAACCAGGACTGCAAGAGCTGTGAAGAAAAGACAACAGAAAAACCACTGCAGGAAATCCTCCTCCAGAGACGTCAAGCATTCTTTGCCCACATTGTCAAAGAAAATTTCGAGCCAAAATAGGCCTTATCAGCCATCTTAGAACTCACGGCTCCATACTTTCAACCCCACTGGATGAAATGAATGGTCATCATCATTCTTGATGGACAAACAACAACAACGTGGTTCTATGCCGATATTTGTATAGACCAAGCGACACTCAATGAGTGATGTGATCAATATCACACCAACCGCATTTGCTTTCCCGAACTTGTTATGGTACCAAATGTAGGCTGAGTGGACCCACGAGCCCATGTCAATGTAAACATCATCCACGATGGGGGTTTGAACAAATGATCACCGGGCCGACAGGCGAGCGTGTTAGCAGATACTCTACCGCTGTTCACTCTACTGTAGCCTGTCCCGTGAACATCAACGGAAAGAGTGTCACTACTTGTGCAGTAGGTAAGGGAAGTCAAGTCTTAGTCAGATATGACTGACATACCGTATGACAGTAGACGGTACTACCCACTGTCTGTTAGCGCCGAACGTTAGTGTGTCAGGTCTTTGTCAGATATGACTGAAATACCGTATGACAGTAGACGGTACTACCCACTGTCTGTTAGCGCCGAACGTTAGGGTATCAGGTCTTAGTCAGATATGACTGAAATACCGTATGATAGTAGACGGTACTACCCACTGTCTGTTAGCGCCGAACGTTAGGGTATCAGGTCTTAGTCAGATATGACTGAAATACCGTATGACAGTAGACGGTACTACCCACTGTCTGTTAGCGCCGAACGTTAGGGTATCAGGTCTTAGTCAGATATGACTGAAATACCGTATGACAGTAGATGGTACTACCCACTGTCTGTTAGCGCCGAACATTAGGGTGTCAGGTCTTAGTCAGATATGACTATGGAACAAAAGAAAAAGTAGTGGTTGTGTCAATTTATGTTGAGTTATTTTTGTTTTTTGTCTATTTGTGTTATCCTGTCCTTGACAAAGATTCTTAGAATCGAAACGTCGGCCGTCCTTTGTGTCCTATTGTACTTATGTTTTTATGTTATTATTTCATTTTATATATTGATTGGAACGTAGATGTGTTTCCAAGGCACCTTAGGCGGATTATATACTGGCCAAGACCTATTGACGCGTCCTCGTCGAGCGTCCTGGGCAACAGGTTCCTTCGGCGTCCTGGCTAAAGTCAGTAGGATCGCCGATTCCTCCGAAATCGGAGAGTGTCTGCCTGTACGGCGAGGAACCGCCAGTCTGCACACCAATAAGCCAGACATGGGACAACGGATACTCACGCAAAACTCAGGTCCTGTATGACATCACACTGAAGTTGGACAACAGGATGTCTTCATCCGACATACACGACTTCGCGTTGGAGCTCAAGCCAACGATCACAAGCAAGCAAGCATATATTGATTGATTGCTTCTGATTTTGGATAAGTCAGACTTTGTTTTCACCCGTGTATAATGGATTTCCTTGTAAGGTATGTGCATTTTGTCTGTGTTTAGTATGTCTCTTCTTTTCGGAGGAGCTAAATATACCTAATTGTTTGCAATTCAGATATGACTAAGCTACCGTATGACAGTAGACGCTACTACCTGATTTCTGTTAGCGTCCAGTGTTGGGCAGTGCTTACCAAACCCGACACACCACATTGTGATAACGGCTTCAGACGGAGGAGCATAATTGGGAGGGTACAAGCCTTATTTTAGTGCTAGGAAATGCAATCTAAAGATTAAATGACATGGTAGGACGGATTGGGCTGTAAGCCTTGGTCGAAAACTGGTCTAGCTTGGAAGCTATGACAGTGGACAGGAATAATATAGCATTGATTCGCTGATCCAACAGCTTCTGCGGCTTGTTTTGTTCCAGACGTATTGGTGTTACCTTTCCTCTGGAGTAAACTAAGCAGGCCGAAAGAAGGATCATGTTGCATGGGCAACACATGGTCTCTACAATTCAGTCCTGGCTTTGCGCTATATACAGGTATAACTCCATCCCCCGTTCCCGGTACGGGTTGTAGCCATCATACCTATTTTTGAAGCACGGTATAACAAACTATTGTCTCAGAAAATCAAAACAATGTTTTCACGTAGTGAATTTGAATAATGAAGACACAAACCATAGATTGCACGATTTATTGCCAGGTATATTTCTCTTCATCTCGTCAGGTACATAACTAGATACATCCTTGAAACTGAAATGTATACATGTTCGCGCAGTAATGTTCATTGTCTACCGCGGTAATTTTAAACTGAATATCATGTCTTTCTGTTTGCACAAAACTGAAGCTAAGCCGTTCTATCTGTTGTTATGTTCTCTAGCTCCGTCCGTATCCTCCCTATACTATTCATCTCTTTCTCTAATTATCTTCTAAATGTTTTTTAATATGATTCACGCGTTTGTCTGCAAGTCGAAGTCCAACATGTCTCACAAGTTCAACTCCGATTCTACCAAAGCAAAACGAACAACCTCTTATTTAAGACCTGGACATTTTACTGTCACTTGTCGATTCCGCAGCTAATCTTCCAAGTGTACACAATGCACCTGAGGCTGGGGTTCTACGGTGTAGTCGAAACACCACGTTGTGGCAGTCAGCACGATAAAGGAATGTCGGTGGAAGCCCAACCTTCAATCAACAACAAAGTTTCTGATAGTTGTGTATGCATAAAATTTGGTGGAACTGCGGTAAAGCTGTGAAAGTTTAAACAATATATAATGACACAAAGTAGTGCAGCTTTACATAACAGAGTTACGACACATACAGAACGTTGCGGCGGTTAGCCTTCATCAGCAAACAAACACATTCACAAACACAACATACAGTCAAGGAGAATTCCTGTGATTACATTAGAAGGTGATGACAGGGCGAGAGGAACAAATGCATGGAAAAATGGAAGCAATGAAGAGAAAATGAGAATTGACAAAATGTTAATTGAAAAGAATGTTAGTCGAAGAAAATGTTTAATAGAAAAACTGTTTCTAGAGAAGAAAAAAACTGTATACTCACCTCACGTACGGACCTGTGAATGTCTACGGAAAACTCGGGTGTATTAGTATAACGGTGCTGGATGTTACGGTACAGTGAGCACATAGAAAGAAGGGGGCGGGGTAGGAGGCGTGTAAAATTGACCACGACCCCATTGTGTTGTTGGTCTGGGTGGACTGGTGTGCAGGAACACGTGTACTTACATAGACACACTTCAACAGACAAAATGCTAGTGTATGTGGACATGCAAGAAGAGAGAGAGAGGGAGAGAGAGAGAGAGAGAGAGAGAGAGAGAGAGAGAGAGAGAGAGAGGAGAGCGAGAGAGAGACAGACAGAGAGAGACAGAGAGAGACAAAGAGAGGAAAAGTGCCTGCGACCTACCACATGGGGTATATTGTAACCTACGAAATAGTCAGTATGGTTGCTAGTCATACAACGCGCTTCAGGAGCCCCTCGCCCAGTCCTAGAGTTGTTGGGGTTGTGTAAGATCCAACCACTGGCAATGCACGTGAAGAAGGTATGCACAGAGAAGCCAGATGTAGGAGGAGAGAGAGAGGGAGAGAGAGAGTGAGAGAGAGAGCGCGAAAGGGGGGAGAGAGGGGGAGAGAGAGGGAGAAGAGAGAGGGGGAGAGGGAGGGGGAGAGAGAGGGAGAGAGAGAGAGGGAGAGAGAGAGATGGAGAGAGAGAGACCCCCTCTCTCCCCCTCTCTCCCCCCTTTCGCGCTCTCTCTCTCACTCTCTCTCTCCCTCTCTCTCTCCTCCTACATCTGGCTTCTCTGTGCATACCTTCTTCACGTGCATTGCCAGTGGTTGGATCTTACACAACCCCAACAACTCTAGGACTGGGCGAGGGGCTCCTGAAGCGCGTTGTATGACTAGCAACCATACTGACTATTTCGTAGGTTACAATATACCCCATGTGGTAGGTCGCAGGCACTTTTCCTCTCTTTGTCTCTCTCTGTCTCTCTCTGTCTGTCTCTCTCTCGCTCTCCTCTCTCTCTCTCTCTCTCTCTCTCTCTCTCTCTCTCCCTCTCTCTCTCTTCTTGCATGTCCACATACACTAGCATTTTGTCTGTTGAAGTGTGTCTATGTAAGTACACGTGTTCCTGCACACCAGTCCACCCAGACCAACAACACAATGGGGTCGTGGTCAATTTTACACGCCTCCTACCCCGCCCCCTTCTTTCTATGTGCTCACTGTACCGTAACATCCAGCACCGTTATACTAATACACCCGAGTTTTCCGTAGACATTCACAGGTCCGTACGTGAGGTGAGTATACAGTTTTTTTCTTCTCTAGAAACAGTTTTTCTATTAAACATTTTCTTCGACTAACATTCTTTTCAATTAACATTTTGTCAATTCTCATTTTCTCTTCATTGCTTCCATTTTTCCATGCAATTGTTCCTCTCGCCCTGTCATCACCTTCTAATGTAGTCACAGGAATTCTCCTTGACTGTATGTTGTGTTTGTGAATGTGTTTGTTTGCTGATGAAGGCTAACCGCCGCAACGTTCTGTATGTGTCGTAACTCTGTTATGTAAAGCTGCACTACTTTGTGTCATTATATATTGATAGTTGTGTAAGACGTCTTACGAGGACTGCACTCAGCAGTAACGACGGAATAAGGTTGGGGAGCCAATGGCCCAGAGGAATAGCTGGTTTCCTTGCTAGGTAGGTGCACGGTGGGGCAGGTGTCGTCAGGGTTCGTTAGGATCGTAAGGAGGAGCAGATGGTTCAACTTGGCCTGGGTGGTGTGATGCGGCGGTGAGTGGTAGGGTGATCTGGCAGATAATCAGAACTCAAAGGAAAGGTCTGTCGGACGCATGGTCAGGCTGCAACTGTTACCGTAGGTATCAGGACTACTCATGCAGATGTGGGCGGAGCATGTATGGGAACTATCCATGAGCTATGATGTCGCTACTTGACTCAGCTCAACTCTTAACTAATCCACTGCCGAAAGACAATATATCGCCACATTTGACTTCCCATTTTTACAGAAGGACGATATATCGCCATAATAGGGGCATCGTGTTATTTGTTTCGTTTCGTGCATCTTCCGGAATTTGCAATGTTCAGTGAACGGAACTTGTATTGTAATACTTGTTCATTTGATTGTGAACCATGTTTGGTCCAAAACTACTGTTTGTTTGGCACTGAATCAGTTCAGAGAGTTAATGAGTCTTCGGGAATCCCTATGTAGACGATGAAAGGCTAAAAAAAACGCCCTCCTCTTCAATTTTTCAACACTACATAAACTATGACCATAAAGTAAACAAAGAAACAGCGTTTCGTAAACTGTATTTGACGAACAATAAATGATTACTTAAATATAGTGAGACGTTAGCAATTACGTGGTTCCAGCTGGTTATGAGCAAGCAGAAAAAGTTCGTATTAAATTTGAAATTACCGTTGGGATATTAGATGCTCCACATGCGAACAACACCTGTTACTGTGTGTTTTAATTACTTCAGCCAAAGTATTATTCAGTTATTCACTTCATTTGATATGCAACTCTACAGTATGCACCTGCCGAGTTGCAGCGAAATATGCCAGGCAATAAATCGTGTGTCAGCAGTCAGAGTCTCGCGTCGCTCGTTTGTCTATGACTCGGCAGATAAATGACATGTATACAAAAGTTAGTCAAGTTTGATAAAAATTATCAATATATATTTAATAGTGGAAAACTGGAATATACAATCTCACAATGTTTAGCGCTTAGCACTGCACTCGTCCGCTCAAATAACAATATCTTCGCTCACACAACGAGCGTACACACAGTCGTATCTGAAATACATCGCAGCGCTAGCAAATACTCAGATCCGTTATACAAGTCACTCTCTCTAGCAAACAATCAGACACGTCCTTCCTCATCCAAAGCCCAGTCTCGTCTCCCCTAAAGCTTTCGCTCTGGGTTCCCTATCACGTGGTATTTAATCTCGTGTCGTCTGAGGCCACTCGTGGTCAGTACTGCGTCGCAGTATTGGGCCGTGTCCTGTCCGTGAACTAAGGGTCAGTCCGCCTGTTGACGACTGCTGTCTCACGTAGTTCAGTCCAAGGGTCTGCTGTCCTGTCTGTTGTTCCCCTGTCCTGTCTTTTATTCCTATGTCCTGTCTTCTATTCCCATGTCCTGTCTTTTATTCCTATGTCCTGTCTCTAGGAACTGTCCTGCGTATCAGGTCGCTAGGACTCCGACATCATGTAATATTTTGTTTGTGGCTTCTGTGTGTAAAATCAACTCGTGTGGTTATAAGAAACTCAAATAGTCATCCGTCTCCATTTGCTAGTCTGTCAGCCTCATTTCAGATATGTAGCAATGTGATAGCATCCATTGTACGGGTATTACAATTCTTGTGGATGTCTGACATAGACCATAAGTGCTGGTCCAGCTCTGCAATTGTTCTTGGTAAAAATAAAAGACACCATTCGCATTTGCACACATCTGTTGAAGAGCAAACATTATGCATGATGTTGCATTATTCTTCCAGCTCTGCAATTGTTCTTAGTAAAAAAAAAAAGACACCATTCAAATTTGCATAAATCTGTTGAAGAGCAAACATTATGCATGATGTTGCATTATTCTTCCAGCTCTGCAATTGTTTTTGGTAAAAAGAAAAGACACCATTCGCATTTGCATACATCTGTTGAAGAGCAAACATTATGCATGATGTTGCATTATTCTTCCAGCTCTGCAATTGTTTTTGGTAAAAATAAAAGACACCATTCGCATTTGCACACATCTGTTGAAGAGCAAACATTATGCATGATGTTGCATTATTCTTCCAGCTCTGCAATTGTTCTTAGTAAAAAGAAAAGACACCATTCGCATATGCACACATCTGTTGAAGAGCAAACATTATGCATGATGTTGCATTATTCTTCCAGCTCTGCAATTGTTTTTGGTAAAAATAAAAGACACCATTCGCATTTGCATACATCTGTTGAAGAGCAAACATTATGCATGATGTTGCATTATTCTTCCAGCTCTGCAATTGTTTTTGGTAAAAAGAAAAGACACCATTCGCATTTGCATACATCTGTTGAAGAGCAAACATTATGCATGATGTTGAATTATCCTTCCAGCTCTGCGATTGTTCTTGGTAAAAAGAAAAGACACCATTCGCATATGCACACATCTGTAGAAGAGCAAACATGATGCATGATGTTGCATTATTCTCGGTTTTTCTGGTTTTTATTTATTTTTGTTGTTGCGAAGTTGATACTGATGCAATTCGTAATGCCTCATAGCGCGTTCGAAACACAGCTGCGGTAGATTTGGCAGCAGAAAGCTTTGCGTTAATTTTCGTGCAATGGTATAAGAACCGGTAGTTCAGAAATCAACGGCAAACTACTGAGCGTAAACTTGCCACGAAATCACTAACAGCCAAATAATGCCCGGGTTGACTGTGACGTCCTGTAAAGGATATGAAGCTTACTGTAAATGATATGCAACTAACTTTTTTCGGTACAAAGCGTTTAAACACTTGAGCTTGAGGTTAATCAGCCGACTGTAAGAGATACTTAGTCATGTAGGATTATGGCACCCCCACCTATCCCCATTGTATGGAGTCGCTGACGTTTCATTTATAGGTTATCAGGCCAGAGTATCTAGCGCAGTGGTTCTCAACCTTTTTTGGCCCTTGCCCCCCTTCATCAAATTTTCAGAACGTCATTCCCCCCTTTCATATTTCCTATCTAAAAATTTGGCCCGTGCCCCACTTCACCATATTTTCAGAACGTCATTCCCCCCTTTCGTATTTCCTACCTAAAAATCCCGCCCCCGCCCCAACACAGTATACGTAATAATGGAAGCTGAATTTAATAGCACATACTAAAACAAGTCTAGACGTCCACATAAAACATGATTTGTGGGTCTACTTACTTTATAAATTCAAAACAATGTTTTCCCGTAGTGAATTTGAATAACGAAGACACAAACAATAGATTGCACGATTTATTGCCTGGCATATTTCGCTGCATCTCGTCAGGTACATACTGCAGAAATCACACAACTTACGTGAAATTAACTAGATAAATCCTTCAAGTTGAAATATACACAATTTCGCACAGTAATGTCACTTATCTACCATGGTAATTTTAAGCTGACTAACATGTCTTTCTGTTTACACAATTCTGGCTTGCGTTGATAGATCATAATTGCTTCTGCAAATTTTAACAAGCGAGTATTTTGTGTTCTAAACAACACGCGAAATGCAGTGTCTCTGGACACAACGTGACCACTGGCGACAATGTGTCTGCCGATTGAAGACGCCGGGAGCTTCCGGTGTGTCGGCTCCTCGCGGCTAGCATCTCCTGTGTGTTGTATCTTGTTGACCCATTGAGGTATGTGTTCTGACACCCGTTTGTTAAGCTGTCTCTCCGTTCGACCAATGTAAACGGCCTGGCATCTACATGTGAATTGGTAAATACAATTGTTTGTGGCGTACAGAGGAACAGGCTCTTTGACTGTTGGTGTAGGAATGGGTACGGTTTTACATCTAATGACTGGAGTTGCCGCACAGAATGTTCGACCTACTGCTGTAGTAAGCCGGTCTTGTAGACGTTGCATTACGTCATCCCCTCGAAAGGTTAGCTGGATGAATACCTTGAGTTTAGGGACTGTAGTTACGTCTGCTTTGGGTTTGGGCTGTTGGCAATGGCGCTTTATAAATCCTGTGTAGTACCCATTCAGGTTTAAGACATTCTTCAGAGTTTCAAATTCCTCTGTCAGTGTGTCCTGGGTGCATATCTTTCTAGCACGGTCAAACAAGGTCCGTACTAAGCCCCGTTTGTGCTGGCAACTCCAGTCATTAGATGTAAAACCGTACCCATTCCTACACCAACAGTCAAAGAGCCTGTTCCTCTGTACGCCACAAACAATTGTATTTACCAATTCGCATGTAGATGCCAGGCCGTTTACATTGGTCGAACGGAGAGACAGCTTAACAAACGGGTGTCAGAACACATACCTCAATGGGTCAACAAGATACACACACACAGGAGATGCTAGCCGCGAGGAGCCGACACACCGGAAGCTCCCGGCGTCTTCAATCGGCAGACACATTGTCGCCAGTGGTCACGTTGTGTCCAGAGACACTGCATTTCGCGTGTTGTTTAGAACACAAAATACTCGCTTGTTAAAATTTGCAGAAGCAATTATGATCTATCAACGCAAGCCAGAATTGTGTAAACAGAAAGACATGTTAGTCAGCTTAAAATTACCGTGGTAGATAAGTGACATTACTGTGCGAAATTGTTTATAAATTCAATTTTAGAAGGGTGAGACATACAGATCTGTACAGTATGAAGGGAAAAACAATATCAAGTAATCAGTTCTTGAATTAACGCGATCTTGAAATAATCTTAATTCCCCCCCCCCACCCCTCGGAAACCCAAAAATTCCCCCCCCCCCGGGGGGGGGGGGAATTCCCCACCGGCTGAGAACCACTGATCTAGCGCATATCTCCACCAGGCCTATATTATCTCCCTACTTGCAGAAAGGAGAGTATTTATCTGTTTGTTATACTTCCAAAGATGGCTGGGATATTAACTGTTCACTGCCGCACTGCGTTGTTTAGAAATGCTTTGTGCCATTCTTGAGTGACTTCTTGTGCGCGACAGATACTGGAAAATGTTGGATTAGTTCCCTGTGAATTACTCCAATCCAGCAGTAAGGAGAGTGTTTATCGTGTTGTTATACTTCCAAAGGCGTCTGGGATATTAACTATTGACTGCTTCACTGCGCTATTTAGAAATGTGTTGTGCCATCCTTGAGTGGGTCCTTGTATGCGACAGTCACAGGAAAATCCTAGATTAGTTTCCTTGTAGGTCTAAACTTGGTATTATTAGCACAGTTATATAGTTCAGTTATGAGAAACTAGCTTCTGTGAGTAACACAAAGAACGCGCTTTTCACGCCACGAGGAGCTTTGGGTGTATTGGGCTAGTTGCATAGTGTTGGAATCTGCGGTAACGCGATGGCTAGCACACTACTGGCAATGTGTTCAAACCCCCACGGAGACGGAGGCTTGTTCTCCAACGACTGGCTTCTGGTTCTTTAATGACCTGGAATCTTGTTGTTTAATGACCTGGGCTCTTCGTTTTTATGACCTGGGCTCTTGTATTTTTTTTTTTTAATTGCTTGGACTCTTGTTTTTTTTTTTTTTATTTAATGACCTGGGCTCAACCAAGCCCAAGATGGGTACCAGGTTATGTTCTAAGAAATAAATACGGCCGGCAGGATCCTGACACATCAACCAACGAGTGCCCAATGGTTTATACAAATATGGGTCAGCACCTTATACACACCACACATCAAGGCGTGGAAAGAAGTCATCTATTTTTTTTTATCCATATGGATATATTTTATCCAATTTTTTTTAACGGAATGATGTGGTCAGTATATCCACGGCTGACTTTATTTCCCATGACATTTCATGGTACCTGTAAGAAATAAAAAACCGCGTTGAAGATGATTCGAATACATGACCATGGGCAGGCAAGCCTGACCGTCACCGCGACACAGGGGCACTCCATTCTCTACACATGTACTGGTATATGTAGAATTTACCTCATTCTTCTTATAGTTCTTGCCGTGTGGTGTCGGTCACCATGTCTGTCCACTCCATTCTCTACACATGTACTGGTATATGTAGAATTTACCTCATTCTTCTTATAGTTCTTGCCGTGTGGTGTCGGTCACCATGTCTGTCCACTCCATTCTCTACACATGTACTGGTATATGTAGAATTTACCTCATTCTTCTTATAGTTCTTGCCGTGTGGTGTCGGTCATCATGTCTGTCCACTCCATTCTCTACACATGTACTGGTATATGTAGAATTTACCTCATTCTTCTTATAGTTCTTGCCGTGTGGTGTCGGTCACCATGTCTGTCCACTCCATTCTCTACACATGTACTGGTATATGTAGAATTTACCTCATTCTTCTTATAGTTCTTGCCGTGTGGTGTCGGTCACCATGTCTGTCCACTCCATTCTCTACACATGTACTGGTATATGTAGAATTTACCTCATTCTTCTTATATTTCTTGCCGTGTGGTGTCGGTCACCATGTCTGTCCACTCCATTCTCTACACATGTACTGGTATATGTAGAATTTACCTCATTCTTCTTATAGTTCTTGCCGTGTGGTGTCGGTCACCATGTCTGTCCACTCCATTCTCTACACATGTACTGGTATATGTAGAATTTACCTCATTCTTCTTATAGTTCTTGCCGTGTGGTGTCGGTCACCATGTCTGTCCACTCCATTCTCTACACATGTACTGGTATATGTAGAATTTACCTCATTCTTCTTATAGTTCTTGCCGTGTGGTGTCGGTCACCATGTCTGTCCACTCCATTCTCTACACATGTACTGGTATATGTAGAATTTACCTCATTCTTCTTATAGTTCTTGCCGTGTGGTGTCGGTCACCATGTCTGTCCACTCCATTCTCTACACATGTACTGGTATATGTAGAATTTACCTCATTCTTCTTATAGTTCTTGCCGTGTGGTGTCGGTCATCATGTCTGTCCACTGTCTTCTTATAGTTCTTGCCGTGTGGTGTCGGTCATCATGTCTGTCCACTCCATTCTCTACACATGTACTGGTATATGTAGAATTTACCTCATTCTTCTTATAGTTCTTGCCGTGTGGTGTCGGTCACCATGTCTGTCCACTCCATTCTCTACACATGTACTGGTATATGTAGAATTTACCTCATTCTTCTTATAGTTCTTGCCGTGTGGTGTCGGTCATCATGTCTGTCCACTGTCTTCTTATAGTTCTTGCCGTGTGGTGTCGGTCATCATGTCTGTCCACTCCATTCTCTACACATGTACTGGTATATGTAGAATTTACCTCATTCTTCTTATAGTTCTTGCCGTGTGGTGTCGGTCATCATGTCTGTCCACTGTCTTCTTATAGTTCTTGCCGTGTGGTGTCGGTCATCATGTCTGTCCACTCCATTCTCTACACATGCACTGATATATGTAGAATTTACCTCATTCTTCTTATAGTTCTTGCCGTGTGGTGTCGGTCATCATGTCTGTCCACTGTCTTCTTATAGTTCTTGCCGTGTGGTGTCGGTCATCATGTCTGTCCACTGTCTTCTTATAGTTCTTGCCGTGTGGTGTCGGTCATCATGTCTGTCCACTGTCTTCTTATAGTTCTTGCCGTGTGGTGTCGGTCACCATGTCTGTCCACTCCATTCTCTACACATGTACTGATATATGTAGAATTTACCTCATTCTTCTTATAGTTCTTGCCGTGTGGTGTCGGTCATCATGTCTGTCCACTGTCTTCTTATAGTTCTTGCCGTGTGGTGTCGGTCACCATGTCTGTCCACTCCATTCTCTACACATGTACTGGTATATGTAGAATTTACCTCATTCTTCTTATAGTTCTTGCCGTGTGGTGTCGGTCATCATGTCTGTCCACTGTCTTCTTATAGTTCTTGCCGTGTGGTGTCGGTCATCATGTCTGTCCACTGTCTTCTTATAGTTCTTGCCGTGTGGTGTCGGTCATCATGTCTGTCCACTGTCTTCTTATAGTTCTTGCCGTGTGGTGTCGGTCACCATGTCTGTCCACTCCATTCTCTACACATGTACTGGTATATGTAGAATTTACCCCATTCTTCTTATAGTTCTTGCCGTGTGGTGTCGGTCATCATGTCTGTCCACTGTATTCTTATAGTTCTTGCCGTGTGGTGTCGGTCATCATGTCTGTCCACTGTCTTCTTATAGTTCTTGCCGTGTGGTGTCGGTCATCATGTCTGTCCACTGTCTTCTTATAGTTCTTGCCGTGTGGTGTCGGTCATCATGTCTGTCCACTGTCTTCTTATAGTTCTTGCCGTGTGGTGTCGGTCATCATGTCTGTCCACTGTCTTCTTATAGTTCTTGCCGTGTGGTGTCGGTCACCATGTCTGTCCACTCCATTCTCTACACATGTACTGGTATATGTAGAATTTACCTCATTCTTCTTATAGTTCTTGCCGTGTGGTGTCGGTCATCATGTCTGTCCACTGTCTTCTTATAGTTCTTGCCGTGTGGTGTCGGTCACCATGTCTGTCCACTCCATTCTCTACACATGTACTGGTATATGTAGAATTTACCTCATTCTTCTTATAGTTCTTGCCGTGTGGTGTCGGTCATCATGTCTGTCCACTGTCTTCTTATAGTTCTTGCCGTGTGGTGTCGGTCATCATGTCTGTCCACTGTCTTCTTATAGTTCTTGCCGTGTGGTGTCGGTCATCATGTCTGTCCACTGTCTTCTTATAGTTCTTGCCGTGTGGTGTCGGTCACCATGTCTGTCCACTGTCTTCTTATAGTTCTTGCCGTGTGGTGTCGGTCACCATGTCTGTCCACTCCATTCTCTACACATGTACTGGTATATGTAGAATTTACCTCATTCTTCTTATAGTTCTTGCCGTGTGGTGTCGGTCATCATGTCTGTCCACTGTCTTCTTATAGTTCTTGCCGTGTGGTGTCGGTCATCATGTCTGTCCACTGTCTTCTTATAGTTCTTGCCGTGTGGTGTCGGTCACCATGTCTGTCCACTCCATTCTCTACACATGTACTGGTATATGTAGAATTTACCTCATTCTTCTTATAGTTCTTGCCGTGTGGTGTCGGTCATCATGTCTGTCCACTGTCTTCTTATAGTTCTTGCCGTGTGGTGTCGGTCACCATGTCTGTCCACTCCATTCTCTACACATGTACTGGTATATGTAGAATTTACCTCATTCTTCTTATAGTTCTTGCCGTGTGGTGTCGGTCATCATGTCTGTCCACTGTCTTCTGCCTCGTGAACTACAAATCTGAGTGAACTAAACTGGACAGTTAAATTCAAACAAGAGACAACATTACAGCTATAGACACATTTCAAGCTAACGAAAGAAGACGTGAACTATAAATCATGTGTGCATATTCTCATATGTGTAACGTGGGGAGGGGTAGAGAAGTTCATGTGCCCGCCTCAGACTCAGAGGGTGCTGGATTCAATCCCAGCATGGGGTTGGGAAATTGTCCAAAACACCTTTGCTGTCTAACGGTATAATACGTCCGCTGATCTCTTAGGCAGTGAACTCGGATACCTAGCAATCTCAAATAAAGGCGAAAAACAGAAGGCCCCATAGGCTAGTCGTGCACATTAAAAATCATACGGACGTTGGGAATCGCAATATGTTATCTTTGCCTTTAAGTCATTTCCTTTTGTCAGGACAAATGAGTGCCCTGCTCTGCACAGCTGATGAGCTGTCCACTTATACAGATGGATGCTCTGTCCCCATTTCTGCTTTTGCCACTGTAAGTGATAATCTTCTTCTTCTTTCGTTCGCTTGAAATTCGTCTACATCTGCAATGTTGTCTCTTGTATGAATGCAACTGTCTCTGTTAGTTCACTCAGTGATCCATACATTGTGTCTTCCATTATTGTTTCTCTAGGTTAGAAGGATTGCCTAGATATGCCCTATATGAGCAGTCTTAGAGTATGTGATCTGCTGTCTGCGGCGCCAATCCACATGTGCACATGGCTATTTCACCAATCTTGAATTGTGTACACGTGTCTTGTTCTGAGGCGCACAATAATGATTTGTCTATAAAGTGGCAATCGTCCTGAGATGGTCTTGGTGGCTTTCTGATCAATGTGATCATTTATTTCTTTTAGTGGTATGTAACAGGTATATCAGGCTGTTCTTCTATTGCTCCTTCCTTAGCTTGTCGATAAGGTGTCTCGTCCCCATTTACTCAACAGTGAGATGGTATCCACCGCATTGTGACCTTGCGATGGCTGCCTAGTTCACAAAATAGTGTTCGTAGTACTGGCAATTTCCCAGACAGGTCAGCTTCAAGCACTGGTTTTGCATCTGTTAATAGCACCACAGACTGTGTACTATGGCTGCTACTGCATCATAGTTACGGCAGCACTTTCCTGTTGGTACTCTGGCCATGCCACTAGTATTATTTGGATATTCAATGTACAAGTGATAATCTCAACATTCGTCTCAAATCCAACATCCACAGCACCCCCCAATTTCTTCATTATTTAAATACTCCAAGATTAAAACTTTTGAAGAAACTTGTGGGAACAGCGAGGGTGTCAGACAATGACACTCCGAAAATCCCGCACATTGGTTAAATCGTGTTATTGGGCATAACCCACTACTGGCAACGCTGATCGTATTCCGGTACGAACCTAAGGCCTTGTCCACGTCGGACTGAAAGTTCGGAAGCACTACACTCAAGTTTCGCTCTCGTTTGAGATCGTCAGTAGTGCATATCCCTGACTGGACCCGGGATCGAACTCTGGAACACCGGCGTGTGAGGCGCCACACACTCCTCCAGCTAATCATCCATCCATCCCAACATCTACGTACTTACTTACCTGTCTAATTGCCTCACTGCTTGATCTGTATCTCTCTCCCTCTCTCTCTCCCTCCCCCTCTGTCTGTCTGTCTGTCTGTCTGTCTGTTGTTCTAAAACATAATAAAATGTTTCACTGTTTGCGTTTATCCGACTGAAATCACGCCATATTTGTTTCCACTTGAACACAACATCAGGCCGTCTGGTCCTGTCTCGTGTACTGTGTACGGTGGCAATTCGACCTTCGACCCGGCACGACTGCAGCCTCAGAATGCAATTCATAAACTACCGTTGCTGTTGTCACTGTACGTCTTATCTGCCGTTAATTCTGTGTGTCTGTCAGTATGCGAAGACGCGTCTATGTATATAACATATTCGGGTCGCACTAAACAGAGTCTACCCGCCATTTATGCAAGAAATGCCCGGAACCTTCATTGGGCGTCAGTTATGATGACCTTTTCTATGGCCAAGTACTTACCGACGCATTTCATAATCCCGCATACCACCTTGGAAACACATCTGGGGCGATCTGGAAGCAGACCGCCTTGTGTTGGTTTTCATACAATAGTATGAGAACAGGTTATTCAGAAAGCAATGCAAACTACTGAACGTAAACTTGCCAAGAAATCACAGTCAAAAACTGCTGAGGTTGACTTAGTTAGTTAGTCTTTCCTCTTGAACCTAAGTACTACGATGCCATTTAAAGGATATGCAACTAACTTTTTTATAATGGCTGCTTTATTGAATGGAGGCTCGGAAATCCACCTCAGAGCTGTGGTAACCGCCTCCAGTTCTATTCCTGCACTACAGATCCTGCTTCAGTATCGTGCAGTTCTCCGATGATCTTGCCATTTCGTCTTTCTTTGAAACCCCTAACGGATTTCTCACCTCGGGCCCGTCAAGATAAACTTTATGTCAGCCTCCCAGTGGTATCGTCCATCAGCTGCCTAAACAGATGCAGTGCCAAACAAAACAGTAAGTTTGCACCAAATAAAAATGGGTGGCAAAAATGGGAAGTGGGGGTGTGTCACATTAAAAGTTGTTAATATGGTAGTAGACATGTATCATATATCAAATTAAATGGGGTTCAGACATTAAGTCAAAAGTCTCCATGGTGAAGTGGTCAAGCCGTCTGCCTCGCGCACCGAAGGTTGTGGGTTCGATTCCGGGCTACGTCTTTCGTTCACGAGTGCATTTTTCTCGGAGACTCCTGAGGGGTCGTTGCTGGAGCTAAGGAGTTCGTGCTTTGTGCGTCGCTTCCTGCGGAAAGACACCGAGCCATATGGGATAAACCCCGGTGCAATTAAGTCGATCCTCTCGACTTTTTTAGGTGGACGGGTAAGTGGAGCGGCTTGCCAACTTGTTAGAATGCCAGGTACTCCTCCGGGAGACCCGGATTCGAATCCTCGATAAGGTGTGGATTTGTTTTTATGTCGGGAGCAAAAAAGAAAACTAACCTGCACAATTCGCGGCAACTGCACTAGCCAGGTGGCCTTAATTCTTCAGGCTCAAGACCTTCTGTCCTACACCGCAAGGTACTGCAGGCGATAGATGACAGTTTTTGACAGAGAGAAAACTATTGTATATAAGCCCATGGCAGATGTGGGAAGTTGTTTAAGACGATTAATCATCCCATGGCAGTTATAACTCGGCTCTGCTCCCCCATGGCGCCACTTCCTGAGCTCTCTGTCAAGGCTGATGCGAACTTTATATTTTGCCCTGTCTGTGTGTGGTGTGCATCTGTTTTTTACCTCCTTATAGGCACGTTCATTTGTGATATTGTCTCCTCCGTCACTGTCAGCCATGACACTTGCTTCCTTCTGGAGAAAACCACGCGGGGTTTGTTTTCTTCAATAATGAGTCATCACTATCATATGCCATACTGATAAGAGTGGGTGGTCATTTTTCATCATCTCACGCGATCACCAGAGTCGTGGATCAACTCTATGTTCTTGTAAAAAAATGAACACAGTTAAGTAGGTCTAACTCCTGCCGGGGCCCATAAGGGAAGCAAAGAATAGCAACACTGTACCCTACCACGCATGTCGTAAGAGGCGACTAAGGAGGCTTGATGGTTCCGTCGCCCTGCTACTGAATGAGTGCGTGACGCGACACTGTGAGCTGTGAGGTTCGTGTGAAATGCTTTTGAATCTGCCTGAGGCTTTTTGGAACGTGACTGCATGTTCGGAGCGATGGCAGGTGGCTATGTCCCAGAGTTGACCGGTTTTTGCCTTATGCAGAAGTGCGTGGCTGCTGGGCTTCTGGTTGACTGCCACTGCCATTGACGATAAACTGTATTTTCGTGGACTGTATGGGTGAGCATCTAGGAAACATCCAAATAGGAAAATGGTGTTTCGTGTGGGACTGGTGTGTTGACATTCTGGCGGCGGCATTATGCACAGTATTTCTGTGCAGGTTGCTGTTTGTCGAGACTCCTGTCTTTTCCACTTTTCACATTGGGCAGTGGGGAGCGTTTTGTGTGATATTCACTGGCACAGGAGTGGAGCATGATGGGGACGACCCGTTGCTGTGAGGTTGGAACTGCGACTAACTAACTAACTATCTAACTCCTGCGAATAAGTGAACTTGGCAGGAGTTACACATACCTAACTGGTGTCATTTTGTATTGTTTTGTCCTACTGCAGCCATTGTTTGACTTATTTTTGTTCTTGTCTCGATTATGGCAGGTGGGCCAAGCCATCCAGGTATTTAGTTCTCTACCTTCCCCTTGTTCAACCCCCCCCCCCCCCCTTCCAATCTTGCCATTTGGTACCAAGTTCTCTAGTTTATTTCTTCCCATAACGTGCCCCAAAAACATCTAAGAGTACTAAGACTGTCTACATTTAATTTCTCTAATCGGTTTATAAATGTTATAGACGGGTTCTAAGAATATCTTGCGTACAGAAAAGAACAAATGCATCCATACTTCAAGAGCTGAATATTGAAGAGAGTTGGCTATTAAAGACGATAAAACAAAGAAAATTGGTATATTTTGGTCACTTAAAACGTCATGAAAGTTTGGAGAGAACAATAATGGAGGGATATATGCCTGGGAAGAGAGGAAGAGGAAGGCCAAAGAGAAAATGGATGCAGGATGTGGCAGATGATCTCCAGGTGGGTATATCGGGCGCGGGCGATCTTGCTTATGACCGATCAGTTTTCCAAAAGGTTGTTATGGGAGTGAGGTTCTGCAAAGAACATGCTACTGAATGAATGAATCGGTTTACGGTTTTCTCTTGTTTCTTGTAGGACTTGCCCAATGAGTGACTTCCCCTTACAAATGACAGTTTGATGTCTGCTGGAAATCGCCTTCCTGTAGTTTCTTCAGCAAGTTTTCTACACTCTAACCGTAGAAGTTCATAGAACAACAGGACACTACAATCATATTGTTTATACCCAGCGTGCCAGAGACTGACCCAGCGACGTACACACCACACGACGTGGTGTCCACGCGCCGATGTTGCAGGTCCAGTTGGGTTTTCCGACCTATTGACAAGTTTCCTGTGGACGCCCAGGGAGGGGTAACTTACAGTAATCACATTTGGACCAACGATCATGTCTAGTTCATCGGATTTCTGCTGCGGTTCTCCATTCTGGGTAAGTACTCATCTCATCTCATCTCATCATGTTCCTCTTGTACCTTGCGGTGTCGAGGTGAAGTATAAACTTCGTGAGAGTGCCCGGTTATGGGCTTCGTATATCGACATTCCCATGGATTCTGTTATTCCCTCCGTCCAGCGTTTACGTGGTCGGCCTCTTCCTCTGTTTCCATCTGGTCTGTACGTCATTGCCTGTTGTGGCATGCTGTTGACTGGTAGCCTACTTGCATGGCCAAACCATTTGACTTGCTGCTTTCTAATAAAATCTAGAGCAGCTTTAACCCCCACTTTAGTCCTGATTTCTTCATTTCTGATCTTATCTCTTCTTGATACGTTGAGTATTCTTCTCAGGAACCTCATTTCTGTTGTTGTGATTTTTCTTTTCTCTTTTTCTGTCATTGTCCAGGTTTGGCATTGGTAGCACAGGGTAAGTACGGAAGTCTTAAATTTAGTGCGTTTGCGTTCAGTAACAAGAATTGCTGTATGAGCTAATGATTTCCTAGTGTAGTTTTTAATAATAAAATAATTGTGATACATTACACGTGCCGTTCATTGTAGCTATTTAAAACTATTTATGATATTGTAGTTATTAAAAAAATATTATTTCTCAAAATCAATTCAAGTAAGCTATTTGAGTATTTTTATATGACGGATGTTTTGAGACATTAATTAATTGATAATGATATTCTGGCTACTTTGTAGTACCTTTTCATTGTAGTGTTTACCTACCTGTCGCCTTAATTATAATTATTGTTTTCTAGTCTAGTACATTCCTGGCCTCTCTCCAGTTTCTTAGTTAAGGGTAACCTTAATCCCACACAAAAATCACAAATACATCAATGAACACTAGAATAGATCTATGAATACGCTCCAAAACATTACATGAACACACTCACGAATACAACAATGAATTCCCAAATGTATCAAGTTGGTTCTCAGCACAGCTCATAAATGATGTGTAACCCAGTGTGTACGGCAGTAGTATTTGTCCCATATGCTCTCTTTGAACTCAAACGTAGTCCATACGCATGCTGTTATTAGCATTTCTAGTGCGCTGTGCTGATTTTTGCGTGTGGATTAGCTTTACCTATTATTACCGTTGTACCTCGCCATCAGGCCAACCTACTCCAACTTCAGAGGTACTATAAAATTGACCTCCCCAAGTCAAGAAGCGTATTGTTTATTTTGTACAAATACGCACCTTCCACGGTCGTGAATGGGTTGCGGACGCAATTCGTAATCCCGAATACCGCGTTCGAAACACAGCTGCGGCCGATTTGGAAGCAGATTCATCCTGTGCTTGTTTTCATGCTATGTTGTGAATGCCGGTCGCTCAGAAGGCAATGGCAAATTATTTGAATGTCAACTTGCCAAAAAATCGCAGTCAAAAATGTATGGGATTGACTGCGATGTCTTGTATATGATACATGCAACTAACTTTTAAAAAAGCTTCCATGTGTTAACTGTCGTTAACTATCGTTAATTATGTGTTAACTAGCGTGCCAGAGTGTGCCCACTAGCACATCTTACGTCAGCTTGCACTATAGGCGAGGGCCACAGTCCCACAGAAGGCGGTCTCTCTCTGTCTCTCTCTCTCTGTCTCTCTCTCTGTCTCTCTCTCTCTCTGTCTCTCTCTCTGTCTCTCTCTCTATCTCTCTGTCTCTCTCTCTATCTCTCTGTCTCTCTCTCTGTCTCTCTCTCTGTCTCTCTCTGTCTCTCTCTCTCTGTCTCTCTCTCTGTCTCTCTCTCTCTCTTTTCTTACCACGCACTCTCTCTCTCTCTCTCTCTTTTCTTACCACGCACTCTCTCTCTCTCTTTCTCTCTCTCTCTCTCTCTCTCTCTCTCCATCCATGTCCATCTGCCGCCATCCATGTCCATCTGCGCATGTGTATATATTTGATGTGTTAATTACCGTTCTTACCCCTTCCAGAGAGTAATGTGTGTGTATACATTAGCACATATTACCTCGGGCCGGTGTTATTGTATTCCGGCCTTGACATGCCCGACCGGTACAGACTGGTGAAAGCTTTCATTGCAAGAGCAACTGTTGCAAGGCTACCATCTGGTGTCTGGACAACATATAACAGTATAACTCCATCACAGTCTTTGCTCACTGACCAGGGGCTGGGAAGGCGTATTTCTATGCCTTTGTTTTGTCAATAGTTTACGCTCTAGTGGTTACACGGCTGTTAACTATGTGTCTGTCTTAACGATTAGTAATATGACTCTTCGCTGGCAGTTGAACGAGGGGACGGAGCACGTATGGGAATGTCCTGAGTTCAATGATGTCGGTTCTTAACTCAACTCAACTATGTGTCTGATTTACAGTCCGTATTGCGTGAGGTTCAAATTGCAGTGACTCAACGAATCGGTAAGCGTCACTACAACACAATCACAACTGATGTTGAGGCTAAAGCCTTCTTCGGCACACAAATAAGCACACTCACACATCTACATAACAAAATAGTTCCAAATGCACTGTTGTGGCATGAGTGGGTACCAAGCAAATACACTTCTCGAAAATCAAAACAATATAAAATAACAGGATGTAATGCATCTTTATAGAGCACAGTAACCACAAACCTAGGACGTAGATATGAAAAGGGGTCATTAGCACGCCGACCACCTGACCTACCAGTGCATGTTAAGGTACTCGTGTTATGAATCGCTTGGACACAAGAATAACCCCGCATGCAGGGGATTTGAACCTGCGACTGGCTGTGAGGGTGCTAGCTGTAAAGTTAAAGACTTTTAAGACAAAGACTTAAGTTCGGAAAGAATAAAAACAAAACTGTATTCCAACCTTCTCTTTCTTTCACCACTCCCTTCGCCTCGCATGCTCTCTACCTTATTCCATCTCTCTCTCTCTCTCTCTCTCTCTCTCTCTCTCTCTCTCTCTCTCTCTCTCTCTGGGCGGGGGATGTGTGGTTGGGGGTCTGTGGGTGTGTGGTGGACGATATGTGGGTGGGTCGGAAGTGTGTAGGTGGGGAGATGTGTGGGTGGGTAATGGGTCGCGGGTGCATGTAGGTGTGCCTGGGTGTGTGTGGGTGGGGGATGTGTGGGTGAAGGAGAAGTGTGTAAGTGGGGGTTGTGTTTGGATATGGGTTGTGTAGGTGGGGGTGGATCGATGGAAGGGAGCATGTATGTGTGCCTGGAGGTATGTGTTGTTGGGTGGGGGTATGTGTGTGTGTGGGGGGGGAGGTTGGGTGGGGGATGGGTGGGTGAGTGGGTGTTGGATGTGTCTCATAACATGGTAATATGCATTGTTTATGTTTACAACATTCATTTGACAATGTTTTTTTCCTATGTGAATGTATTATGCATATTGATGAACGAAAGATGAGTGATTGGAAGGGCCGAATATAAGACGGGCCTGCGTGCCTAATTTGTTACTCTTTGAAAATAAAGTCCGTTCGTTCATTCCTTCGTTCTCTCTCTCTCTCTCTCTCTCTCTCTCTCTCTCTCTCTCTCTCTCTCTCTCTCTCTCTCTCTCTCTCATGTATATATATAGATCTGTTAGTCTGGAATGTTGGGCGACGTTCACCAAACCCCACATTGCGCTCACTGCTTCGGGTGGAGGACCACAATTGGGAGGGTACAGGCCTTATCCTAGTGCGAGTAAATGCAGCCTAAAGACTAAATGCCATAGCACGGCAGACTAGGCTGTAAGCCTTGGTCGACAACTGGTCTAGGATCGAAGCTAGTATCATGGCAGGCAGCCTAAGCTCCAACAGGCGAGCAGGTAAGGCTCGCTTTGTTGATCCAGCAGCTTCTGTAGCTTGTCTTGTTCCAGATGTATCGGTGTTACTTTTCCTCTCGAGTAAACTAGGTAGGCCGAGAGAGGGATCGTGCTGCATGGGCAACACATGGTCTCTGCAGTTTAGTCCAGGCTTCGTGCTATAGGGAGATATAACTCCATCGCTGGTCCCCGCCATACGTTGTAATTTTTTTTTTCCATATCCCTTACAGAATGTTGCAGTCAACACCAGCATTTTTCAGCTGCTGTTGATGTACTAGGCAAGATTACGCTCAGTAGTTTGCCATTGCTTTCTGAGCGACCGGCTCACATACCCCTAAGTTACCGACGCGGCGATAACCGCTACCAATTCTCGCGCACATCACGTCACTCACGAGAGTATACGGGATAACGGAGAAAGACACTAACACCTAGGCCAGTGAGACCGGAAGGTTGTAGTTATTATGCCTTTATTTTTAAGCGCATTGTAACAAAATATCGTCTGTCCAGACAGTAAGGTACCACTGATGCATATTCATTTGTGCTCCATAGAACCAGGTCATCGGCGTACATTGCCGCTTTAATTCCATGCGGTAGATTAGCAACGAGATCATTGATGAAGATTAGAAAAAGTGTGGGGGACAAGACTCCGTCCTGGGGGACACCGTGACGCAGTAGTACTTTCTTGTTCTTGAGTCCGTCTATCTGTACTCGGGCTCTTCTGTTGTGCAAGTATGCTTTCACCCATTTGTACATTCTTCCATTGACTTTGCAGTTTCTCAGTTTCTTCATCAGACCTTCTTTCCAGACTTTGTCAAAGGCTTTCTTCAGATCTATCCATGCCGCAAGCACCAGCTTCTTCTCTTGGAATGCATCCTCAATTTCTTGAGAGAGGTAGGTTGTCTGATCTTCCGTAGAGTAGCACTGCCTAAAGCCAGCCTGCTGTGGCACAAGGATGTTTTTACTTTCAATGTACCACTGCAGTCTGTGATTGATGATGCGCTCCAGTGTTTTGCAGAGACAGCTGGTGAGGCTAATTGGTCTGTAGCTAGAGGCAATGAAACCATCTTTCCCTGATTTTAGGAGGGGTATCATGATTGCTTCTCTCCAGGCTTGTGGAACACTGCCTAAGGTCCAGCTGTTATTGAAGATCTGCAACAGCTTTGTTTTGGCCTCTGTTCCTAGGTTCCTGATCATTTCATTGGAGATACCATCAGCTCCTGGTGACTTTCTCATTTTCAGTTTTGATATGGCTAGCTCCAGTTCGCTGATTGTGATGGGTGCCTCCAGAACCTCATGTACTATTTCCTTCTGTCCTGTATGTTGTCGTTTCTCTCGATTCTCTTGTTGTTTCTCTGGACTAATTTTTATATTGCTATCTTGTGCGAACGAGTCCGCAAAATGGTTAGCTGCTTGCTTTCTTGTTAAGATTTTTCCATCTTTATGTAGTGCAATTTTTGAGTTTCTCCCTGTGCCCTCGTCATTAAGCTGTTTTATTAGCTTCCACAATTTCCTTGTGTCTCTTTCAAAGTTCAGAGACTCCGTTTTCTCCTGCCAGCTTTTCCGTCTAGCCTGCAGCTTGGCCCTTTGAAATTTGGCTTTTGCATGCTGGAATTTATTGTGGTGCTCTTGGCTGGGTGTGGCCTCTGCTTGCTTTCTACACACTTCAACATCATTATGCAACTGTTCCAGTTCACTACTCCAGTAGGGTTTATATTGTTTACGGGCTCCTCTTGGTACTGTTTCTCGCGCTGCCTGTAGTATGCATTTCCCAAACTCTTCAACTGCTTTATTTATGTCTTTCTCAGTGTTCAGGTTTCTAACCAGTATGCTGGTGCGATGCTTGTACATTGCCCAGTCTGCTTTCTTGTAGTTCCACCTCGAGAGGGTGCTGCTTTCACTTACAAGCTCATTTTCTATGGTTAGAAAGACTGGCCGATGGTCACTGCCACCAAGTTGTTTCCCAACAGTTCGTGTAATGTTCCACTCCAGGTCTGGTGAATGAAAAGCCAGGTCAGGTGTAGTTGTAGAGTGCCATGATCTCGAGTAGAAAGTATGTGGGTCGGACGGCTTGTTAATCAACATGAATCTATTCTCATCCTGCCAGTCTTCCAGTCTCTCTCCTCTCTGGTCCATGTGATCATAGCCCCAGCTCTGCGAGTGGCTGTTGAAATCGCCACACACAATCATTTTTTCTTTTAGTGGTAGAGTGTCCAGTGCCTGTGGGCGGTCACTTGGACAGTAGTAATTGATCAGATGTAGATCTGTATTACCTGTCTTAAGTTTAAGTGTCTGACACTCAGCCCCTTCCATGTAGACTTTGATTTGGGAAGCCATGATGTTATTTCTTACAAGGGTCAGTATCCCACCTTTTCGCCTGTTCTTTCGGTCAGATCGGTAACACTGGTAGCCTCTGATTTTGAAGGCTATATTTTCATTGAGGTGAGTTTCTTGCAAGCAACATATGCTTACTTTTTCTTGGTCCAAGATTTTTTCTAATTCTATTTTTTTGTTGCTGACTCCCTCCGCATTCCAGTGCATTATTTTAAGTCTTCGTTTAGTATGGCCAGTCGTCCTATTCTCATGTCCCCTGGCTCCACAGGACATCTGAGAAGGACCTCCAGTAGTTGGGGTTGGACCCTTTCGAGACATAGGGCCCGGCACTGCACCTGCCTGGGGGTCCAAAGCAGGGCGAGCACCATAACGATTAGCAGTAGTCGACATATTCCATTTTGCGTGATTGCGTGGCATCCTGATTTCTGTGGTGCGCCTCTTGGCTGGTTGCCTCCGTCTTCAGCACCTTTCTTTGCTAGAGCAGACTGTGGTCTCACTCGAGTGTAGATGTGTACGCGCGCACACACCTGTCTGCTCATGCATGTACGTGCATACACATCTAGAGCATACTGGTTATTTTCCGGCGCCAGAGACTCGCCGTCGCATGGCAAGCTGACATGGAGAAAGCACATCAACAAAGCAGTAGCAAAAGCCAGAAGGAAAATAGCCATCCTGAGAAAGCTAAGTGGAACCACATGGGGAGCCAGTACGAAAATACTTAGCAAAGTTTACCAACAGAGCATACGACCACACCTGGAATATGGGTCAACTGCGTGGTGTTCAGCATCAAATACCACACTACAAGAGCTGGACAAGGTGCAAAATCAAGCACTTAGAGTCACCACAGGAGGGATGAGATCAACCCCTATAGTGGAAATGGAGAAGATGGGGAGGACACAGGCACTGAGTGAGCGCAGAGATACGAAAACGCTAATACAAGCAGAAAAGTTCCTCAGCTTGCCAGGCCACCCTATGAAGAACAGATTTGAAAACCTAGCTATGGGGCGGTTGAAAAGAAGTAGTTATATCCACCAGGCCAAACGACTCTGCAGAGAAACCACTGATCTGCCCACAGTTGGTATCCCCCTAACAACTATTCCAGAGCGAACTCCATGGAAAGATGAGCATAGACTATCGTTACAAATCCAGACAAAAGTGAGAGGAATATTTGACAAGGAAGAACAGAACAGTGTGCAGCGCAGAACAGCCACTCTCAGCTTCCTTGATGAAGAATACCCACAGGACCTCTGGATCCGAGTCTACACAGATGGGTCAGCACAAAATGCTGTTCGAAATGGAGGAGCGGGAGTGTACATAGAATACCCAAATAATACTAGGGACACAGCCAGAGTAACGACAGGAAAGTACTGCCATAACTATGATGCCGAAATTGAGGCAATCAAGATAGCAACAGAGAAATTACTAAATAACAGCAATGGTACACAACCTGTGGTGCTACTAACAGATGCAAAATCAGTACTCCAGGCGCTCCTCTCTGGGAAATTGCCAGTACTAAGGACACTACTTTCTGAACTTAGCAGTCAGCATAAAGTCACCATACAGTGGATACCATCCCACTGTGGAGTACCTGAAAACGACAGAGCTGATCAATTGGCTAAGGAAGGAGCCAAAGAGGAACAGCCTGATGTGCCCGTTACATACCACCAAAAGAAAAGAATGATCAAATCAGTCAGAAAGCCACCAAAACCTGCTCAAGATGACTACCACATTATGGACAGACCAGAACAAGTCATTATTCTGCGCCTCAGAACAGGACACAATAGATTACGCAACCACATGTATACAAAATTCAAGATTGGTGAAACAGCCATGTGCACATGTGGTTTGGCGCCGCAGACAGCAGAGCACATACTCCAAGACTGCCCAAAATATAACATATCTAGGCAAACCTTCTGGCCTAGAGAGACGACAGTGGAAGATAAACTCTATGGACCACTGTGTGAACTGAAAAAAACAGTTCAATTCATGCAAGAGACGACATTGCAGATATAGACATATTTCAAGCGAACGAAAGAAGAAGAAGTAAGGTACCGGTGTATATAGAATAAGCCCGTAACATTCATGATAACAGATTATTCTTTTCAGAATTAGTTCTTACTTTCTTTCTTCCCTTCTTCTGGTAAACAAGAATGGAAAACAATTTGTCTCTTGTAGTCGTGTTTTAGTAAAGCTCACAATCTACTTCTCGTTTATTTGGGTGATTCATTCATTGCCTTCTTCTGGTAAACGCCAGAAAACAGGTTCTGTGAGTCGGTATTTTTTTCTTGCATTCGAAACCATTATCCCTATGCCGGTCATCCTCAAAGAGAAGTCATATTAGGGCCCATCCCTGGCTCAGATTAATAATCCTATTACTATATCAGCCACGAATAGCGGCTGACCACGATTCCACCCACACAGGATATTTATTTGAAGGTGATTGTTGTCCACGAGGGTCATGGCTTGACATTTCTTTTTGTGCTTGTTTTTGTATTAAGGGCGAGGAGGGGACGTCCGGGGTTTCGTGGTCATGCCTCCTGCCCTGCCCCCCCCCCTCTCTCTCTCTCTCTCTCTCTCTCTCTCTCTCTCTCTCTCTCTCTCTCTCTCTCTCTCTCTCTACGAAGGTCATGGGCTCGCTTTTAAATCCCAACATTCGGTTAACGAGTGCAAGTTTGTTCGGGGTTGTCTGTATGTTTTTATTTTTTTCATATCCTTTACAGGACATCGCTGTCAACATCATCATCTTTCAGCTGATTGTTGATTTCTTGGCAAGATTACGCTCAGTAGTTTACCATTGCTTTCTGAGCGACCGGCTCTCATACCCCTAAGTTACCGACCCGGCGATAATCGCTACCAATTCTCGCGCACAACACGTCACTCACGAGAGTATACGGGATTACGGAGAAAGACACTAACCTCTCTCTCTCTCTCTCTCTCTCTCTCTCTCTCTCTCTCTCTCTCTCTCTCTCTCTCTCTCTCTCTCTCTCTACGAAGGTCGTGGGCTCGCTTTTAAACCCCAACATTCGGTTAACGAGTGCAAGTTTGTTCGGGGTTGTCGTTGAAGCAACGGAGTTAGTGCTCTGTGCGACGCTTTCGGCAAGCCGCCATGCGGAGAGAAGAACAATGCGTATGGTATAGGACCCGGCGCAACAAGGTCGATTCTCTTCCTTTAACTGATTCAGTGCCGAGTGATAATATATCGCCACACGTGACCTCCATTTGGACAGAAGGACGATATATCGCCATACTTAGGCTATCATGTTATTTGTTTCGTTTCGCTGTACCCTCCGTAATTTTAATGCCCAGCGAATGGATTTTTAGATTATACGACCAATTCCTTTGATTATGCACAATGTTTGGTCTAAACCAGTGGTTCTCAACCGGTGGGGAATTCCCCCCCCCCACTAGGGGGGGGGGGGGATTTTAGGGCTTCCAGGGGGGGGGGGGGATGAAGACCATTTCAAGATCGCGTTAATACAAGAACCGATTACTTGATATTGTTTTTCCCTTCATACTTTACAGTTATGTATGTCTCAGCCTTCTAAAATTCATTTTATAAAGTAAGTAGACCCACAAATCATGTTTTATGTGGATGTCTAGACTTGTTTTAGTATATGCTATTAAATTTACCTTCCATTTTTACGTATACTGTGTAGGGGTGGGGGGATTTTTAGATAGGAAATATGAAAGGGGGGAATGACGTTCTGAAAATACGGCGAAGGGGGGCACGGGCCAAATTTTTGATAGGAAGTGGGGGGGGGGGGATGACGTTCTGAAATTATGGTGAAGGGGGGCACGGGCCAAAAAAGGTTGAGAACCACTGGTCTAAACCTACTTTTTGTTTGGCACACCTCTGTTAATCACTTTACCCAACCCTTTCTTTTTACTGTCGTTGTCATTCATCTAAACAGTTGTTACATGACTGTTAACTTTCCCTTCCAAAAGTCATAAACTTTTACTAGAAGTTCGTTGGTTGCATGCATCACGTTTCCCGCAACCTGACTCGCACTTTCCGACGTATATTCACATGCATCGGTTTATTGACCTGTATTTTATGTTCATTCGCCACTGGGTTTCCCAGCTCTTATTAACCGGCTCTGAGGCAAAAGCGTTACGAATGCAATTCGCAATACCGCATACCGCGTTCCATACACAGCTGCGAACAATTTGGAAGCAGACTGCATTGCGCTGGTTTCCATACAAAAGTATGCATGCCGGTCGTTCAGTAAGCAATGGCAAACTACTGAACGTAAATTTGCCGTGAAATCATAATCAGCAAAGAAATGCTGGGGTTAACTGCGACGTCCTGTAAAGGATATCATCAGCGTGTGAAATGCCGGTAGCGTGGGCGGTTATATTTCGTCATCATACACCATCAACAGAACTCTGGATCAGCTCTGTGTTCTTTTCCCGACCATGCCATGTGGTCAAGCCATTCAGATATTTACCCTGTCTTCCCGTTGTTTTTCCCCCTCTAAGTCTTGCCAGTTGTCATCAAGGATGTGCAACTAACTTTATTCAATCTCTCCCGGCACACCCCAGACACGATACTACGTGCTGTAATGGTTGTCTCATTCTTCATGTTTACTTTATTAAATCTCTCCCGGCACACTCCAGTCACGATACTACGTGCTGTAATGGTTGTCTCATTCTTCATGTTTACTTTATTAAATCTCTCCCGGCACACTCCAGTCACGATACTACGTGCTGTAATGGTTGTCTCATTCTTCATGTTTACTTTATTAAATCTCTCCCGGCACACTCCAGTCACGATACTACGTGCTGTAATGGTTGTCTCATTCTTCATGTTTACTTTATTAAATCTCTCCCGGCACACTCCAGTCACGATACTACGTGCTGTAATGGTTGTCTCATTCTTCATGTTTACTTTATTAAATCTCTCCCGGCACACCCCAGTCACGATACTACGTGCTGTAATGGTTGCCTCATTCTTCATGTTTACTTTATTAAATCTCTCCCGGCACACTCCAGTCACGATACTACGTGCTGTAATGGTTGTCTCATTCTTCATGTTTACTTTATTAAATCTCTCCCGGCACACTCCAGTCACGATACTACGTGCTGTAATGGTTGTCTCATTCTTCATGTTTACTTTATTAAATCTCTCCCGGCACACTCCAGTCACGATACTACGTGCTGTAATGGTTGTCTCATTCTTCATGTTTACTTTATTAAATCTCTCCCGGCACACTCCAGTCACGATACTACGTGCTGTAATGGTTGTCTCATTCTTCATGTTTACTTTATTAAATCTCTCCCGGCACACCCCAGTCACGATACTACGTGCTGTAATGGTTGCCTCATTCTTCATGTTTACTTTATTAAATCTCTCCCGGCACACTCCAGTCACGATACTACGTGCTGTAATGGTTGTCTCATTCTTCATGTTTACTTTATTAAATCTCCCCCGGCACACTCCAGTCACGATACTACGTGCTGTAATGGTTGTCTCATTCTCTATGTTTACTTGTGCTCGCTTTGAACTTAAGCGTAGTCCACACACGGGCAATTACTTCTAGTGTACTGTACTGGTTTTTGCGTGTGTAATTTTACTTGTAATTTACAACTCCCCCGATGGTGTTTCCACCTTGTCGTGGTGGGGGAGCTTGAGTTTCTCAATGACCCTGAGAGCTATGCCGGCGGTAGCGTAGCTACCAGCAGGGCCTCCCAAGCCGGACAGGTCAAAGGGTAGAGAACAGACAAAGAGAAACACCCTGGTCCTCCAGGTTGGGGGTTGAAGCGTGGGGTTAACATCCCCACCTTTGTAAAAACCTTTCCTTGTTACGAAACAAATACATGAGCCTCGATATCGGACTGACTTATCTGGACAACGACCTTGGAACGTTAAAGGACTTTTGAGATTTGGAACATGGAATGTACGGACACTATATCGAGCTGGAGCGGCCGAAGAACTAACCCGGGAGCTGGGTGAATATCAAATGGATATAACAGCAATTCAAGAAATAAGGTGGCCAGGAGAGGGTACTTTAGAGCAAAATGGAATGATTATAATATATGGAGGAAACACCCAAAATAAACATGAATTAGGAACAGGATTTGTCATCAAAAAAGAGTTATGGGGGAACGTTTTAAACTTTAAAGCTTTTAATGACAGGATTAGTAAATTACGAATAAAAGGTAAATGGAAAAATATAACGATGATTAATGTACATGCACCTACTGAAGAGAAAGAAGATGATATTAAAGAAGACTTTTATAATGATCTGGAAGATGTCATAGAAGAAACCCCCAAACAGGACATCCTGATTGTGCTGGGAGACTTCAATGCAAAAATAGGTAGAGAGCAAACTAATAAAAAAGTGGCCGGTATGGAAAGCCTACATACAACTTCAAATGATAATGGATGGAGAGTCATCAACCTGGCAGAAGCCAAAGGACTGCAGATTAGCAGTACCAGACTACAAAGAAAGGATATACACAAACAAACTTGGAAATCATGTGACAAGAGAACCTATAATCAAATAGATCACATTTTAATTAACAACAGAAATGCATCAAACATACAGCAAGTTAGAAGTTATAGAGGAGCTGAGTGCCACAGTGACCACTTCCTCGTTGGAGCAAAATTTAAAATAAAACTTAAGAGAGCTTTCTATACTAAATTACAAAGATTACACCCAACATATAACAGAGAAAAACTGCAAGACATTACAGTCAAAGAGAAATTTACAGATGAAATAAAATGTAAACTTGAAACTCTGCAAAACCCTTTGGAGGAAAGCGTTGACCAAACTTGGTTGAACATCAAGAATACAATTCAGTCTACCGCAGAAGAATGTCTCGGTGTGTTAACCACGCATAGAAAGAACAGATGGTTCAATCAAAAATGTGAAGAAGCAGTCATTAGGAAGAAGAATGCCAGACATGTATGGTTAAATGACATCAATAACATCCAAAAGGAAGAGCATTATTGAAATGAATGTAAAGAGGCTACAAAAATAGTCAGACAGCAGAAGCGAGAATATATGAGTAATATAATCAAAGATATGGAAACTAATCACCAGAAAAATGAATCCAGAAAATTTTTTAAAGAACTGAAGTCAATGAAACGAGGGCACCAACAAAACACATATGGTTTAAAAGACAAAAATGGGAATATGATAAATACCAATGAGGAAATGTGCAACACATGGAAAGAATATTTTATTGAATTACTAAATTGTGAAGCTCCAAGTCACATTTTCCCACAGGAAGAGGTTCTAACATGCGAACCACAAATTGAAGAACCTACATTTGAAGAAATCCTATATGTAATCACACGACTTAAAAACAATAAGGCAACTGGGACTGATGGAATTGCTGCTGAATTTATAAAGGCAGGTGGCCATGCATTACATCTAAAGCTATACGAACTAATAATAAAAATCTGGAGGACAGAAGAATTACCCCATGACTGGAAAGAGTCATTATTGATACCTATCTTTAAGAAAGGAGACAAGTTCCAATGTGGAAATTATAGAGGAATATCACTACTGTCCACAAGCTATAAGATACTATCCGCAGTATTACTAAATAGACTAAAACCATATTCAGAAGACATATTAGGTGACTACCAGGCGGGTTTTAGACAAAACAGATCAACAATAGATCAGATATTTATCTTACGACAAATAGCCGAGAAACATTGGGAATATAAAAGAGATCTCCATAACATTTTTGTGGATTTTAAAAAGGCTTATGATAGTGTCCATAGGAATAGTCTATGGAATGCTATGCAGGAATTTGGAATACCAAGGAAGTTAATCAACATGACCAGACTATGCATGGAAGATACTTATAATATAGTAACATATAAAGGCAGGAAATCAGACCCCTTCCAAATAACATCTGGCTTGAAACAGGGTGATGCACTATCGCCGCTACTCTTCAATCTGGCTCTAGAGAAAGTTGTAAGGAAGGTAAAGGAGGAATGTGATATTGGAGGAACATCCAAGCTGCTTGGTTATGCAGATGATATAGATATTATAGGGCAGAGTGAACAAAAGACATTGGAAATATTGACTCACTTAAAGGGAAAAGCCCAACAGATGGGGCTGGTTATCAACCAAGATAAGACAGAATATATGGTAATTTCAAGAGACGGAATGGCTAGAAACTCTGGCCACATACAAATAGATAATATGACCATTAAAAGAACGGAAACATACAAATACCTGGGTACAATCTTCAACTGCTCCAACATCATAAGGGAAGAAATACAAACTAGAATCAACTCTGGAAATAAGATATACTATGCACTACAACATCTACTAAAATCAAAGGCGCTATCTCGTAACACCAAAATCACAATATACAAAACACTGATCAGACCAGTTGTGCTGTATGGCTCTGAAACCTGGAGTACAACGAAAGGAGACGAAGCCTTGTTACAAACTTTTGAGAACAAAATTTTAAGACGCATCTTTGGACCCATTAGGGATACACAAAGTGGAGAGTGGAAAAGAAGAAGTAACAAAGACATTTATGATCTGTTTAAGTCCCCGCTAATCACTGGTATCATGAAGGCTAATAGACTACAATGGCTGGGGCATATAGAAAGAATGGAAGATAATAGGGAAACAAAACTCGCTTACACTCAGGAAATAAATGACCGTAGACCCCGAGGTAGACCAAGAAGGCGGTGGAGAGATAATACATGTACAGACCTACAAGCACTTGGAATCAACGACTGGCAAGAGAAGGTCCACCAGAGAGACGAATTGAGACGGATTGTATTTGCAGCAAAGAACCTCAATGGCTCGGAACGCTGAAGAAGAAGAAGAAGAAGAAGTCAAGGACAAGACGTCAAATATTTTAGTCCAACTGACCGGGACGGGGGTTGAACCGGCTTCCTCGGCATCAGAACACCGGAAGTTTAAAGCGAGCTCTCTTATCCATTCGGCCAAGCTGACCCCTAACGAAGACATGAAGCCATATGTGTAGCAGCAGTGTATATTTCTCTCACACGTCCTCCAAGAGCTAACCGGGTGATCCTGTGACAAGAAGCAACATATGCAATCTCATGACATACCCAGTGGTGTCAAGTGTTCAACCGTCACATACACTAGGCCGGATCAACATCATGACACACGGGTGTAACCCATAAGTGCTCTGTTCTACTCCTAACTCAAGCCTGAGTCAAGAGAATCTCAGCTTAGTGCACAAACTCTGCAGCACGGGCGAGGCTCCTGAAATACTTTGGGTAGATTTTTAATTCAAAATTTTGCCCGGGCAGCGCCGTACTAAACTAAAATAGTATATACTATGTCGCGACATAGTCTATGGTGACCTGTGTTATATACTGTTGTGGACAGTGTCATATTATGTGGTGGGCAGTGTCATATTATGTGGTGGGCGGTAGTCATATTCTGTGGTGGGCAGTAGTCATATTCTGTTGTGGCCATTGTCGTAACGTGTTGTGGCCAATCTTATTTTATATAGTGGACAATAGGCATATTCTGTGGTGGACAGTATGCATTGTCTTTGGGGGACAGTAGCCATATACTGTGGTGACCAATATCATATAAAATGTATGTAAATATGTTTCTTTAACACTTTGGAAGTCCCAGTAACATAGTGCTCAGTAAGTATATGTACAGAGACAGTGTCTCAGATTGAGTCCTCCGCGTTAAATGGTCCTTTTCCCGACCAGAACGGTTCTGGGGTCGATCCAACCTCATAAAATAGGACCCGGATTGTTATCAGAATGTTCTAAGAATTCAAAAACAAGACGGCGACGAATGAAACTGTCCACCCTGTCTCAATATCCCACGACTCGGATTATACCTTAGCTTCACATTTTAATTTCATGGCGTTACCTTTACCCTTTAACCTTAGCTGACACTGTCTTAAGGGTGTGACTTGATAACATACAACACATCATGGCGAAATGAGGTGGCGTGACGAAGCAGCTTAGTCTTATCGTCTTTCTTTCTCTCAGAAAACTGTGGTACCAATTTCTCTCGCCTAGGTCAAGCTAGAAGCTCTTTTTTAGTTGACGCAAAACGGGGACGCGGAGTATGCAGGTTTGAACCAGACCACGTGTGTTGGTATATCATGTCTACAATGGTTGAACCAGACCCCGTGTGTTGGTATATCATGTCTACAATGGTTGAACCAGACCCCTTGTGTTGGTACATCATGTCTACAATGGTTGAACCAGGCTCCATGTGTTGGTATATCATGTCTACAATGGTTGAACCAGGCTCCATGTGTTGGTATATCATGTCTACAATGGTTGAACCAGGCCCCATGTGTTGGTATATCATGTCTACAATGGTTTAGCAAGACCCCGTGTGTTGGTATATCATGTCTACAACGGTTGAACCAGACCCCGTCTGTTGGTATATCATGTCTACAACGGTTGAACCAGACCCCGTCTGTTGGTATACATACCTCTAATGGTTGAACCAGGCCCCCTGTGTTGGTATATCATGTCTACAATGGTTGGACCAGACCCCGTGTGTTTGTATATCATACCTACAATGGTTAAACCAGACCCTGTGTGTTGGTATATCATGTCTACAATGGTTGAACCAGACCCCGTGTGTTGGTATATCATGTCTACAATGGTTGAACCAGGCCCCATGTGTTGTTATATCACACCTGCATTGTTTGAACCAGACCCCGTGAGTTGGTATATCATGTCTACAATGGTTGAACCAGGTCCCGTGTGTTGGTATATCATGTCTACAATGGTTGAACCAGTCCCCGTGTCTTGGTATATCATGCCTAAAATGTTGAACCAGGCCCAGTTTTGGTATATCATGCCTGCAATGGTTAAACCAGACCCTATGTGTTGGTATATCATGCCTACAATGGTTAAACAAATCCCCATGTGTTGGTATATCATGTCTACAATGGTTGGACCAGACCCCGTGTGTTTGTATATCATACCTACAATGGTTGGACCAGACCCCGTGAGTTGGTATATCATGTCTACAATGGTTGAACCAGGTCCCGTGTGTTGGTATATCATGTCTACAATGGTTGAACCAGTCCCCGTGTCTTGGTATATCATGCCTAAAATGTTGAACCAGGCCCAGTTTTGGTATATCATGCCTGCAATGGTTAAACCAGACCCTATGTGTTGGTATATCATGCCTACAATGGTTAAACAAATCCCCATGTGTTGGTATATCATGTCTACAATAGTTGAACCAGGCCCGGTTTGTTGGTATATCATGCCTACAATGGTTGAACCAGGCCCAGTTTGTTGGTATATCATGTCTACAATAGTTAAACCAGACCCTATGTGTTGGTATATCATGTCTACAATGGTTGAACCAGGCCCCATGTGTTGGTATATCATGTCTACAATAGTTGAACCAGGCCCGGTTTGTTGGTATATCATGCCTACAATGGTTGAACCAGGCCCAGTTTGTTGGTGTATCATGTCTACAATGGTTGAATCATACCCCGTGTGTTCCAAGAACGGCAGCAAGGGTGAAAGGTTATGGATGTCGCCTCTTACCCGCCAATGGCCCAATCACAGAGCTTGAGGTATTTGTTATAGAGATTCCCCACCAACTAACTCGCCTTCTTACAATGAAAACCGCCTATGTTATATTTCTAACTGCCGAGTGATTTTTAGCGTGCACAAAGGTTCTAGTTGTATTCGCCTTTCTCCGAGAAGAATGTATGTTCCATCCCCTACCCCAGTGGTGAGAAACAGACGTAGTTGTTGGGGCTTTATTGCAAAGGCTAATGGACGAGTCTTGAAAAAGGAGAGTCTGGCATATGAGACTACGACCTCCAGCTTGAGAATTTAGGTGGAGGCAGTAAAGCGGCATTCCGTTGGCTAGAGGAGACTACTGCAATACACACAGTGTATTCATTACGGATTCAAAGAGTATGCTTAGTAAGGTGGAGAATGGATTGTTTCGTGTGGAATGGCTCTTGTCGCCTCAGAGGTGGGACGCAGAGGTGTTTCCAAGGCATCAGGGCCGGGTTATATACTGGCCAAGACCTATTGACGCGTCCTCGTCGAGCGTCCTGGGCAACAGGTACCTTCGGGGTCCTGGCTAAAGTCAGTAGGATCGCCGATTCCTCCGAAGTCGGAGAGTGTCTGCCTGTACGGCGAGGAACCACCAGTCTGCACACCAATAAGCCAGACACGGGACAACAGATACTCACGCAAACCTCAGGTCCTGTATGACATCACACTGATATTGGACAACAGGATGCCTTCATCCGACATACAGGACTTCGCGTTGGAGCTCAAGCCAACGAACACAAGCAAGCAAGCAAGCCTCAGAGGCCACAGATTGTGAGAATTGTATGGATATTTCGCCCTGACCATGCAGGGGAATGAACAGGCTAATAGACTAGCAGGGAATGCACCTCTTGGCGGCAGATTGCCTATGGACAAGAGGGAGTTGGTCGTGCGCTTGAGGGACTAGGTGGAGAACCTATATGTGGAAAGAATAAGATTGCGGGGGATCGGCAGGGGTTCTGGAAGAATCTCAAAGCTGAAAGGGAAGACTAGGAGAACTTTTTAATCAGATAGCGGTGGGAACGATTAGTAGTGTGACTCTTCGCTGGCTGTTGAACGAGGGGACGGAGCACGTATGTGAATGTCCTGAGTGCAGTGATTTCGGTTCTTAACTCAACTCAACTCAGTTCCCGTACCCCAGGATCTGCAGGGATTATACCCTTGTTTTCTTATGTTGCAAAAATCGAAATCGTCCACACCCTGAATCACGAACCAACTACACCCACGAGTGCTGTTCGGGACTGAAACCTACGTGCTTAACAGCCTAAGTGCCTAGGTCTAATATCCCATTTCCATTACCCCAAACCCCATTCAATCTCAGGAAATAAGTTATATTAGGGTCCATCGCCAGGCTCAGATTTATAATCCCGTGACCGAGCCAGCCACAATTCGGATAGTACAAGGGGAAGTCAATAAGTAAGTCACCAATGGCTGTAGAAAAATAACTATATATGATAACAACTTGAAACCAGTTTATTTTTATACATACATTGTCCCTTTATTTGTCAACATAATTTTCACCACCATTAATGCACTTATCCCATCGTGTTATTAGTCCTCCAAAACCAGCTGCGTAGAACTGCATGCTCTGTTTTCTAAACCGCGTTTTCACTTCACATTCAACTTCGGCGCCATTCGCAAAATGTCTCCCGCCAACGTGGGTTTTCAGTGAACCAATAAGGTGGAAATCGCTAGCGCTAAGTCGGGACTGTAAGGTGGATGTTCCAGAACTTCCCACCTTAGTTGGTTAATTTTCTCCTGAGTTAATCGAGTCGTATGTGGTTTGGCATTGTCATGAAGAAGCAATACTCATCTAGTCAGAAGTCCTGGATGTTTTCTTCGAATTGCATCATGAAGCATCGATAGAACTTCACAGTACTATTCAGAATTCACACTGTTACATTTCTTCTTGAAATTGGTTAAAAGCACTCCTTGGCAATCCCAGAACACTGTCAGCATAACCTTCCCTGCTGATGGCGTAACCTTGAATTTTTGGACACAAGGTGAAGAAGGATGTTTCCATTGCATCGAAGCACGCTTTGATTCGGACTGGTAGTCAGCATAAACAGGAAGCATTTCTTTATGAACGTCCTTTGCAGGCAGTCCTTTTGCCCACACACAAAAAAAAAAAACTCACAACAGCTCATTGCTCTTTGGTTGTGCACTCCGTAAGTACCGTCGCCATTTTGTTTAGGCTATGCGCTGATCTTGCGCATGAGACACCTAGCGCCTCCTGACGAACGGGAATATAAAGTTTGATGTTGCTGTCACTTAATGACACTTGTAGAAAACACCAAATATATTTACCTGCCATCCCACAGAACTGTGTGACTTACTTATTGACTCGCCCTCGTAATTTGAAAGGGATCGTTGTTCAAAGAGGGTAATGCTTGTAGTAAATCTCATTGACCTATAAATGGCTTCGCTGTAATAAATGCGTGCTCTTTGGTAAACAGATCTCAGACAGTTCAAGGGGGTGACGTGTGACACACCAACACGCGTGTAGTTGACTGGCCGTTTAATTAGCCATGGTTTAGTATGGCATTGTTCGTTAGGCTTCTCGCTTGTGTGCCGGACTGATGTTGAAAGCATAGTTGCCATTCTAGATATTTTATGTCCAGATCTAGAGGTTTTTGCCGGCGTCTGGATACCGTTTTCTGACGTTTGGATGCTGGATGCAATTCTAGATACTTTTCATTTGGAGTCGGATATTTTGAATACTTTCTAGATTTTACTTTTCTTTCGGTGTCATTTACCCATTTTATGTTTGGTCTGGACGCGCGTAAATTATGGTAACTGCCATTATTTAAACTTTGAACTGACTTGGGTCAACGCTCAACAATCTGGCAACCCCCCCCCCCCCATCCCCCGGTAATGAGTAAACGGGCGCATAAGGGCACCTGAAGAAACTTTTGGTCAGTAAACATTTAAACTTAAAGAATTTGGCTGCAATTGGAACCGATAATGCATCGGTAATGGTCGGTATCAACCATGGCGTGTATGCAAAATTGAAGGAAGATATCCCATCTTTAATCCTCATAAAATGTGCGTGTCATTCCTTGCAGCTAGCATTATCACATGCCTCATCAGAATGTTTACCAAGGAATTTGGAATTCCTTATTGCTAAAACACGTAACTTGTTCTCCAAATCATCTGTCAACAGCAATATAATAATTTATATAAAGCATTAAATGATAGTTCTACACCACTGAAAATTCTGTCAATCTGCAAAACTAGATGGTTATCAATTCAACCAGCTGTTGAAGTAATTGTGAACCAATGGTTGGAGTTGAAGACCCACTTCGAAATAACAAGACAAAATGAAAAGTGCTACACAGCTGAAATACTATATGGAATGTACAGTGATGAAAAAAATGTGGCATTCTTTCTCTTTTTACAGCCCATTTTAAGTGAAGTGCATAAAGTTAATAAACTATTTGAATCTCAAAATGTTGTTAAAGTTTATTTACTTGACGACCTCACTTTGCTATTTCACTCACTTGGTAAAAGACTTATATTGCCAACTTGTAAAGCTGACTTGTTCACTTGCACTATAGAGAGCTATTTGGCTCCCAAGCCATACGTGGGATACGAAATCGAATCAAAAATTGATGGTTTAAAAACAAAAGGACTGTTAACAGAAAATGAAGAGAACAACTTAAGAAAGCGCTGTCAAGATTTTCTTGTCTCATTATTCGATCAACTGAAGCAGAGACTTCCTGAAAATATAGATGTATTGAAAAATATTTCACTCTTTTCTATTAACAACACACCTCATCCAGTAAAGGACATACCTAAATATTGTCAAGTTATTAAATGTTTATGGGCTACTGATAATAGTGTGGCGGAAGCAGAATATTAGTTAACCAAAATAAATTTGGTTGACTGGACAAACAAAACAGAAACTGAAGCTTTTTGGAGTGAAGTAAGACAATTTAAAGATGTCTCAGGTAACAGTCCATTCTGTGAGCTCTTTGAATGTGCGATGTCTGCCATGATACTACCCCATTCAAATTCTGATGCGGAAATAGTTTTCAGTACTGTAAATTATACAAAATGTAAATTAAGAAACAGGATGAAACTTGATCTCTTAAATGCTATGTTGACAATAAGATTTGGCCTGATGAGAGCAGGAAAATGCTGTTCAACTTATCAGCTCCCTGATCGTGTAATAAAAGAAATTGGAACAGCTAAAGCATACCAGAGTCATTTTGAATCTGAAGCTTCAACTTCATCATCCAAGCTAAGTGCATCTTGTGAGACAGGCATCAGTGAAGATGACATAATTCTATAGATAAGTCACATCAATTTTCTTTTTAAAGTTGCATATCCCTTACCGGACGGTGCAGTCAACATCAGAATTTTTCAGCTGCTGTTGATGTACTAGTACTAGGCAAGATTACGCTCAGTAGTTTGCCATTGCTTTCTGAGCGACCGGCTCACATACCCCTGTAAGTTACCAGCGTGGCTCGAACCGCTGTCGGTTCGGGCGCAGCTGCGTTACTCACGAGAATATACGGGATTACGGTGACAGCCGTAAACTTTTCGCTAGGGAGCCCGGCAGTCACATCAATACATATGTAATTTTTTACTTTCTCAATCTGGATATTTTTCCTAGATACTTTCCAACGAAATCTAGATATTTATGGATGTTGTTTGGGCCGTTTCTAGATACTTTTGGTCAAAAAAAAAAGTGGCAACCCTGGACTTGAAAGCGGTGTACAAGTAATATAAGCTCTTAATTTGGCTGAATCTGACATTCGCGGAGATTGGGACAAATCACAAGATCTCACAGTCCATGTACCAACAAGCAAATAATTGAAATACCTCAACAGGTAGGAAAACACGAAATACTACTGTGGATGTTTCAAGCCAAAGATTGGCCCAGTATTAATGGGGCACAATAATATAGTTAATACTAATAGATTGGCAGGATACAAAGTGACATGATAGAAATACTATAAATAGAATACTATAGTAGTATAGTTTTATCCCACATGGCTCAATCTCTTTCCCCATGGCGGCCTGCCGAAAGCGTCGCACTAAGCACGAACTGCGTAGCCCCAGTGACGACCCCCAGGGTCTCCGAGAAATTTGCACATGTCATCTGAACGACGTGGCCCTGAATTGAACTCACGACCTTCGGTCACGTTGGATCCCATTATATGAATGTTATATCACCATTCTGTATACTCGCTCTTATTTAATTAGAATAGGGCTTTGCAACTGCGTGGAAGTACACTGGTCGCTTCATCGCCGATGTCATAACACAGGAAAGTACACTTGTGTGTGTATTATTCCATGATTGTCTATTCCTCCAATGTTTGCAAGAATGGAATGTATCTCATTTTCTGCCTGACTTACGCTTTGCATCTTCTTCTTCTTCTTCAGCGTTCCGAGCCATTGAGGTTCTTTGCTGCAAATACAATCCGTCTCCATTCGTCTCTCTGGTGGACCTTCTCTTGCCAGTCGTTGATTCCAAGTGCTTGTAGGTCTGTACATGTATTATCTCTCCACCGCCTTCTTGGTCTACCTCGGGGTCTACGGTCATTTATTTCCTGAGTGTAAGCGAGTTTTGTTTCCCTATTATCTTCCATTCTTTCTATATGCCCCAGCCATTGTAGTCTATTAGCCTTCATGATACCAGTGATTAGCGGGGACTTAAACAGATCATAAATGTCTTTGTTACTTCTTCTTTTCCACTCTCCACTTTGTGTATCCCTAATGGGTCCAAAGATGCGTCTTAAAATTTTGTTCTCAAAGGTTTGTAACAAGGCTTCATCTCCTTTCGTTGTACTCCAGGTTTCAGAGCCATACAGCACAACTGGTCTGATCAGTGTTTTGTATATTGTGATTTTGGTGTTACGAGATAGCGCCTTTGATTTTAGTAGATGTTGTAGTGCATAGTATATCTTATTTCCAGAGTTGATTCTAGTTTGTATTTCTTCCCTTATGATGTTGGAGCAGTTGAAGATCGCTTTGCATCTGTCTCCCAAAATATCACCAATTTTAAAAGCTTCAAAAATATGTTCATAATTGTTAGAGTCCATATTTCAGAACCATATAGTGCTACGGGCCAGATGTATATATTGTGTATCCCTTTCCACTGTCTGGTTGGTTACTTAACTTTAGAAAACTCAACGTTAAATATTTTACACACAAATGTAGCACAAGAACTGTATGTGATCCCAATATGAAAACTTGCTGTTGACATGTTCATACACCGAGATTAATAAATCAGTTAAGCTAATCTCTAGAACAAATACAGATGGATGAATTGAGAGAGGAGAGAGAGTAGAAGAAGAGAAGATGAAACCTTATTAAGAATTGGGAACATTCTGCCCTTCTTATTTCTCTTTTCTCATGCATTATTTCATTCATACATCACTTATGAAGCTAATCTTAGACAACGCCAACTACAACAAGAGAAAGACATACAGACAGATACACAGATAGATGGATGGATGAAGAGAGAGAGAGAGATAGGTATGTATTTAGGTAGGTATGTAGGTAGGCAGCTAGACAGAGAGAGAGAGAGATGGATGGATAGTGCACACATACACTCTCACTTGATTTGATGTTTCTTTCGTTCTCAGGATGAAAATTTGTTGTTGAACAGCTCATACCCTCACTTCACAGAATGTTTCCAGACTACAGCCCTGGTCTGGGTCCCATGTGGGGTCCTGTGGATCTCCACACCCTTGTACCTCTACTACATGAGCTCCCAGAGGCAGAACTTGCGGATCTATCCCAACAAATTCAATGTCCTGAAAACGGTGAGTGTGGTTGTTGTTCATGTTCTTCATTCAAAAGTGTTATCCTTACCTTTATGGCATGGTTGGTTGATAACTCTGACGAATCACTTTCTTCATTAATACAAATTAATGGTTGGTTGATCATGGTTCCGACTTTACAGCAAAGGGTCACCCTGTAATACTCCATTCCTGTGACAGTAAATATCACACAAAATACCCCTCACTGTTACATATGAAAAGTGGAACATACAGCAGTCCCGACAAACCAACAGCACACACACGCATACATGCATATGGCTTCTGTGAAAATGCCAACTCGACACCCATCTCTAAAATTACAGTTCATCATCGATGGAAGCGGCAGTAACTAGAAAACCAGCAGTAGCATGCACATTACTTCATAAAGCAAAACCAGTTAGTTCAGCCACCTGCCATTTTTCTGAATATGCAGTTTACAAATCAAACAACCATGGACAAATGTAAAAGCATTGCACATGAAATCCAAAGCTCACAGTGTCACTCTACACCCTTAACTCAGTAGCTGGGCAATGGACCCATAAGTTAATGGTGTCAGAGGCTATTGATACATTGTTTCTATGTTAGTTAAGGATACAAGTAGTTCCATAGAAGATAGCTGCGATAGCAATGTGGTTGGACTCACATTTATAAGATGCATGCTGTGATAGCAATGTGGTTGGACTGTCACATTTATAAGATGCATGCTGTGATAGCAATGTGGTTGGACTCACATTTATGAGATGCATGCTGTGATAGCAATGTGGTTGGACTGTCACATTTATAAGATGCATGCTGTGATAGCAATGTGGTTGGACTCACATTTATGAGATGCATGCTGTGATAGCAATGTGGTTGGACTCACATTTATATAATTTTGCAAATAGCTATCATGACTATGTGACAATGTTGACCAGTTTGAAACCATGATATCTGCAAGATTTCTGTGTAACAAGGCACTTGCCATTGCTTTAAGCTGGGGAAGAAGAAGGCACGCAAGAAAACTGAATACTACACCTCATCAAGCTATGACTTTAAATTGTGAAACAGGACATTTGATGTGAGGACACATTTTCTTTACAACAGATATTACTTATCTGTACTATATGTAATGCATGTTGGATATTGTTGTGTTCTGCAGGTTTTAGCCCTTCTCCTGGTGGTCATTTCTGTTATCAACTTGGTACGTTTGGCGAAGGAGGATTTTCCAGCGCAGTATGTGGCTAGTGGAGTACAGATTGGCACATTTGTGAGTTCATATTTTGGTTTATTCCATCATGTAATTATTTTCTATCCACATTTGAGCTATGGATATTGATCCACAGTTAAGCATAGGAGGACTTGAAGTTAATGATTTTCGGCCAAATGTGTCATCTAGATTGTTTGTATTTGGCACCTGGCCATCTTGACAGACGACAGTTTGTTACTTTGTTCTTTAAAAAATTAATAATAACTGCAACCCACTGCGGTAGCGAATGTGACTGGACAGACAAATCATGAGGTAAATATTCCTCCACAATGGGTACATATGAACACATGGTAATTTCCACCATCATGCACCATCTGACATCTCACTCACTCAGTGTGTGACCTATCTGCAGTCAGTTTCTTCTTTGTCTTTATTTCATTCCTGATCTTTTCCCCTCCATATAATCCGATCAGTGGCAACTTGCTCCCAAGGTGCAGTATCAATGCCTGTTTCATTCATGTTCTGCTTATACACATCCTTGTATCATAGTAGAGACCGACTCTGAGATCTTTTACCTATCTGTATTCACTAACAAAGATGTCTTTTTGTATTCTGATAAGAAGAACTATTTCTGAGTTTGCCTTATCAGTTTTGCACTGATATATATATATATATATATATATATATATATATATATATATATATATATATATATATATATATATATATATATATATATATATATATATATATACCCTTTCCAAATAACAACAAGCTTGAAACAACGTGATGCACTATCGCCGCTACTCTTCAATCTGGCTCTAGAGAAAGTTGTAATGGAAAATAAAGGAGCAATGTGATATTGGAGGAACATCCAAGCTGCTTGGTTATGCAGATGATTTGGATATTATAGGGGAAAATGAACAAAATACATTGGAAATATTGACTCACTTAAAGGAAAAAGCCCAACAGATAGGGCTGGTTATCAACCAAGATAAGACAGAATATATGGTAATTTCAAGAGAAGGAATGGCTAAAAACTCTGGCCTATATACAAGTAGATAATATGACCATTAAAAGAACGGAAACATACAAATACCTGGGTACAATCTTCAACTGCTCCAACATCATAAGGGAAGAAATACAAACTAGAATCAATTCTGGAAATAAGATATATTATGCACTACAACATCTACTAAAATCAAATGCACTATCTCGTAACACCAAGATCACAATATACAAAACACTGATCAGACCAGTTGTGCTGTATGGCTCTGAAACCTGGAGTACATCGAAAGGAGACGAAGCCTCGTTACAAACCTTTGAGAACAAAGTTTTAAGACGCATCTTTGGACCCATTAGGGATACACAAAGTGGAGAGTGGAAAAGAAGAAGTAACAGACATTTATGATTTGTTTAAGTCCCTGCTAATCACTGGTATCATGAAGGCTAATAGGCTACAATGGCTGGGGCATATAGAAAGAATGGAAGACAATAGGGAAACAAAACTCGCTTACACTCAGGAAATAAATGACCGTAGACCCCGAGGTAGACCAAGAAGACGGTGGAAAGATAATATATACACAGACCTACAAGCACTTGGAATCAACGACTGGCAAGAGAAGGTCAACCAGAGAGACGAATGGAGACGGATCGTATCTGCAGCAAAGAACCTCAATGGCTCGGAACGCTGAAGAAGAAGAAGAAGAAGAAGATATATATATATATATATATATATATATATATATATAATGAGTCAGGTCTTAGTCAGATATGACTGAGCTACCGTATGACAGTAGACGGTACTACCTGCTTTCTGTCAGCGCCGAATGTTGGGCGGCGCTTACCAAACCCGACACCCCACATTGTGCCAATGGCTACAGGCGGAAGAGCGCAATTGGGAGGGTACTAGCCTTATCCTGGTGCGAGGAAATGCAACCCAAAGACAAAATAAGTCATGGCAGGGCAGACCAGGCCCTAAGCCTTGGTTGGCAACTGGTCTAGGATCGAAGCTCCGACAGGCGGACAGTTAGAGTATTGCTTTGCTGATCCGGCAGCTTCTGCAGCTTGTCTTGTTCCAGATGTAGATGTGTTACCTTTCCTCTGGAGTGAACTAGGCAGGCCGAGAGAGGGATCATGCTGCATGGGCAACACATGGTTTCTTTATTTTAACCCAGGCTTTGTGCTATGGAGAGGCAATAACTCCATCCCTGGTCTTAACCGGTCTCAGAATCAAAGCGAGAGGCAACTGTTACGGGTTATAAGTCCTTGTCAGTTGGCGTAGACATGGGGCGCCACGCGTTGCCTCTGACGGTGGGAGACACCTACAGGTGTCACTGATCAGCTACCACCCGCCTCAAGCTGGGCAGCCCCCGGCCAATTGGGTGCTGATCCGCCACAGCCTGCCTGCTTCAATGGGTGCTTGGGGCTAGGACAAAATCTGAATCGCAGGCTGTAAAACCAATGCACCAGGTACTAATTAAAAGAATAGAAACCTCAAGCTACGGCTTGCAACCTGGAACGTGAGAACCATGTGTCCAGGATTTTCCACTGACTTGACAAATATTGACGATGTAAGAAAAACGGCTGTGGTTGATGCTGAACTCAATCGTCTTAACATTGATATTGCTGGCCTGCAGGAGACTCACCTCGCTGAGGAAGGGTCACTCAGGGAAAACAATTACACCTTTTTTTTTGGAAGGGAAGAGAGCAGGCAGAAAAAAGGCAACATGGTGTGGGCTTTGCAGTGAAGAATTCGCTACTGGGAATGATTGATATCCCAGCTGGAGGTAATGAAAGATTATTATCACTGCGCTTGGCAACCTCTTGTGGATTTGCCACCATTCTCACTGCATATGCACCAACACTCGCTTCCTCTGATGATGTGAAGGATACGTTCTATGAGCAGCTAGACTCTGCGATCAAGGCAGTTTCAAAATCCGACTACATTTATGTGCTCGGTGATTTCAATGCTCGTGTGGGCAAGGACTTGAGTTCATGGCCAGTGTGCCTTGGAAAATACAACATCGGTCGCATGAATGATAATGGGCAAAAGCTGCTGGAGCATTGCACTAGAAATGACCTATGTATTACAAACTCCTTTTTTAAAACAAAAGAGATGCATAAGGTCACATGGAAACATCCAAGATCCAGCCATTGGCATCAGCTGGACTTCATTATCACACGGAGACAACATCTGAACCATACATCATTAACTCGAAGTTACCACAGTGCTGACTGTGATACAGATCATTGTTTGGTTGTTGCAAGGGTTAGACTGAGACCAAAGAGAATCTACACAGCTAAACACAAGTCTAGCCTCAGGATTAATATTACTAACACTCACGATCCTGGAAAGTGCTTTGAATTTCAACAGCAACTTGAAGACGCTTTCAATGATACATCAGAAAATTGTATAGTAAATGATAAATGGAGTAAACTTAAGGAAATTATTTATAAAACAGCGGTAGGGGTTTACGGCACTGTGGATCATAAGAGGCAGGACTGGTTTGCGGCAACCAGCCAGATACTGCAGCCCTTGATTGATAAAAAGAAGATAGCTCTCTTAAGAAACAAGGAAAGACCAACGCGTAACACTCTGAGTGAGCTGAAGCAAGCGAGGAAGGATGTACAAAAGGCTGCCAGGCAGTGTGCGAATGACTATTGGATCAAGTTATGTGAGTCCATTCAAATTGCAAGTGATAAGGGAAACATCAGAAGCATGTATGAAGGGATAAAGAAAGCCTGTGGTCCAATGATCAAAAGAAGTGCACCACTGAAAACCGTGACTGGAGAAATCATCACTGATAAGAAACAGCAGATGGATAGATGGGTCGAGCACTATTTAGAGCTTTACTCAAGTGAGACCAAGCTAGCGGATGATGCCCTCAACGCCATTGAGGCCCTGCCAACTCTTGACCACCTGGACACACTTCCCACTATAACAGAAGTTAAGTGTGCTATAAATGAGCTTGCATCTGGCAAGGCTCCAGGTAAGGATGGGATTCCAATAGAGGTAATCAGGAGTGAGCAAGACCCACTCGCTCTACAGATCCACCAGCTAATAGAGCTATGCTGGCGAGAAGGACAAGTCCCACAGGATTTCAAAGATTCAAACATCATAACGCTGTACAAGAACAAGGGAGATCGGAGCGACTGTAACAACTATAGGGGTATCTCACTTCTGTGTATTGTTGGGAAAGTATTTGCCAGAATTGTCCTGCACAGACTTCAAGTCCTGGGAGATCAAGTCTACCCCGAATCACAGTCCGGCTTCCGTCAGAACCGGTCTACCATTGATATGATATTCTCATTGCGACAGATGCAAGAAAAATGCTGGGAACAAAATCAGCCACTGTTTATTGCCTTCATCGACCTCACAAAGGCATTCGATTGGTCAGTCGTGAGGGTCTGTTCAAAGCACTAAAGAAGATTGGCTGCCCACCAACTCTTCTGTCCATTGTGGAATCGTTCCACACAGGCATGAAGGGTATAATCAAGTTTGATGGCTCAACTTCAGAAGAGTTTGAAATCAAGAGTGGAGTTAAGCAAGGTTGTGTACTAGCCCCCACCCTCTTTGGGATATACTTTTCACTTCTACTGAAATATGCCTTTCGTGATCAGGATGACGGTATATACATTCATTCACGCTCAGATGGTGGCCTCTATAATGCTCAGAGATTGAAGGCCAAGACCAAAATTAGCAGGGTACTAATCAGAGAGTTGCTTTTTGCGGATGATGCTGCGATTACGACCCACTCTGAGGAAGAATTACAACATCTACTATCTGCATTCTCCAATGCTTGTTCTGAATTTGGTTTAACAATTAACAAAAAGAAGACACAGATTATGTCACAAGGTGCACATGGTGTACCATCAATCTTTATTGACGACGCCGAACTGGAGATAGTAGACCATTTTACATATCTAGGATCAGAGGTAAATAGCAAATTATCCCTCGATCAGGAAATCAACATAGGATTGGCAAGGCAGCAACAAAAATGAACATGTTAGCAAAAAGAGTCTGGGAGAACAGGAAGCTTACTGCCAAAACAAAAGTCCTCGTCTACCAAGCCTGTGTCCTTAGTACTCTTCTTTATGGCAGTGAAACCTGGACAACTTACTCACGCCAAGAGAAACGTTTAAACAGCTTTCATATGCGGTGTCTGCGAAGAATACTTGGTATTAAGTGGCAAGACAAAATCACAAATACTGAAGTATTGGAAAGATCAGGTTGTGTGACGGTGTATTCCATGCTCAGTCTTCGTAGACTTAGATGGATAGGACACGTTAGGAGGATGGATGATGGTAGAATACCAAAGGACATATTTTTTGGTGAATTACAGACGGGTAGGAGATCTCAGGGTCGGCCTCTACTACGATACAAAGATGTGTGTAAGCGGGACATGATTGATACAGGCATTGATAATGCACATTGGGAGCACGTCGCCGCTGAACGTGTTGCATGGAGGGCAACTATCAGAAATGGAATAAAGACAAAGGAGAAAATGATTGCAGATAAAGCACACACAGAGCGTGAGAGACGTAAGATGGTTCAAAATGGTGGAAATGACCATGTTTTCACATGCACCTACTGTGGGCAAACATTTGCAGCAAGAATTGGCCTTACCAGCCACACTCGCCACCGCCATGGATCGTAGTTATTAAGCCTTTTTGAAGCACAATGTACCAAACTATCGTCTGTCAAGACGGAAAGGTGCCAATGAATATATATATATAATATATATATATATATATATATATATATATATATATATATATATATATATATATATATATATATATATATATATATAGAGAGAGAGAGAGAGAGAGAGAGAGAGAGAGAGAAAATAAATTATTTATTCCACTTCCAAGTAAACACATAATGTGACATTAGTTATAAAAGAAAATGTTTATTGTTGTTGTTCCAGCTTCTAGTGACCATTTTGATTCAAGTAGAATGTTACTTCGGGTTCATCACCTCCGGGGTCCTATTTGTGACATTCCTGCTGCTGGTTGTGGCAGGTGTTGTGCCATTCTACTCAAAAATTATTGAACAGGTAAGTTACACTTTAGTTACAATGACAAAGAATGTGGCTGGGTTATATGGGCTTCACACCCTTTCCTCAGTCAGTACTGTCGTTCTTCATGTGACATCTTAGACCTTAGGCTTGTAAATGGATTGATTTCTTTGCATATCTGAGGTCTTATAGTATGTAAGTGGATTTGACTCCTTACCATCAGGAAAAGGAAATCTTTCATCTATCAGCTGTCCTTGTAATGTTTTTCAATCTCAGGCTAGGATGAACTTTTTGCAGTTTTTTGCGAGGGCTAGATGAAAGGAGGTGGTGTTCCTAGATTTATAACAACTTAGGAAAATAATTGTTCAACTTTGGTGAAGATTTCATCTAGTCTGCTCATTTCTGTAAACCACATGTTTAAGAAATAAGTTAGCACGTGTATATCTCATATTTGGTATTTAAGACACAGTAAATCAGATAAACTCCGTGACTTATAATTTGACTTCTTGCGTCAGAATCAGTGAACCTTAACTAATCAAACACCTATTGCGCCACCAGCTTCAGTACCGTGTGGTAGATTTTTTAAAGTGTGATGCAAGTCTTCGAAATGCCGACCCTTACATGGATATTGTTTTTGTGCCGATGAAGAATCTAACTACAAACTCCATTTTGTCACTTGTGATTGTGTCATAACATCATAACAATCATAACATCTGATGGGAGGAGCCTTGAAGAGATTACAACAAGAATTGCCATGGCGATGGTAGCCTTTTGCAAGATGAAAAACATACTGACCAATAAAAAGATGTAAGTTGCACCTTACATGGATATTGTTTTTGTGCCGATGAAGAATCTAACTACAAACTCCATTTTGTCACTTGTGATTGTGTCATAACATCATAACAATCATAACATCTGATGGGAGGAGCCTTGAAGAGATTACAACAAGAATTGCCATGGCGATGGTAGCCTTTTGCAAGATGAAAAACATACTGACCAATAAAAAGATGTCAGTTGCAACAAGACAAAGAGTATTGAAGTGCTATATATAAGCTGTACTTTTGTATGGATGTGAAGTGTGAACAATGAGCAGACATGCTAAAAAACATCTAATGATTGATAATGATGTGGTTTCTGAGGATAATGCAAAGAATACCATGGACAGACAGAAAACTCAATGAGTAAGTCCTACAAGAAACAAATGAAAACCGTGAATTGATTAAAGAAATTAGACGTAGACGGTCTACATATTTCTGGACACGTTATAAGAGGCAATAAATTATAGAACTTGGTGACAACTGGCAGATTTGAAGGGAAAAGAACATGAGGAAGGCAGAGAAGTAAATATCTGGATGGCTTGGCCACATGGCATGGTAAAAACAAGAACACTGAGTTGATCCGTGGCTCTGGTGATCGTATGAGATGGCGAAACATGACCACCGATGCTTATCGGCATGGTGCATGATGGTGATGATTGTGTTCTAGTAAAGCTTATCATTTCTGTTTCTCATTTTCATTTATTTACTTATTCTATTCTCATTCCCTCATTTTGTTCTTCTAGGAGCCATGGGCCATCACTCTTCTAAGCCACTGTGATGTTTAATATAAAAGTATTTTAGCTTCTGAGACATGATACTCTCTATGAACCAGTTTTCTTGGATGTTCAAATCCTGTAGAATATTGTTGTTTTTCTTGCTCCATAACACTATGAATTGTTCTGCAACATTTAAATTCAAAAGCCCCAATGTTTTCTTTAGAGTTATGAAATTTTTTACCAGATAAGTTCAGTAATTGTAAAATTGAAAATGTTTTTGAATTTAATTTCCTCACAGGAAAACGAAACTGATAGCTTCAACTTCATTCTGTTCTACATATATTTTGGCATTCTTTTGTTGGAGTTTCTTCTGCTGTTTAAAGCAGACAGATTGAAGCAAAATGGCTACCGACAGATTGGAAGTAGAGTAAGTTTGTTGTATGTTGTAGTAATGACTTAGTTTTGTCTGCTTTAGTTTGTATCTGCTCTATTATTGTATACTTCCACTACTTAGCTGTGGTGTGTTCTTCACCTGTAAGGTATTCTCAACTGTAAACTGAGTGGTTCAACAAGAGAGCTCACTCATTTATTTACTTCAAACTGAGTGATGCATCCAGAGAGCTCATTTGTTTGTCTACTTAAAACTGTGATGCATCAAGAGAGTTCATTTGTCTACTTAAAACTGTGATGTATCCAGAGAGTTCATTTGTCTACTTTAAACTGTGATGCATCAAGAGAGTTCATTTGTCTACTTTAAACTGTGTGATGTATCCAGAGAGTTCATTTGTCTACTTTAAACTGTGTGATGTATCCAGAGAGTTCATTTGTCTACTTTAAACTGTGTGATGTATCCAGAGAGTTCATTTGTCTACTTTAAACTGTGTGATGTATCCAGAGAGTTCATTTGTTTGTCTACTTCAAACTGAGTGATGCAGCAACAGAGCTCATTTGTTTGTCTACTTCAGACTGATCATACAGCAAAAGTAGCCATTTGTTTGTCTACTTCAGACTGATCATACAGCAAAAGTAGCCAATTGTTTGTCTACTTCAAACTGAGTTATGCAGCAACAGAGCTCTTTTGTTTGTCTACTTCAAACTGAGTGATGTACCAACAGAGCTCTTTTGTTTGTCAACTTCAAACTGAGTGATGTACCAACAGAGCTCTTTTGTTTGTCAACTTCAAACTGAGTGATGTACCAACAGAGCTCTTTTGTTTGTCAACTTCAAACTGAGTGATGTACCAACAGAGCTCTTGTGTTTGTCAACTTCAAACTGAGTGATGTACCAACAGAGCTCTTTTGTTTGTCAACTTCAAACTGAGTGATGTACCAACAGAGCTCTTTTGTTTGTCTACTTCAAACTGAGTTATGTACCAACAGAGCTCTTGTGTTGTCTACTTCAAACTGAGTGATGTACCGACAGAGCACTTGTGTTTGTCTACTTCAAACTGAGTGATGTACCGACAGAGCTCTTGTGTTTGTCAACTTCAAACTGAGTGATGTACCAACAGAGCTCTTGTGTTTGTCTACTTCAAACTGAGTGATGTACCAACAGAGCTCTTATGTTTGTCTACTTCAAACTGAGTGATGTACCAACAGAGCTCTTTTGTTTGTCAACTTCAAACTGAGTGATGTACCAACAGAGCTCTTTTGTTTGTCAACTTCAAACTGAGTGATGTACCGACAGAGCTCTTGTGTTTGTCTACTTCAAACTGAGTGATGTATCGACAGAGCTCTTGTGTTTGTCTACTTCAAACTGAGTGATGTACCAACAGAGCTCTTGTGTTTGTCTACTTCAAACTGAGTGATGTACCAACAGAGCTCTTGTGTTTGTCTACTTCAAACTGAGTGATGTACCGACAGAGCTCTTGTGTTTGTCTACTTCAAACTGAGTGATGTACCGACAGAGCTCTTGTGTTTGTCTACTTCAAACTGAGTGATGTACCAACAGAGCTCTTGTGTTTGTCTACTTCAAACTGAGTGATGTACCGACAGAGCTCTTGTGTTTGTCTACTTCAAACTGAGTGATGTACCGACAGAGCTCTTGTGTTTGTCTACTTCAAACTGAGTGATGTACCAACAGAGCTCTTGTGTTTGTCTACTTCAAACTGAGTGATGTACCAACAGAGCTCTTGTGTTTGTCTACTTCAGACTGAGTGATGTACCGACAGAGCTCTTGTGTTTGTCTACTTCAAACTGAGTGATGTACCAACAGAGCTCTTGTGTTTGTCTACTTCAGACTGAGTGATGTACCAACAGAGCTCATTTGTTTGTCTACTTCAAACTGAGTGATGTACCAACAGAGCTCATTTGTTTGTCTACTTCAAACTGAGTGATGTACCAACAGAGCTCATTTGTTTGTCTACTTCAAACTGAGTGATGTACCAACAGAACTATTTTGAGTTTCTTAAGTTGTCAGGTATCATGTCCACCTTCATATGCAGAATAACTGCATAGAGGGTGACACAGTGACTAACCTGCTTGCTTGCTTGTCCAGTGGTAATGTGGTTCAATCCTATTTGAGGCAGGGATTCTTTTCACAGATTTGGTCTCCAATGTTGACCCAGCCTGAAAGCATGAGTGAGTAGTCAAGAATAAGAGAATTTCTGACTTCCAAGGTGCTGACCTCATCTGGCAGAGGACTGATGAGAACAAGGGAAAAGCCCTCTTTGAACGCTATCTAGAACAGAGCAACCAGACAGACATGAGAGGCCGAAATCTAGCCAAGGAGGTCACCTCAGACAGGTGCAAGGCCCAGAACATTTCGGATGAAGACACAATGACAGTGAAATAAATCAAGGCTGTGCTTCGACGATTAAAAAACAGCTCTACAGGGCCAGATGCCATAAGATACGACAACATCAATAGGTGTACCGACAATGAGCTAGAGAAACTAGCAGACATGTACATCAACAGTATAGGGAGTGCTAACATAAAGGAGGAGTGGTTACACAGCTATCTGATTCCCTTGCCGAAGCCTGGCAAATACCACACAAAAATTCAGGGATATCGAGTAATAACCATGCAGAATACAATAGGCAAACTGCTGGAGAAGTTAATTGCTAGGAAAATATCAAGCTAGCTAGAGAGACAAGGTGTTTTCCCACCTACCCTGGGAGGGTACCGTCCAAAAAGAGAAACCTGGAACAATGCAGCAGTTTTTGCCTATGATGTCAATGAAGGTTTCCACTCAGGTATTGAAACATTTGCTACAGCGATTGATCTTGAAGACGCGTACAACAGTGTACGATTGGATTTCTTAATGCTTCAGCTTCTTGAACTCAAGATAAGTCCTTTCCTCTTTAGTTGGATCGCTGCAGTCCTCTTCCAACGGAAAGTAGTTTACAGATGTCGCAGTTGGACTTCAGAACCAACAACAATTTATCCTGGCCTACCACAGGGATCACCATTATCTCCGGTGCTATTCAATGCCTACACTGTGAGAATCACCAGTGAGCAGATCACTGGACAGGGGAGGACACTGTCATATGCCGACGATGTTTTAGTGTATCGTCAGGGTAAGGATAGAGATCAGGTTGCTGTGGAACTACAAACTGAACTAAATCACATAAGCACTTGGTGTGTTGAAGCTGGGGCAATGGTCAACCCAACAAAGGCAACAGTGACATTGTTCTCTTTGAGTAACCATATTGTCAACACTCTAATACCAACTGTAAATCTGTGTTAGGAGACTGTGGAAAGAACGCAGGCAATGAATTACCTGGGGATACGTTTTGATCGAAGCCTTGCTTATAATGAGCACATAAACCAGGTGATAACAAAGGTCAAGCGGGGTTTGGCTGCGATGCGGGTGATCACGGCAGCAACTGTGAGCAGTGCCATCTATGTCTTCTATACGACGGGCTGGTCATGTCTGTTTTTGAGGATGCGATGGCGATCCTGACTCTCAGCCATAAGCAGATAGAAAGGATACAGAACGAAGCTATGCGCATTATTCTTGGATGTACAAGAGATACAGCATACAGGGCGATGTGCTACCTTCTTGATTTTCCAACCATTGAAGACAGAATACAAATTTGCAGAGCACATGCCTACCTCAGAGTTAATGCAAACACACATCTACTGCATAGTGAAATTAGGAAGGTAAAGGGCAGCAGGTTAAAAAGAGGAAGGTCATGGATGGGTCAAGCTGAAGACATTCTTCAACAGGTGTGTTCACTTGAGGACTTAGAACTTGGCGAGGAGTGGGTACAAGTACCAACAGATTTCTGTACATCTTTTTCTGTTTGCATTCAACTAGACAGAAAATGCAGACGAGAAAACCCGGCAGCTGTGGAGGCAGAAGTACAAGCGTTGATTTTCGAGAATTCGTTAGATGGTGATGCTATCATTTACACACATGGATCGATCGTTCGACATGTGAGAAGCTCATGGATCTTTACGGCTCAGGCCGGAGGGAGAATTGTGAAGGAGGACTCTGGTGCTTTTATTGAGACCACAAGTAGCCTGACTATGGAAGTCACGGCAGTAAGTAAAGCAATAACATGGCTCGAGACACAGACATTCACTAGGGCATGTTTCCTTAGTGATTCAATGAGCATGCTCAAGGGGATAGAGATGGGGTGGATCCGAAGAGAGTGGATGCTGTCTCTGGAGCGGTCTCGGCTGGTAAAGATTAGTTTCATCTTTGTGCCATTGCATGTGGGAGTACAAGGAAATGAGCAGGCTGACAAGCTCGCAGGTAAGGCTACTGTGGAGGGCGGACACGCCATGGACCAGGCTGACATTCTGAATGCTCTATGAGAAGTAAGACTTTTGCGAGAACCAAGTGATGACTGTGAATCTACAACCATGGTCAGACTGCGAGAACAGCAAATTAAAAGAGGTATGGCTAAACAAGAACACTACACAGGAAGCCAAAGAAGATTCATAAACCAACACAGAACTGGTGTCGTTAGCAGCTACGCGGTGCAAGATTTGCTGAGGAAGGGATCGAGCACTTATGGACTGAATGGTTCCATGTGCAATGAGGATGATCTGTCAACTAACTGACTGTCGACCCAGCCTGAAGTAAGCAGAAGAAAATATGAGGTCAAGGCAGCCACTATGACACTGACCCCATCACACATCAAGTGCCGTTCGGTCTATTAAAAATATGGGTCCAGTATCATGTACCCAGTTTGCCTCAAGGTGTGGAATAGTGTCCTGTACTTTACTGACCAATGACCAATTACTGACCAATGCATACAGAATGTAGTAATGTCCTGTACTTTACTGACCAATGCATTCAGAATGTAGTAATGTCCTGTACTTTACTGACCAATGCATACATAAAGTAGTAATGTCTTGTACTTTACTGACCAATGCATACAGAAAGTAGTAATGTCCTGTACTTTACTGACCAATGCATTCAGAATGTAGTAATGTCCTGTACTTTGCTGACCAATGCATACATAAAGTAGTAATGTCCTGTACTTTACTGACCAATGCAAACATAAAGTAGTAATGTCCTGTACTTTACTGACCAATGCAAACATAAAGTAGTAATGTCCTGTACTTTACTGACCAATGCATACAGAATGTAGTAATGTCCTGTACTTTACTGACCAATGCAAACATAAAGTAGTAATGTCCTGTACTTTACTGACCAATGCATACATAAAGTAGTAATGTCCTGTACTTTACTGACCAATGCATACATAAAGTAGTAATGTCCTGTACTTTACTGACCAATGCAAACATAAAGTAGTAATGTCCTGTACTTTACTTACCAATGCATACAGAATGTAGTAATGTCCTGTACTTTACTAACCAATGCATACATAAAGTAGTAATGTCCTGTACTTTACTGACCAATGCAAACATAAAGTAGTAATGTCCTGTACTTTACTGACCAATGCATACAGAAAGTAGTAATGTCCTGTACTTTACTGACCAATGCATACAGAATATAGTAATATCCTGTACTTTACTGACCAATGCATACATAAAGTAGTAATGTCCTGTACTTTACTGACCAATGCATACATAAAGTAGTAATGTCTTGTACTTTACTGACCAATGCATACAGAAAGTAGTAATGTCCTGTACTTTACTGACCAATGCATTCAGAATGTAGTAATGCCCTGTACTTTGCTGACCAATGCATACATAAAGTAGTAATGTCCTGTACTTTACTGACCAATGCAAACATAAAGTAGTAATGTCCTGTACTTTACTGACCAATGCAAACATAAAGTAGTAATGTCCTGTACTTTACTGACCAATGCATACATAATGTAGTAATGTCCTGTACTTTACTGACCAATGCAAACATAAAGTAGTAATGTCCTGTACTTTACTGACCAATGCATACAGAAAGTAGTAATGTCCTGTACTTTACTTTACTGAGTAAATGCATACAGAAAGAGGGTCTTTCTTTCTTTCTTTCTTTCTTTCTTTCTTTCTTTCTTTCTTTCTTTCTTTCTTTCTTTCTTTCTTTCTTTCTTTCTATCCTGTTTATTTGCTTCGTTAATTCATTCTGACATTTCCGTTTTATAGTTCTTTTCGAGGATTTAGAATCCGATGAGACCATCTTGTACTGACTCACTGGACCAGGTCTCCCACAACATCTCTCATGCTATTTCAACAATATAGGATAGAATACCTAGTCATTTCTGTGGAATGCATACAGCAAACGAAACAGAAGGAGACCTATACATACACAGAGAAGAGAATTAGAGACAGATAACCTCATCAAGAAAGTAACGAACGCAATCAACCCATCAGAAGCCGGGAAGCTGACAACAAGCAGCCCAAAGTACGAAAGACAAACTTCAAGCTACACCATAGACACCCTACATAGCCAAGTCGACACCCGAAGGCTGAAAGGGGGTACTCATACCAAAATTTGGATTGGATTGGATTGGATTAGAGACAGATGAAAACTGTCTAGAGGACATGTAGGAAGCTGCAGGAGATAGCAAAAGATAGGACGGTCTCGTATCAGTTGACTGGGTGTCTATGTTTCACTAGGAGTTCAAGGGAAATAGAAGACTAGACATTACTTATACCTGCATATGTTCTCTTCTGCTTTGCTGTCATGTCTCTGAATTTATGTACCGTATTTATGTGTTAACAGCCTGAATGCCCAGAGGTCAAGGCCTCTTTTCCAAGTCAAATAGTTTTCTTCTGGATTGGCAGGTAGGTGCTATATGAGGAACCAAAAGTGCCTGTTGAATTAATAATAAAATATATTCATTATTTTGGTTGTGAGAAAGCAATTAGGGTAATAAATTCTCTGTTGTCTGTTGTCTTTGAGGTGTGCAGTCATTTTTCATGACTCTGTCTCTCTCTTGTCTCTCTATCTTTTTCTGTCTCTTCCTCTGTGTCTCTGACTCTGTCTCTCCCTTGTCTCTGTCTTTCTTTGCCTCTCTCTTTCTATCTCTCTCTTTCTATTTCTCTCTCTTTTTCTGTCTGTCTGTCTGTCTGTCTGTCTGTCTGTCTGTCTCTCTCTCTCTCTCTCTCTCTCTCTCTCTCTCTCTCTCTCTCTCTCTCTCTCTCTCTCTCTCTCTCTCTCTCTCTCTCTCTCTCTCTCTCTCTCTCTCTTCTCTCTCGTGGGTGAGGGATATTGTGTGTTGGTGCGGAATGTGCATGTTTGAGGGGTATGTGTGTGTGGTGTGTGAGTGGGTGGAGCATGCGTGTGTGTGTGAGCTTGAGTGGATTGAGGTATGTGTGAGTGGGTGGAAAGATGTGTGGGTGGGTGAAGGATTTGTGTGTGGGTGGGTACAAGATGTCTGGGTTGGTAGCGGCATCTGTGAGTGGGTGGAGCGATGAGTGGGGGATGTGTGGGTATGGGTGGGTGATGTGTGAGTAGGTGAGGGATGTGTGTGTGGGAGGGGGGATGTGTCACATGACATAAGAATATTCATTGTATATTCTTACAACATTCATTTAACAATGTTTTTTTTCCTATGTGAATGCATCATGCACTGTTGATGATCGAAAGATGAGTGATTGGAATGTAAGACGGACCTATGTGCCCAATTTGTTACCCTTTGAAAATAAATATCATTTCAATTCAATTCAATTCTCTGTCTTGAGAAACACAAATAAAAGTTTGACATGGTCAAACTGCTTCTACAGCATAGGTCATTATTGAGGTCTTTTGGATCATGTTTTGTATGATTTTGTATAATGTTCTTTATTATGGATGGTTGCATGATCTGTTCTATGGATGGTTGCGTAATGTTTTTTTCTATGGATGGTTGCGTAATGCTATTTTCTATGGGTGGTTGCATAATGTTATTTTCTGTGGGTGGTTGCATAGTGTTATTTTCTATGAATGGTTGCATAATGTTCTTTTCCATGGATGGTTGCATAATGTTTATTTTGTAAGAATGGTTGCATAATGTTCTTTTCTATGTATCAGTCTATGAAGAACAGTCTACAGAACGTCCCTAGCAACAACAACAACAAAATAATACTTTTGTACTGAATCAGTGTGAACATTTGGGTATTACATATTGTAATACGTAATTTGTATTCTGTACGTAATTTTGCGTACATTATGACTGTATGTATTCTTTCAGCTTGCTGCGGACAGGCTACAGAAAGTCCCTGGTTGAAGATGATGTCTTTGAACTGAATCCAAGGGACCAGTCCAAAACTGTTGTTCCTCCATTTGAACAAGAATGGAAAAAGGAGAGAAAGATCTCTCAAGCAATCAATACATCTGAAAGGTTGGTAATGAAAACTATCTTGTTACATTTAATATTCTTTAAAGACTTTTCACTCTATTAGAATTCAGCTTTGAACACTTGCTTTTATTGTCTGGTTCTGACAATGGTAGCACTATGTTGATAGACAGATTATGCTTCTTGTTGTGAATACTCTTTTATAACATGAATGATGTCTCTTAATGTGAATGATAAATTAATGCTGTTTCTTAATGTGAATGCTGTTTCTTAATGTGAATGTTATTTCTTGATGTGAAAGCTGTTTATTAATGTGAATGCTGCAACTAAAAGAAATAGAATGCCCAGACAAATCCAGTGGAATTATTACCAAAGAAATAGAATGCCCAGACAAATCCAGTGGAATTATTACCAAAGAAATAGAATGCCCAGACAAATCCAGTGGAATTATTACCAAAGAAATAGAATGCCCAGACAAATCCAGTGGAATTATTACCAAAGAAATAGAATGCCCAGACAAATCCAGTGGAATTATTACCAAAGCGACTAGAAACCAATGCAGCATCTATGATTTCAAAGTGATAGCAATATTAGCTGCAGCTATAGAACTTGTAAAATCAGAAGACAGTGTATATATCCAGTAGTAATTACACTGTCAGTTCTTCAAGCACTCAGATCCAACAAGCACCCAGAACTAAATGATCTTCCATCTAATTGTTGTATACCAGGAAATGAACAGGCTGACAAACTGGCCAAGATTGATGCTGGGAAACAGCCACCAGATTTTCCAATTAAATATTCTCAAAAGAAAATCTCATAAAATCACTCAAAAAGTGGCCTGTTTAAGCAAATGATGACTGCTATTTATTAGAGAGGACTGAGAAGTTACCATCTTTAGACTCTGAATAGAATGCTCAAAAGCCACATACCATCATCATCATGTGCCATGCCAATAAGTGTTGTTCATGTTTCACCATCTCACACGATCACCATAGTCGTAGATCAGCTCTGTGTTCTTGTGTTGACCATATCACATGGCCAAACCATCCAGATATTTACTTCTCTGCCTTACCCTTGTTCTTTCCCCCTCAATCTTGCCAGTTGTCACCAAGTTCTCTAGTTTATTTCTTCTCATAAAGTGCCCAGAAGATGTTGACTGTCTACGTCTGATGTCTCTAATCAGTTTATGGTATTCCTCTGCCTCTTGTAGGACATGCTGATTGGTTTTTCTGTCTGTCCATGGTTGTCTTTGCATTTTCCTCAGAAACCACATTTCTACTGTTGTTCAGCTTGTCTGTTCATTGTCCATGATTCACATCCATAAAAATGTACAAGTTCTGTGTAGCACTTCAACAAGGTAGAGTACCTGGTATTTTCCCGCCTAATGGCGAGGGACACTGGTAATAGGGAAAGCTAATCTATATGCAAACATTAGTCCTGCATGGACTGCCCCTGAGTTCATAACAAGCGAACGAAAAATAATTTTTTAAGTAGAAGGAAATTTAGGGTCGGTGATTATAATTGGAACTGACTTTTACACAGTAAAGAAATTTCTGGAATATTTTGATGACATTGCTTATATTAATGATGATTGGAGAAAATAATAGTTTTATTTAATTATTGATGTATTAATTTTGCTGGTATTACATATACATTTTTATATCAGAAGATTTGGAGATAAGTGTGGGTGTCTCTTTGATTGATTGCTGCCAGGAATGTTCACTAACGGATGTGTCATGCATGTTTCAGGCTACAGTCATTCACCAGTTCTGGTTACCATAAGGCCAGAAATTTTGCCACTGAGAAAACTTCACTGTTGGAGAAAGATAGTGTAGAATTTTCCAGAACAAAGGGTGACAATATCAAGTTATCTCAGCCATCTTTGATTAAAGTCATTTTAAAAGTTTACAGTGGGACCATTCTAATCTCACAGGTATGAATTGATACCATAATATTTCAGGCGCAGCTTTTCTCATTGATATATTTTGCCCTTCTCATGGATATATTTTGCCCTTTTCATTGATATATTTTGCCCTTCTCATTTATATATTTTGCCCTTCTCATTGATATATTTTGCCCTTCTCATTTATATATTTTGCTCTTCTCATTGATATATTTTGCCCTTCTCATGGATATATTTTGCCCTTTTCATGGATATATTTTGCCCTGCTCATTGATATATTTTGCCCTTTTCATTGATATATTTTGCCCTTCTCATGGATATATTTTGCCCTTTTCATGGATATATTTTGCCCTTTTCATTGATATATGTTGCCCTTCTCATTGATATATTTTGCCCTTTTCATTGATATATTTTGCCCTTCTCATGGATATATTTTGCCCTTCTCATGGATATATTTTGCCCTTTTCATGGATATATTTTGCCCTTCTCATTGATATATTTTGCCCTTCTCATTGATATATTTTGCCCTTCTCATTGATATATTTTGCCCTTCTCATTGATATATTTTGCCCTGCTCATTGATATATTTTGCCCTTTTCATTGATATATTTTGCCCTTCTCATGGATATATTTTGCCCTTTTCATGGATATATTTTGCCCTTTTCATTGATATATGTTGCCCTTCTCATTGATATATTTTGCCCTTTTCATTGATATATTTTGCCCTTCTCATGGATATATTTTGCCCTTCTCATGGATATATTTTGCCCTTTTCATGGATATATTTTGCCCTTCTCATTGATATATTTTGCCCTTCTCATGGATATATTTTGCCCTTTTCATGGATATATTTTGCCCTTCTCATTGATATATTTTGCCCTTTTCATGGATATATTTTGCCCTTCTCATTGATATATTTTGCCCTTCTCATTGATATATTTTGCCCTTCTCATTGATATATTTTGCCCTTTTCATGGATATATTTTGCCCTTCTCATTGATATATTTTGCCCTTCTCATTGATATATTTTGCCCTTCTCATTGATATATTTTGCCCTTCTCATTGATATATTTTGCCCTTCTCATTTATATATTTTGCCCTTCTCATTGATATATTTTGCCCTTCTCATGGATATATTTTGCCCTTCTCATGGATATATTTTGCCCTTTTCATTGATATATTTTGCCCTTCTCATGGATATATTTTGCCCTTCTCATTTATATATTTTGCCCTTCTCATTTATATATTTTGCCCTTCTCATGGATATATTTTGCCCTTCTCATTGATATATTTTGCCCTTTTCATTGATATATTTTGCCCTTCTCATTGATATATTTTGCCCTTCTCATGGATATATTTTGCCCTTTTCATTGATATATTTTGCCCTTCTCATGGATATATTTTGCCCTTCTCATTGATATATTTTGCCCCTTTCTTTGATATATTTTGCCCTTCTCATTGATATATTTTGCCCTTCTCATGGATATATTTTGCCCTTTTCATTGATATATTTTGCCCTTCTCATGGATATATTTTGCCCTTCTCATGGATATATTTTGCCCTTTTCATTGATATATTTTGCCCTTCTCATGGATATATTTTGCCCTTCTCATTTATATATTTTGCCCTTCTCATTGATATATTTTGCCCTTCTCATGGATATATTTTGCCCTTCTCATTGATATATTTTGCCCTTCTCATTTATATATTTTGCCCTTCTCATTGATATATTTTGCCCTTCTCATGGATATATTTTGCCCTTCTCATTGATATATTTTGCCCTTCTCATTGATATATTTTGCCCTTCTCATGGATATATTTTGCCCTTCTCATTTATATATTTTGCCCTTCTCATTGATATATTTTGCCCTTCTCATGGATATATTTTGCCCTTTTCATGGATATATTTTGCCCTTCTCATTGATATATTTTGCCCTTCTCATGGATATATTTTGCCCTTTTCATGGATATATTTTGCCCTTCTCATTGATATATTTTGCCCTTTTCATGGATATATTTTGCCCTTCTCATTGATATATTTTGCCCTTCTCATTGATATATTTTGCCCTTCTCATTGATATATTTTGCCCTTCTCATTGATATATTTTGCCCTGCTCATTGATATATTTTGCCCTTTTCATTGATATATTTTGCCCTTCTCATTGATATATTTTGCCCTTCTCATGGATATATTTTGCCCTTTTCATTGATATATTTTGCCCTTCTCATGGATATATTTTGCCCTTCTCATTGATATATTTTGCCCTTTTCATTGATATATTTTGCCCTTCTCATGGATATATTTTGCCCTTTTCATGGATATATTTTGCCCTTCTCATTGATATATTTTGCCCTTCTCATTGATATATTTTGCCCTTCTCATGGATATATTTTGCCCTTTTCATGGATATATTTTGCCCTTCTCATTGATATATTTTGCCCTTTTCATTGATATATTTTGCCCTTCTCATGGATATATTTTGCCCTTTTCATGGATATATTTTGCCCTTCTCATTGATATATTTTGCCCTTCTCATGGATATATTTTGCCGTTTTCATGGATATATTTTGCCCTTCTCATTGATATATTTTGCCCTTTTCATGGATATATTTTGCCCTTCTTATTGATATATTTTGCCCTTCTCATTGATATATTTTGCCCTTCTCATTGATATATTTTGCCCTTCTCATTGATATATTTTGCCCTTCTCATTGATATATTTTGCCCTTCTCATTGATATATTTTGCCCTTCTCATGGATATATTTTGCCCTTCTCATGGATATATTTTGCCCTTTTCATTGATATATTTTGCCCTTCTCATGGATATATTTTGCCCTTCTCATTTATATATTTTGCCCTTCTCATGGATATATTTTGCCCTTCTCATTGATATATTTTGCCCTTTTCATGGATATATTTTGCCCTTCTCATTGATATATTTTGCCCTTCTCATTGATATATTTTGCCCTTCTCATTGATATATTTTGCCCTTCTCATTGATATATTTTGCCCTTCTCATTGATATATTTTGCCCTTCTCATTGATATATTTTGCCCTTCTCATGGATATATTTTGCCCTTCTCATGGATATATTTTGCCCTTTTCATTGATATATTTTGCCCTTCTCATTGATATATTTTGCCCTTCTCATTTATATATTTTGCCCTTCTCATTGATATATTTTGCCCTTCTCATGGATATATTTTGCCCTTCTCATTGATATATTTTGCCCTTTTCATTGATATATTTTGCCCTTCTCATTGATATATTTTGCCCTTCTCATGGATATATTTTGCCCTTTTCATTGATATATTTTGCCCTTCTCATGGATATATTTTGCCCTTCTCATTGATATATTTTGCCCTTTTCTTTGATATATTTTGCCCTTCTCATTGATATATTTTGCCCTTCTCATGGATATATTTTGCCCTTTTCATTGATATATTTTGCCCTTCTCATGGATATATTTTGCCCTTCTCATGGATATATTTTGCCCTTTTCATTGATATATTTTGCCCTTCTCATGGATATATTTTGCCCTTCTCATTTATATATTTTGCCCTTCTCATTGATATATTTTGCCCTTCTCATGGATATATTTTGCCCTTCTCATTGATATATTTTGCCCTTCTCATTTATATATTTTGCCCTTCTCATTGATATATTTTGCCCTTCTCATGGATATATTTTGCCCTTCTCATTGATATATTTTGCCCTTCTCATTGATATATTTTGCCCTTCTCATGGATATATTTTGCCCTTTTCATTGATATATTTTGCCCTTCTCATGGATATATTTTGCCCTTCTCATTGATATATTTTGCCCTTCTCATGGATATATTTTGCCCTTTTCATGGATATATTTTGCCCTTTTCATTGATATATTTTGCCCTTCTCATGGATATATTTTGCCCTTTTCATTGATATATTTTGCCCTTCTCATGGATATATTTTGCCCTTTTCATGGATATATTTTGCCCTTCTCATTGATATATTTTGCCCTTTTCATGGATATATTTTGCCCTTCTCATTGATATATTTTGCCCTTTTCATTGATATATTTTGCCCTTTTCATTGATATATTTTGCCCTTTTCATTGATATATTTTGCCCTTCTCATGGATATATTTTGCCCTTTTCATGGATATATTTTGCCCTTCTCATGGATATATTTTGCCCTTCTCATGGATATATTTTGCCCTTTTCATGGATATATTTTGCCCTTCTCATGGATATATTTTGCCCTTTTCATGGATATATTTTGCCCTTTTCATGGATATATTTTGCTCTTCTCATGGATATATTTTGCCCTTCACATTGATATATTTTGCCCTTCTCATGGATATATTTTGCCCTTCTCATTGATATATTTTGCCCTTCTCATTGATATATTTTGCCCTTCTCATGGATATATTTTGCCCTTCTCATGGATATATTTTGCCCTTTTCATGGATATATTTTGCTCTTCTCATGGATATATTTTGCCCTTCTCATGGATATATTTTGCCCTTCTCATTGATATATTTTGCCCTTCTCATTGATATATTTTGCCCTTCTCATTGATATATTTTGCCCTTCTCATTGATATATTTTGCCCTTCTCATGGATATATTTTGCCCTTCTCATGGATATATTTTGCCCTTCTCATTGATATATTTTGCCCTTCTCATTGATATATTTTGCCCTTCTCATTGATATATTTTGCCCTTCTCATTGATATATTTTGCCCTTCTCATGGATATATTTTGCCCTTCTCATGGATATATTTTGCCCTTCTCATTGATATATTTTGCCCTTCTCATTGATATATTTTGCCCTTCTCATTGATATATTTTGCCCTTCTCATTGATATATTTTGCCCTTCTCATTGATATATTTTGCCCTTCTCATTGATATATTTTGCCCTTCTCATTGATATATTTTGCCCTTCTCATTGATATATTTTGCCCTTCTCATTGATATATTTTGCCCTTCTCATTGATATATTTTGCCCTTCTCATTGATATATTTTGCCCTTTTCATGGATATATTTTGCCTTTTTCATGGATATATTTTGCCCTTCTCATTGATATATTTTGCCCTTCTCATTGATATATTTTGCCCTTCTCATTGATATATTTTGCCCTTTTCATGGATATATTTTGCCCTTCTCATTGATATATTTTGCCCTTCTCATTGATATATTTTGCCCTTCTCATTGATATATTTTGCCCTTCTCATTGATATATTTTGCCCTTCTCATGGATATATTTTGCCCTTCTCATGGATATATTTTGTTCCATCCTCACTACATCCAGGTGCTACCCCGTGTGTTGTCCTGATAATCAGATTTTGAAGTCCAACAACTTTCTCAAACAAATGTTTGAAAGACAAGAGAATCAACTTCATTGCACCGGGTTTTATCCCAGATGACTCTATCTCTTTCCACAGGGTGACCTGCTGAAAGTATCGTACAAAGTATAACTCCATAGATCCAGTGACAACCCCCAGGAGTCTCCTAGAAAACTGCACTTGTGAACTTTCTTCTTCTTCTGCTTTCATCCAGAGTGTTGTGTTAGATGTTATTGTGTTGTGCCTGTTTACAACAGAGCTGCGATATTTGCACCTTTCGGTCGACACATCCAACTTCTTCAGGGATTTGTTGGCCGGGTTACCTTCCTGGGCCGCACTTGTGAACCATGTAGACCGGATCAAGCCCACATCCTCAGAACGTGTGTCAGGTGGCGTAATCACTTCGCCACGGAGACTCCCATGTTAACTTTCATCATCATCATCAAGTGCCGTGCCGGCTGGCGTAGGCGTTCATGGCTCTCCATAGATCTCGGTCTTTGGTTCTCTGGATCAACTCTGCTGCTGATATTCCTACATGCCACCGTCTCAATCCATCCAGCATCACTTCTCTTGGTCTACCTCTGCCTCTCTTCCCCTCGATCTTTCCAGTTGTTACGATGTTCTCCAATGCCTCTCTTCTCATCACATGACCGAGGAAAGCTGTTTGTCTCTGTCTTATTGTTGTATATAATGTTCTAGTTTCATTAGCCTGTTTCAGGCAGTCGGCGTTAGTTACTCTGGCAGTCCAAGGAATTCGCAACATTCGTCTCAGGAACCACATCTCTGTTGCTTCTAAGTTCTTCTTAATTTGTTCATTTACATTCCAAGATTCACTGCCATACAGCAAAACTGGTTCTACATAGCATTTCAGCACTCTCTTTCTTACATTCAGTGACAGTGACTTATTGCATAAGATACTCTTCATTTTATGAAATGCGGCTTTTGCCTGCCCTATTCTGCTCCTAATCTCTGTTGTACATCTTCCATCTGATGTTATAAATGCCCCTAGGTATCTAAAATTATCAACTTGGTTAAGGATTTTCCCTTCTATTTCTATGTCACATTTTGGTGTCACCATTTTCTTTGATATTACCATTGTTACTGTTTTCTTGATATTCAAGTTGAGTCCTTTCCTTGCACTCTCTGTTACTACAACGTCTAATAATTGTTGTAGGTCTGTTGAATTATCCGCCACCAATACTGTGTCATCTGCATAGCGTATATTAATTATATTATAACCTCCAACTAGTATTCCTGGCATCTCTTTGATCTCTCTCATTATTACTTCGCTATACAGGGAGAAAAGATCTGGTGACAAGACACACCCTTGTCATACTCCTAGCTTTATCTGTTCGTAACTACCCTCTTTATTTCCCATTTTAATTGCTGCTACTTGGTTCCAGTAAATATTCTTTATTATTCTTAAATCTTTTCCATCAGTGTTGATATCTTCCAACATTTTAATCAGTTCATCATGTTTTACTTTATCAAATGCCTTAGTATAATCTATGAAGCACAAATATATGTCCCTCTGTTTCTCTATTGACCTTTCTATTAGTGTCCGCAATGTATAAATTGCATTGTTTGTGCCCTTTCCTTCCACAAATCCATACTGTTCTTCACTAATTTCCATTTTTATTTTCTTTTTGGTTCTTCTCATTATGATTCTGAGTAGAAGCTTAGTGATATGGTTTATAAGGTTAATTGTACGAAAATCTTCACAATCAATTGCTCCTGGTCTTTTTGGTATAGCTATAAATACAGATTTCAGCATATCACTGGGTAAATATCCACTGCTGTAAATATCATTCAACATTTTGGTTAATATATCTACTCCAAATTCTCCCAATACTTCTAATTCTTCTATTGTGATTTCATCTGGCCCAGCTGTTTTTCCTTTCTTCATACGTTTCATAGCGTCAGCGACTTCTTCTTTCAGAATATGTGGACCTTCTAAGTTACTATCTTCTGTTAATTCTCCCCTTTCTCCTTCATATAATTCTCTTATATACTCATTCCACCTCTTCATTATAGCATCTTCCTCTAATATTATCTTTCCTGTTTTTGATTTCAAACACCCTGTATTTATTCTTATTTTTTTTCCTGTAAGCTCACTGATTTGTCTGTGCATATTTTTTGTATCTTTAATAAAATTTAATTCAATTTTTTTGCATTGCTCGTTTAACCAACTTTCTTTAGCCTTCCCACATTTATCTTTTATTTCTTTATTTATCTTAGCGTATTCTTGTTTGTCATTTTTATACTGTTTTCTTTTGTCCATCAGGTTTAAGATATCTTCATTCATCCATTTTTTCTTAGCTATTTTGCCTCTCTCTGGTAATACTTCTTTGCTAGTTTGATGAATGGAGTCCCTTAACATTTCCCATTGTTCATCTATACTCTGTATTTTAGTTATTGCATTGTACCTATTTTTCACAGTCACTCTGTATTGTTCTTGCATTTCGTTATCTATTTTTAGAACCTCTTTATTAAGTCTCATGTTCTTAACCATTTTTTTCCCTCTTTTTAATCTTACTTTTATTTGTCCACATAGTGGTACATGATCACTATTACAGTCAGCACCAGGCATTGTCTTTACATTTATTAAAGCATTTCTAAATCTTTTATTAATTAGTATGTAGTCAATTTGGTTGCGTATTTTCTTATCAGGGCTTATCCATGTGTACAGTCGTCTTTTATGGTGTTTAAACCATGTGTTTCCAATTATCATATCATTGATATTTGCCCATTCTATTAGCTTTTTCCCTCTTTCATTTCTTGTACCTAAACCATAATTCCCCACTACATCCTCCATTTTTCCCTTTCCTACTTTTGCATTAAAATCACCAAGTATTATTTTTATTTCTTGTGATCCAATTTGAGCCATCGCCATTTCTATTTCGTCGTAAAAGTGTTGTATTTCTTCATCACTACTGCTTGCTGTTGGTGCATATACTTGTATAATATTTATGTCTATTGGTTTGCCTTTGATTTTTACCATAATAACTATCTGAAATACACCAGTATCCATTAATTGACTTGGCTGTTTTTTCATCTAATATTATTCCTACCCCTTTCTCATGTGTCTCCCCTCCAGAATAAATTATTGTGTGATTGTCAGCTATAATTTTGCCCGATCCCTTCCATCTCATCTCACTAACGCCTAGTATATTCATTTTCATGCTATCCATCTCTCTTAGAACATTGGTCAACTTTCCTAGCTCATTTAATGTCCTAACATTCCATGTTCCTACTCTAAATTTATTTATTTTAGTTAAGATTTTGCCATCAGTAGCTGGATGACGGTCTGGTGTCACCTGTGGCTCATGACTGTCCCTACCGGACGAGGATGCCCTAAGACAGCCATTAACGTCCTTCACTAACTTTGATTTATGTTTTGCCATGAAGTCTATTATATGACCATGGAAAGAGATAGAGTCATCTGGGATAAAACCCGGTGCAATGAAGTTGATTCTTTTGTCTTTCAAACATTTGTTTGAGAAAGTTGTTGGACTTCAAAATCTGATTATCAGGACAACACACGGGGTAGCACCTGGATGTAGTGAGGATGGAACAAAATATATCAATGAGAAGGGCAAAATATATCAATGAGAAGGGCAAAATATATCAATGAGAAGGGCAAAATATATCCATGATGTTAACTTTACAAGTGCATAAATATTCTAATAAAGATAAGAGCCCTACTTTATGCCTGGTAGTGGTTGTGATGGTTAGGACATCGCGCTGACAATAGCATGAGTATGGTCAGGGAAGGGTTTGATGCCAGCTCACGTCATTCATTATGGAATGGAAATATATAATAGATCAGAGAGGTAACTGCAGCAGGGCATCATCATCATCATCATCATCATCATCATCATCATCAAGTGCCATGCCAACTCACGTCATTCATTATGGAAGGGAAATGAATAATAATATATCAGAGAAGTAACTGCAGCAAGCACATTAGAAAATAAAAACCGATAGGCGCGTGTAACTTTTTCACAGGAGTAACACATCTTTAACTGTTTTTATGTTCTTTGGAAGGGATAGACTGGCCACCTGTTTTTCCGTGCATTTGTGCCTTTAAAATGTGATTGTTCTAACTCTTCATCATCATCTTCATTGTTCGTCTTATATTTATTTTTGTTTTGGACATAATTGCGTTGCGTCAGTTTACAGCATAGCTGCAATATTTGCACCTTTTGGCTGACACATCCGACTTCTGCAGGCATTTGTTGACCGGTATAGCCTTCCCGGTTTATCAAATGACTTTTTGTGGTCAAGTGGTGTTAACGTCAACTTTGTCTCCCTATCCACTGTTGACACACCACTGGCCTGCTGGGAACAGCCATATGCATGCCGGTTGGCCTTCAAGGAAAGTCAGGGGCAGGCCATAGGCATTCCCTGTCATCCAAGGAGGTTTCCATAAGTGTAGAGCCGACACATTACGCTCTGATCATCACAGCCTATCCATGACTGCTTAACCTCAGTTCTGAATATAGAGCTTCCTGTGCACGGAGCCACATGGTTGCAGTTTGCAGTTTTTGGACTTTTATGATGCCAACATGCTATGTTTGAACCCAGCTGTCATTTAGTACGATTTTATTTTGCTTACTGCACGTCAGAGCCATTTGAACCGACCTAAAAGATTTAAGAAGGCAGATTACTGAACTTTAAAATAGCCAATTTAGTTCTGGGCGTTTTACTCATTTCTTCATTACATGTTAACTTTTTCTGGTTGCTATATGAATGTTTTCTTTTCTTCTCTAGTTATTGAAACTAGTTGCTGACCTGTTGACCTTTGTGACGCCCATGCTGATTGAGTGAGTACAGAAGTGATCATCAAGTTATTGAATTTGTGGTAGTAGCATTGTTTTACATGAGGTCATGATTTAATTGAATAATCGCAGTAGGAAGATTATTACATGCAAAGTCAGCATTTATTTCTTTTGTTCTGGTGGTATAATTCCTTTACATGAAGTAATTATTTATTTATTTTATTGTGATAATGTGATTGTTGCGTGTGTAATCTTTGTTTTGTCTCTGTGATAGTGATTGTAAGATGATTTCATAGTCATCATGTTTTCTATTTTGGCAGTATAATTCTTTCACATAGAGTAATAATCTAATTCTGTTATTGTGGTAGTGTGATTGTTTCATGTGCAGTCTTCATTCTATCGTTGTTGCGGTGGTTGTAGGATGATTCCAAACACATTTATCATTTCTTTGTGTTAATGTGGATGATAAGGATCTTTTATATAAAATCATCATTTATGATACTTACTCTGATTGGCACTGGCTCTGTGGCAAAGACGTTACAACTGCAATTCATTATCTCGGATATCGTGTTGGAAACAACAGCAGTGGGTGATTTGCAAGTCGACCACCTTATGTTGGTTTCCCATACAAAAGTATGAGTGTCGATCTTTCAGAAAGCAATGGCAAACTACTGAACATATATTTGCCAAGAAATCAAAAACAGCAACAACAACAAAAACATGCTGGGGTTGACTGTGACATCCTGTAATAGATATGCAACTAACTAACTATGTTATGTAATAACCTAATATTGCACATTCCAAAACAAGTATTGACCATCAGACTTTCTATTAAACAGCCTGATGTTTGTATTCAGTCATTGAAGGTTGCTGCATTTTCTTTTTTTTTATTTTGTGATTGCTCACTTTGAACTCAAGCGTAGTCTATACATGTGCTACTGCTTATAGTACACTGGACTAATTTTTGCATGTGGATTAGCTTTCTCTATAACCAGTGTCCATTGCCGTAAGACAAACCCACTCCGACTTCTGAGGTATGTGTAATGTACGTCCTCAAGTGAAGAACCAGAAATCAATATGTCCAACTGACTATTGTAGGTTGAACAAGCTATCTCATATCAGCATACCAGAAGTCTGGTCAGCCTGGCTGACTTCCACATTCTGTTGTATTTCAGCAACCTCGTCTCATTCTGTTGTATTTCAGTAACCTCATCTCATTCTGTTGTATTTCAGTAACCTCATCTCATTCTGTTGTATTTCAGTAACCTCATCTCATTCTGTTGTATTTCAGCAACCTCATCTCATTCTGTTGTATTTCAGTAACCTCATCTCATTCTGTTGTATTTCAGTAACCTCATCTCATTCTGTTGTATTTCAGTAACCTCATCTCATTCTGTTGTATTTCAGTAACCTCATCTCATTCTGTTGTATTTCAGTAACCTCATCTCATTCTGTTGTATTTCAGTAACCTCATCTCATTCTGTTGTATTTCAGCAACCTCATCTCATTCTGTTGTATTTCAGCAACCTCATCTCATTCTGTTGTATTTCAGCAACCTCATCTCATTCTGTTGTATTTCAGCAACCTCATCTCATTCTGTTGTATTTCAGCAACCTCATCTCATTCTGTTGTATTTCAGCAACCTCATCTCATTCTGTTGTATTTCAGCAACCTCACCTCATTCTGTTGTGTTTCAGTAACCTCGTCTCATTCTGTTGTATTTCAGTAACCTCGTCTCATTCTGTTGTGTTTCAGTAACCTCATCTCATTCTGTTGTGTTTCAGCAACCTCATCTCATTCTGTTGTATTTCAGTAACCTCATCTCATTCTGTTGTATTTCAGCAACCTCATCTCATTCTGTTGTGTTTCAGCAACCTCATCTCATTCTGTTGTATTTCAGTAACCTCATCTCATTCTATTGTATTTCAGTAACCTCATCTCATTCTGTTGTATTTCAGTAACCTCGTCTCATTCTGTTGTGTTTCAGTAACCTCGTCTCATTCTGTTGTATTTCAGCAACCTCACCTCATTCTGTTGTGTTTCAGTAACCTCGTCTCATTCTGTTGTGTTTCAGTAACCTCGTCTCATTCTGTTGTGTTTCAGTAACCTCATCTCATTCTGTTGTGTTTCAGCAACCTCATCTCATTCTGTTGTATTTCAGTAACCTCATCTCATTCTGTTGTATTTCAGCAACCTCATCTCATTCTGTTGTGTTTCAGCAACCTCATCTCATTCTGTTGTATTTCAGTAACCTCATCTCATTCTGTTGTATTTCAGTAACCTCATCTCATTCTGTTGTATTTCAGTAACCTCGTCTCATTCTGTTGTGTTTCAGTAACCTCGTCTCATTCTGTTGTATTTCAGCAATCTCACCTCATTCTGTTGTGTTTCAGTAACCTCGTCTCATTCTGTTGTGTTTCAGTAACCTCGTCTCATTCTGTTGTATTTCAGTAACCTCATCTCATTCTGTTGTATTTCAGTAACCTCACCTCATTCTGTTGTATTTCAGCAACCTCATCTCGTTCACCCAGAATCGGAAAACAGAGCAGGAGTGGAAAGGCTATGTCCTAGCCTGCTCCTTCTTTGTTGTGGCCATGGTGAAAACATGTCTGTACCAGTATCACTTTCATGTCAGTATGACACTTGGCATGCGCATCAAGAATGCTGTAATTGCTGCTGTCTACAAGAAGGTGAGTGGATTGGCTTGGTTGCATCGTTTGGAAACATTTGCTTCAAAAATTATAATTATCAATGAAAGTGTATTTAATGAAGCAATGGTGAATGTTGAATTATGTTTCAGCGGTATATAAGAAGGCCGCAGTGTTGGTTTTGTTGAGAGGTATTTCCTAATACAAGGCTGCATTTAATCTCTTCTTTTCCCCTCTTCCTTCTTCTCCTACTTCTCCTTCTACTCCTCCTCCCCTTTTTCTATTTTGAGGGGAGTGTCTGAGAGGTCACATGCGGAGGATATGTGTGGAGAAATGCTGATCAGCTAAGACGATTACTGACATATTTGTCAAGAAGACTGCTTTATACCACAGGGAAAAAAATCAGTCAATGTCCAGCTAACCAAGAGCTGGCCTAAATAAGGCTGGGCATGAATGGTTGTGGGCTTGTACTTCGATAGGAGTCTTGAAGAAAGAAGTCAAAGAAGAAGACAGTGGCAGCTGTAACTGAACTCACAGTGTGTGATATCAAATGTGTTTTGAGTGTATGTTGACAAATGATCGTTTGCCTTGTTGAAGCCTTGGGTGGCATCTCAAATTGTTGTGAAAAAGAATAAGCCAGTTTTCAGCTCTACACTGATTTGCCTCAAGTCATTATTATGAGCAGTGGCAAGTCCTACGAGAAGCAAATGAAAACTGTAAACTGATTACTTCTTCTTCTTTGCGTTCATCCGGAGTGTTTTTTCAGATGTGATTGCGGTGTGTTGTTATGCACCCTTGGGCCGAAATATTTGGGCCAACTCATCTGACTTCTTCATGCGTTTTTGACCAGGTTAGCATTCCTGGGGTAAACTGATTAGAGAAATTAGGCGTTGACAGTCAACATTTTTGAGCACGTTATGAGAAAACATAAACTAGAGAACTTTGTGACAACTGGCAAGATTGGGGGGAAAAGAACAAGTGGAAGGTAGAGAAGTAAATTTCAGGATGGCTTGGCCGAGACAAGAACACAGAGCTGATTCACAACTCTGATGATCGTGCGAGATAGCGAAACAGACTGCCAATGCTTATGGACACGGCACATGATGATGATGATCTTAGGCTGATTGACTCCTGCCTCTTCTTTCTGGAATCATGCCTTCATCACTGTTATTTTCAAACCACTGTTATTTTCAAACCACTGTTATTTTCAAATCACTGTTATTTTCAAACCACTGTTATTTTCAAACCACTTATTTTCAAACCACTGTTATTTTCAAACCACTGTTATTTTCAAACAACTTATTTTCAAACCACTGCTATATTCAAACCATTTATTTTCAAACCGCTGTTATTTTCAAACCACTTATTTTCAAACCACTTATTTTCAAACCGCTGTTATTTCCAAACCCCTGTTATTTTCAAACCGCTGTTATTTTCAAACCGCTGTTATTTTCAAACCGCTGTTAATTTCAAACGGCTGTTATTTTCAAACCACTATGAAGTTTAATATAGTTTAAGTATTTCAATTGTCAAAGCAAGTTTCTGTTTGTGAGTTATCATAATCACTGTCACCAGATGAACTGTTAAATGTAATTGCATTATAACCCAACAGGCACTAACAATCAGCAATGAAGCCAAGAAAGAATCTACTGTTGGAGAAATTGTTAACTTGATGTCCGTAGACTGCCAAAGAATACAGGATGCAACAGGTAGTACACTTCATCAGGATTAACTCTTCATTTGTTATCTTTTCAGCTCTTTTCTTCCTGTCTTGTCATCCTACCTCTTCTGTTTTTTGTCCTATTCTTCTATGTCTTTTTCTCTTACTCTTGCTTTTTCATGTTTTAGTTTTAAGCTATATCATATTTCTCAAGGTCTATTTCTCATATGTGTTAAAGTGCATACATATGCCTTTTCTTGCCGGTATCATCAGTTATCTCAGACCAATTAAGACAGGGATGGAGTTATACCTCTCCTTAGCACACAGCCTGGACTGGATTGTAACAGCCATGTGTTGCCCATGCAACATGATCCCTCTCTCAGCCTGCGTAGCTTACTCCAGAGGAAAGTTAACAACAATACATCTATAACAAGACAAGCAGCTGTATCAGCAAAGCAATTCTCTAACTCTCTGCCTGTCGTAGCTTCCATCCTAGACCAGTTGTCAACCCAGGCTTAGGACCTGGTCAGCCCTGTCATTACATTTAGTGTTTAGGCTGCATTTCCTTGCACCAGGATAAAGCTTGTACCCTCCCACTTACGCTTCTCCATTTGAAGCCATTGCTACAATGTGGTTTGTCAGGTTAGGTGAGCACCACCCAACATTCGGCAACAGTTATCTCAACAAACATGATAATCATGATATTTGTTTCATTTATTAAGAAAATTTGTTTCAATAGCCTTTTACACAATTTGGGGCATTTGACATAATGTTCTAGACTCATTTACATAGAACACCTGGGACTAGGTGGCTGATGCGGCACCATGCCAGCCGCCTTTTTGTCCCAAAACATTTCCAGCTACCTATTTTAGGCCGGGTCGACCTGGGAGGTGGAGGCAGTCACTGCGGTGTTCCGCTGACTGGAGGACAAGCAGTTCACACATGTTATGGTTGTAATGGACTCAAACAGCATGCTGGGAAGGGTGAAGACTGACTTGCTTTGTGCAGCGTAGCTTGCTTCATTTCAAAATCAAAGAATGTTTGCAATATCTGCCCCAATTATCCATGCCTGTTAAGATTTAAGTATGCATTAATGTGATTATTTCTGTTTATAAAAGCATTATATATGATCACTTCCTTGACTTTTCATTATATGACTGGCACCTGGCCATCTTGAGAGATGATAGTTTGTTATATTGTGTTTCAAACAAGGCTTAATAATTACAACCCATGGTAGGTAGTGAATATTTGCCCAGAATCGATAAATGTGAACACATGGTCATTTCCAATATTTAGATGTCTTAGGTGGCATCTCCGATTATTGCAAACTAGAATAAGACACTTTCCAGCTCTACAATGATTTGCCTCAAGTCATTATGTTTAGACTGCATTTCCTCGCACCAGGAAAGGGCTTATACCCTCCCAATTGCACTTCTCATCCGAATCCACAATGGGGTGTGTCAGATTTGATGAGCACCACTGAACATTCTTGACAGTTATCTGAACAAACATGATAAATCATGATATGTGTTTCACCTATTAAGAACTTTTGTTTCAATAGCCTTTTACACACATTGGGGCATTGGACATATTGTTCTAGACTCAGATTTATATAGAACGAGATTTATATAGAACAATTGGCACTTGATGGGGTTATGTGGCCAGTGTCATGCCAGTCAACACTGGTCAGTTTGTTGACTTCTCGTCATTGACTTGGGGGTGTAAATTGCAAGTACCTCAGAAGCCAGAGTAGGTTTGCCTTATGGCGATGGATACTGGTAACAGGGAAAGCTACTCCACACGCAAACATCAGTCCAGTGTACTAGAAGTATATACTATGCTTGAGTGCAAAATGTAAGCAAATAAAACACAAAAGAAAAAAACAATGAAAGACATAATTATTCTGCAAAGACAGTCTGTATTATCTGTTCTTGTCTGTAATGATTATATTTTATTACAATGTATCATTATATTGTTTCTATTCACAAGGATACATATACATGATCTGGTCCATGCCTTTGATGATAGCTATTGCCTTATACATGTTGTGGGGCACCCTCGGTGCGTCCTCCATGTCCGGCCTGGGTGTCCTCCTTCTGCTGATGCCCATCAATGCCTGGGCAGCTAACAAGCAGAAAACCTACCAGCTGCAACAGATGAAAACCAAAGATGAGAGAATCAAGATCATGAATGAAGTTTTGAATGGAATTAAGGTATTGTTACAGGATGAGTGTTTTCATATAGAATTAATATGGATAAGAGTGGTTAAGAGTAACAACTGGAAAGATCAAAGGGAAAAGAGGCAGATGAAGAGAAATGATGCTGGATGGATTGAGATGGTGGCATGGTGGAATATCACCAGCAGAGTTGATCCAGAACACCAAGGATCGAGATCTGTGAAGAGACATGAATGCCTTCACCAGCTGGCATGGCACTTGATGATGATGATGAAGAGTGTTCAGCACAGAAAAATGGATATGAACTCTTGTTCTTAAACATCTGGTGTGCTGATGCCAAAGTTGTGGGTTCAATCCCTACACCGGTCAGTTGGATTAAAATGTTGACTTCATGTCTTTGACTTGGTGAGGTAAACTTCTTCATCTTCTTCTGTGTTCATCCAGAGTTGTTGTTTTTTTTGGACGTGATTGCGTTGTGCCTGTTTACAGCAGAGCTGCATTCTTGCGTCGTTAGGCCGACACATCCGACTTCTGCAGGCATTTGTTGACCAGGTTAACCTGGTGAGGTAAACTACACGTACCTCAGAAGCCGGAGTGGTTTCACCAGATGGCGAGGGGCACTGGTGATAGGGAAAGCTAATCCACACACAAAAATCAGCCGAGTGCGCTAGAAGTAGTAACACATGTTTGGACTATTCTTGTGAGCGAACGCAAGAAGAAAAATTATGGAGAAGGTTTTTAGAGTGAATGCACTTAAGTTGTGAGCCACAGTAACATGATGACTAAATACTCTGCTGCTGGTCTTGGGTTTGAACAAATGTGGCACTGAGTACTAATTCGTTTAGTCCTAGATGCGACTCCAAGGGTCTCCAGAAACATTGCACTTGCTAACTGAAAAACAGAATCTTAAAACAAACCTACGACCTTCGTAGCACAAGACAGGTAGCTAGGCCATTTCACTACAAAGACACCTTGAAAAACTGCAAAACAGTTGGACTTAGCTGGAAAAACAGTGTGTCCATGTCTTTCTCTCAGAATACAAAAAATCCTCTTTTGCCTTGACTTTCACCTCAGAACACTAAAGTCAATCTTGTGCTGTGAGATAAGAAAGTCAGCTGATATGAAGTGACAAAGTAAAGGAAGTGCAATTCAAGAGGGAATCGAGGGAAAGGGGAGAGAAGGAAAGGTCAGGGTTCATAGAAAAGTACATGTGTGATAACCACATGGGCACAGACAGACACAAAATTAAAAACGGTCAGGATAGTTGAGAGAGCTGATTATGAACAAATAGAAAGATGGCATGACAGATATGAACAGATGGTGTAAAAGAATAACATCTGGTAGTTAAATGACTGTCAAAAATTGAGACTATGTAACCAGAGACAACCCGCTGTAACCAGAGGTGACCTGCTTAACCTAAGGCAGCCCACTGGAAAATAAGGCAGTTTTTAAGTCTTGCAATGGTTTTCATGAAATGAGAAAAATGTGATGGCCACCACCCGGATATGAGACACACCGCAGTCACTAGCATTGTTAAAATGTGTTGAAACTAGTTCATGGACATTACTGCTAATGCCCGGGTGTTGTCATCTAAATGTGGAGATTTTCTAGCTTCAAGGTCCATTCTGTTGTCTAGCTACAAGGTCCATTCTGTCCCTTGTGATTGTCTTCTTGTAAAGGTGTCACTTTCCCATTTCTGTTTTTGTAGGTTTATTTATTGTATTTTTACAGCTTTATTGCAGTATAACCGATTTCTGATAAAATGTCAGAATAGAACAAGCATGGATCAGATATTAAATGTTTCTGCATGTAATTATATTGCTAGAATTATTTATCAAACATGAAGAAACATTAACTGCCTCTTTCTGATGTTTGTCATAAATTTTATTTGTATTAGTCTCTTTCAAGATAGTTTACTTCTATTGACCGTCCATGGTATTTTCACCATTATTCTGTTAAACCATATTTCTGTGGCGTCAATAGATTTTTAATAGATTATTTTTCTCTTTTTCATCTTTTTTTGTCTATACCCTATTCTGTTAATTAAAATATACCCTATTATGTTAATATACCCTATTCTGTTAATATAAAGTGCCATGGGATGATTAATCATCTTAAGCGACCTCCCATATCTGCCATGGTAAAATATATCGTCAAACTGATGTCATTGTGAAACGTCTCAATTAAACTATCAATACAGTAGTTTCCCTAAGCCGGTCTCCTTGGCCGAGGGGTTAGCAGCTTTCTCCGTAACCCCGAATACTCTCGTGGTTGATGTAAGCGCACGAGAATTGGAAGCGGTTCGAGTCGTGCCAGTGACTTATGAGAGTATGGAGCTGGTCGCTCAGAAAGCAATGGCAAACTACTGAGCGTAATCTTGCCAAGAAATCAACAATCAGCTGAAAGATGCTGATGTTGACAGCGATGTCCTGTAAAGGATATGCAAAACATTTTTTTTAGTTACCCTAAGCAACCTGCTTTAATTTAATATATAATACAACATGTCTGCTACCATATTAACAACTTTCAAGTTATAGCTGTGACATCTCTACTTTCCATTTTCCACCATTCATTTTTGTTAGGCACTGAATCTTTTAATATCTACTCTATTCAATTAATTTACCCTATAAATATACCCTATTCCATTAATGTACCCTATAAATATACCATATTCAATTAATTTACCCTATAAACATACCCTATTCAATTAATTTACTCTATAAATATACCCTATTCAATCAATTTACTATATAAATATACCCCATTCAATTAATTTACCCTATAAATATACCCTATAAATTTCATTTGTCTTGTCGTTATAGTCTTGATGATACACTTGCATCTGTGACTACCTCAGTGTTTGTTTTCTTCTGTGATGATAATCTTCTGTGCATTTTTCTCAAAAACTACATCTCCACTTCCCCCAGCATCTCCATCGTTTCACTTCTATTGTTCTGCAATCACATCCACACAGATGAACAGACTACACACAACTTTTCATTGCTTGGATTTCTGAATATGTCATGTGACTTCTGCTTTGACTCACATTACAGGTGCTAAAGCTGTACGCCTGGGAGGAGTCATTTCAAAACAAAATAACAGACATCCGAAACCAAGAGCTGATCACTCTCAAGAAAACAGCCTACCTGGTGGCCATTACGATGTTTGTATGGACCTGTGCACCTTATGTGGTGAGTTTCATGGTTTATATAGCAATGTCTCTCTTTAGCTTTAGTTGTGAGTTTCATGGTTTATATAGCAATGTTTCTCTTTAGCTTTAGTTGTGAGTTTCATGGTTTATATAGCAATGTCTCTCTTTAGCTTTAGTTGTGAGTTTCATGGTTTATATAGCAATGTTTCTCTTTAGCTTTAGTTGTGAGTTTCATGGTTTATATAGCAATGTCTCTCTTTAGCTTTAGTGGTGAGTTTCATGGTTTATATAGCAATGCCTGTCTTTAACTTTAGTGGTGAGTTTCATGGTTTATATAGCAATGCCTGTCTTTAACTTTAGTGGTGAGTTTCATGGTTTATATAGCAATGTCTCTCTTTAACTTTAGTGGTGAGTTTCATGGTTTATATAGCAATGTCTGTCTTTAGCTTTAGTGGTGAGTTTCATGGTTTATATAGCAATGTCTGTCTTTAACTTTAGTGGTGAGTTTCATGGTTTATATAGCAATGTCTCTCTTTAGCTTTAGTGGTGAGTTTCATGGTTTATATAGTAATGTCGGTCTTTAACTTTAGTGGTGAGTTTCATGGCTAATCATGGACAGTTAGTAGGCAATTGTTGAAGTACGTGGGAGATGTGGTTTTATAGAAGAATGATGAGTACACCATGAATGGATAGAAAGACAATGAAGATATCTTGAAAAATGTTAACTCACAAAGAATAAAATTGGGGGGAACTGCAGTAAAGCTGTGAAAATGTAAACAATATAAAATGACACAAAGTAGTGCAGCTTTACATAACAGATTTATGACACATACAGGACGTTGTGGCGTTTAGCCTTCATCAGCAAACAAACACATTCACAAACACAACTTATAGTCAAGGAGATCTCCTATGACTACATCAAAAGATGACGACAGGAAGAGAAGAACAAAAGGAAGAAAAAAATTAAAGCAATGAGGAGAAAATGAGAATTGAAAAAAATGTGTTCATACTTACCTTACAGTTCCGTTCTGTGAGTGACTAAGAATATCTCTGATGTATTCTTTTTATACCCAACTGACGGTGTTAGATGGAAGATAATGGCGGGGTGATGGATGTTGCGGTTCAGTGAGCACATAGAAAAGAGGGGGGAGGGGGGGAAACGGAGGCAGGAGGGCAACCAGTCACTAACGAAGCATGAGTGGGCGCAAGCATGATGTTAGTACTAACCAAAATCACATTATGTGCTCACATATGTTATTTTGAGGCAAGTCCTAAAGTCTGGGTGGACTGATATGCGTGAGCACAAATACATACATATATACGCAGAAAAAAAACTGAAACACATTGTACATTGTTTTGGACAGACAATTTTAACATTGTAAGTGAAACTGCAGGAATTGATTACTGAACTCACTTAATGGATTTTCTTGATTGTTTACAAATTTACTTTAATGTACAGTTATATGTTAACAGTTTTCCTGTGTAACATCTTACATTTTTTGGTGAAATGTCATTATATTTCAAACAGGTCCAGCTGGTCTCCTTTGGTACATACATTGCTGTCTCAGACATTGGGTATCTGGATCCAGCCACTGCGTTTGTCTCATTCACACTGTTTGCCATTCTCAACCAGCCAATGACATTTCTACCTATGATCATACCTTTCCTGATCCAGGTATGCAAATGGATGTGTCACCTATTTCTCTTCTTTTTTCTTCTCCTTTTTCTCATCTTCTTTTTCATCATCTTCTTCCTCCTCATCCTTCTCTGCTGTCCATTAGTCTTCATTTTCTTAACTTTCTTCTTCTCCTTCATTTTTTACCTTTATAATCTTTTTCATTTTCATTATCATCATAATTATCACTATCTTCTTTCTTTATAATCTTCTTCTTTGTCTTCTTTTTCATTTTCTTTTTTCTTATTCTTCTTTCTGCTCCTCCTCCTAGTTCTTCCTCCTCCTATTTAACAACTACACCCAGTGCCAGGATGCAAGTTTAAGCAGTTACTGCAGTTTTTGGTGCTTATCTGAGTATCCATACACAAGTTTTACCATTGTGTCTGGACTCTGCCTAAGCTTCAGTAGGTCAGGTGCAGGTGGCTATGATATGAATGATTCAGTTTCATAGACATCGCGTCAAGGCTTGAAGGATCTATTGGCCAGGCAGGGAGTGCAAGCTAATAAGTAATCCTAATTTTCTGTCCGTAAGAACATTCACTGCTGCGTCTGCACTGAGGACAGACAAAGGGCACTCAGTAAACATCACATATGGCTGTTAGCTACAGGCTGACACAAGGAGCATGAAGCAGAGCGGCTCAGATTATTCTCAATTAGCATCACGTGTAGCAGTCACAGAGGTGATCACAGGCACAGACCGCATTCATAATCTAGAACAATCAGCATTCCAATTCCACCCTATGTTCCAAATCCACCCTATGTTCCAATTCCACCCTGTTTCAATTCGACCCTATGTTTCAATTCCACCTTTTGTTCCATTTCCACCCTACATTCCAATATCAGCTGAGAGACATATACAACTTACGGGTGTGTGCCAGATGCAATAAAGTTAATCCTAGTTCATCAGTTAATCATGCCTCCTCTTCTACATCCTTTTCCCTCTCCAGTATAGCTTCAATTCATCCTGCCTTTATCCTGTGCCATGCCAACTCATAAAACCATTCTCTATCACCACATATCCCTTTCCTAGGTTTTGTTTAAAAATCAATTTTGTTGATGATACATCTCAATGCTCCCGTCTGAGTCCATCCAACCTCATTTCTCTGTCTCCCAGCCTAATTTCTCTGATTCTGCCTGTGCCTCTTTTACCACTGATCTCTCCAGTCATCATGATCTTCTCCAATGCCTCTCTTATCATATTATCAAAGAACAGTCTCTTTCATATCGTTATATATCGTATTCTACTTTCATCTCCCTCTTCCAATATACCTTTGTGCCATGCAAAAAGAATTGTTTTTACATTTAAGCCAAGATGGATTCTCCCATAGATGAGAATTATTGGCCTTGCACATATACTAAACCTATAAAATATGTATTGTGACCAGTTCCAGAACATTCTGAAAATTATCTAGCATGAACGCCCATGCTTATCCTCATGGCGCAGGGTGATGATGCTCTTCAATAGCAGACATTCATGTCTCTTACTAATCCATGCTTATACTTGAGTGACATGTAAATATTTGAATGTCTTTTCTGGAATATTCTGATAACTACATTGAAAAAGACCCCTTTTCATGCCACGAGGTGTATGGTGCCGGCCCCATATAGTTTATATGATTGGCACTCAGCGGATGACATGTCACTATCAGCTGATGACATGTCACTATCAGCTGATGACATGGTCACTATCAGCAGATGACATGGTCACTTTCAGTGGATGATGTGGTCACTTTCAGCGGATGACATGATCACTATAAGCGGATGACATGGTCACTTTCAGCAGATGATGTGGTCACTTTCAGCAGATGACATGATCACTATAAGCGGATGACATGGTCACTTTCAGTAGATGATGTGGTCACTTTCAGCAGATGACATGATCACTATCAGCGGATGACATGGTCACTTTCAACGGATGACATGGTCACTATCAGCTGATGACATGGTCACTATCAGCAGATGACATGGTCACTTTCAGTGGATGATGTGGTCACTTTCAGCGGATGACATGATCACTATAAGCGGATGACATGGTCACTTTCAGCAGATGATGTGGTCACTTTCAGCAGATGACATGATCACTATAAGCGGATGACATGGTCACTTTCAGCAGATGATGTGGTCACTATCAGCTGATGACATGGTCACTATCAGCAGATGACATGATCACTATAAGCGGATGACATGGTCACTTTCAGCAGATGATGTGGTCACTATCAGCTGATGACATGGTCACTATCAGCAGATGACATAGTCACTTTCAGTGGATGATGTGGTCACTTTCAGCGGATGACATGATCACTATAAGCGGATGACATGGTCACTTTCAGCAGATGATGTGGTCACTTTCAGCAGATGACATGATCACTATAAGCGGATGACATGGTCACTTTCAGTAGATGACATGATCACTATCAGCGGATGACATGGTCACTTTCAACGGATGACATGGTCACTATCAGCAGATGACATGGTCATTATCAGCAGACGACATGGTCACTTTCAATGGATGACATGGTCACTATCAGCAGATGACATGGTCACTATCAGCAGATGACATGGTCACTATCAGTGGATGACATGGTCACTATCAAGCTGGTCACTTTTACTTCTGTGGTACCTGATTTAGGCTGCGTCAACCTGGGAGCCTGGGTCACTGAAAACAATCCTCCCCACATAGAGGATTCGAACATATGGCCCCTGGGCTGGCAGGCAAGAGTGCTAACCACTACACCATCTAGGCTCCCTCTGGTAGTGAGTAAGCATACATACATACATATACATAAACATATATATACATAAATATATATATTCCCTTTCCTCTTCTTGAATGGCCAGGCTTGGGTGTCTGTGGGCAGAGTGTCCAAGTTTCTTCACAGCCAAGACCTCGACCGCGGTGTTGTCTATCATGATCCAAATTGTGGTGAGTGCTGTTCTATATTAAATAGTTGGTTAATACATGTTATTCTGCCTTAAATAGTTGGTTAATACTTGTTATTCTGTCTTAAATAGTTGGTTAATACATGTTATTCTGTCTTAAGTAGTTGGTTAATACTTGTTATTCTGTCTTAAATAGTTGGTTAATACTTGTTATTCTGTCTTAAATAGTTGGTTAATACATGTTATTCTGCCTTAAATAGTTGGTTAATACATGTTATTCTGTCTTAAATAGTTGGTTAATACTTGTTATTCTGTCTTAAATAGTTGGTTAATACATGTTATTCTGTCTTAAATAGTTGGTTAATACATGTTATTCTGTCTTAAATAGTTGGTTAATACTTGTTATTCTGTCTTAAATAGTTGGTTAATACATGTTATTCTGTCTTAAATAGTTGGTTAATACTTGTTATTCTGTCTTAAATAGTTGGTTAATACTTGCTATTAAAGTAAAAAAGGTGAAAAAAATCCCCGGAAGCCTTGGAGATGTGGTTGTATAGAAGAATGCTGACAATTAATTGGACAGCCAAAAAGAGCAATCAGGACGTTTTAAGGGAAGGTGAGTTGCAAAGACAACTTATAACAAACTTCAGTAAGAGGCAGTCATTGTTTTTTTTTTTGGCCACGTTATGAGAAGACAAAAACTGGAAATGTTATGACAACAGGAAAGGTTTGAGGAAGACAGCATGAGAAGATTATTGACAGTCTTGTGTCATGGCACAGAAGGGAGTCGAAATATGAATTGATCCATGACGTCGTAGATCATAGTTTGTGCAGAGACATGATTTCAAACGCCAGCCGGCAAGGCACTGATGAAGGAAACAACAGATAATCAATAGCATATTATTTATGCAAAGAATACCATGGTCAGACAGAAAAACGAGTGAGCAAGTTCTACAAGAAGCAGATGAAAACCATAAACTGATTAGAGAAATTAGATGTAGGCAGTCACATTTTTTTGGACACGTGATGAGAAACTCTGTGACAACTGGCAAGATTGAAGGAAAAAGAACAAGGGGAAGGCAGAGAAGTAAATTTCTGGATGGCTTGGCCATATGCATGGTCAAGACAAGAACACTGAGCTGATCCACGACTCTGGTGATCAAGTGAAATGGTGAATCATGACCGCCCACACTTATCAATATGGCACATGATGATGATTATTTATTAATCAATAGATAATAAATAGAACATTCACACTAACCTTATCACATGGACCAGAGAGGAGAGAGACTGGAAGACTGGCAGGATGAGAATAGATTCATCTTGGTTAACAAGCTGTCCGACCCACATACTTTCTACTCGAGATCATGGCACTCTACAACTACACCTGACCTGGCTTTTCATTCACCAGACCTGGAGTGGAACATTACACGAATTGTTGGGAAACAACTTGGTGGCAGTGACCATCGACCAGTCTTTCTAACTGTAGAAAATGAGCTTGTAAGTGAAAGCAGCACCCTCTCGAGGTGGAACTACAAGAAAGCAGACTGGGCAGTGTACAAGCATCGCACCAGCATACTGGTTAGAAACCTGAACACTGAGAAAGACATAAATAAAGTAGTTGAAGAGTTTGGGAAATGCATACTACAGGCAGCTCTAGAAACAGTACCAAGAGGAGCCCGTAAACAATATAAACCCTACTGGAGTAGTGAACTGGAACAGTTGCATAATGATGTGGAAGTATGTAGAAAGCAAGCAGAGGCCACACCCAGCCAAGAGCACCACAATAAATTCCAGCATGCAAAAGCCAAATTTCAAAGGGCCAAGCTGCAGGCTAGACGGAAAAGCTGGCAGGAGAAAACAGAGTCTCTGAACTTTGAAAGAGACACAAGGAAATTGTGGAAGCTAATAAAACAGCTTAACGATGAGGGCACAGGGAGAAACTCAAAAATTGCACTACATAAAGATGGAAACATCTTAACAAGAAAGCAAGCAGCTGACCATTTTGCGGACTCATTCGCACAAGATAACAATATCAAAATCAGTCCAGAGAAACAACAAGAGATTCAAGAGAAACGGCAACATACAGGACAGAAGGAAATAGTACATGAGGTTCTGGAGGCACCCATCACAATCAGCGAACTGGAGCTAGCCATATCAAAACTGAAAATGAGAAAGTCACCAGGAGCTGATGGTATCTCCAATGAAATGATCAGGAACCTAGGAACAGAGGCCAAAGCAAAACTGTTGCAGATCTTCAATAACAGTTGGACTTTAGGCAGTGTTCCACAAGCCTGGAGAGAAGCAATCATGATACCCTTCCTAAAATCAGGGAAAGATAGTTCCATTGCCTCTAGCTACAGACCAATTAGCCTCACCAGCTGTCTCTGCAAAACACTGGAGCGCATCATCAATCACAGACTGCAGTGGTACATTGAAAGTAAAAACATCCTTGTGCCACAGCAGGCTGGCTTTAGGCAGTGCTACTCTACGGAAGATCAGACAACCTACCTCTCTCAAGAAATTGAGGATGCATTCCAAGAGAAGAAGCTGGTGCTTGCGGCATGGATAGATTTGAAGAAAGCCTTTGACAAAGTCTGGAAAGAAGGTCTGATGAATAAACTGAGAAACTGCAAAGTCAATGGAAGAATGTACAAATGGGTGAAAGCATACTTGCACAACAGAAGAGCCCGAGTACAGATAGACGGACTAAAGAGCAAGAAAGTACTACTGCGTCACGGTGTCCCCCAGGGCGGAGTCTTGCCCCCCACACTTTTTCTAATCTTCATCAATGATCTTGTTGCTCACCTACCGCATGGAATTAAAGCGGCAATGTACGCCGATGACCTGGTTCTATGGAGCACAAATGAATATGCATCAGTGGCCACCAGATTGCTACAAAGAGCTGTAGATACATTTGCTGCATGGGCAAATAGATGGTGTGTCAGCATAAACACTGACAAGTGCAGCACCACCCTATTTACCCTCTCTCCAAAACAAAAGGCAGGGACCATCCAGATAAATGGAACACCCCTATGAGAAGATAAAGAACCAACATACCTTGGAGTAACATTTGATGGCAGGCTGACATGGAGAAAGCACACCAACAAAGCAGTAGCAAAAGCCAGAAGGAAAATAGCCATCCTGAGAAAGCTAAGTTGAACCACATGGGGAGCCAGTGGGAAAATACTTAACAAAGTTTATCAACAGAGCAAACGACCACACCTGGAATACGGGTCAACTGCATGGTGTTCGGCAGCAAAAACCACACTACAAGAGCTGGACAAAGTGCAAAATCAAGCACTTAGAGTTACCACAGGAGGGATGAGATCAACCCCTATAGTGGAAATGGAGAAGATGGGGAGGACACAAGCACTGAGTGAGCGCAGAGATACGAAAACGCTAATACAAGCAGAAAAGTTCCTCAGCTTGCCAGGCCACCCTATGAAGAACAGTTTTGAAAACCTAGCTATGGGGCGGTTGAAAAGAAGTAGTTTTATCCATCAGGCCAAACGACTCTGCAGAGAAACCACCGATCTGCCCACAGTTGGTATCCCCCTAACAACTATTCCAGAGCGAACTCCATGGAAAGATGAGCATAGACTATCATTACAAATCCAGACAAAAGTGAGAGGAATATTTGACAAGGGAGATCAGAACAGTGTGCAGCGCAGAACAGCCACTCTCAGCTTCCTTGATGAAGAATACCCACAGGACCTCTGGATCCGAGTCTACACAGATGGGTCAGCACAAAATGCTGTTCGAAATGGAGGAGCGGGAGTGTACATAGAATACCCAAATTATACCAGGGACACAGCTAGAGTACCGACAGGAAAGTACTGCCATAACTACGATGCTGAAATTGAGGCAATCAAGATAGCAACAGAGAAATTACTAAATACCAGCAATGGTACACAACCTGTGGTGCTATTGACAGATGCAAAATCAGTACTCGAGGCTCTCCTGTCTGGGAAATTGCCAGTACTAAGGACACTACTTTCTGAACTTAGCAGTCAGCATAAGGTCACCATACAGTGGATATCATCCCACTGTGGAGTACCCGGGAACGACAGAGCTGATCAATTGGCTAAGGAAGGAGCCAAAGAAGAACAGCCTTATGTGCCTGTAACATACCACCAAAAGAAAAGAATGATCAAATCAGTCAGAAAGCCACCAAAACCTGCTCAAGATGACTACCACGTTATGGATAGACCAGAACAAGTCATTATTCTGCGCTTCAGAACAGGGCACAATAGATTACGCAATCACATGTATACAAAATTCAAGATTGGTGAAACAGCCATGTGTACATGTGGATTGGCGTCGCAGACAGCAGAGCACATATTCCAAGACTGCCCAAAATATAACATTTTTAGGCAAACCTTCTGGCCTAGAGAGACGACAGTGGAAGATAAACTCTATGGACCGCTGTGTGAACTGAAAAAGACAGTTCAATTCATACAAGAGACAGCACTGCAGTTATAGACATATTTCAAGCGAACGAAAGAAGAAGAAGAAGAACACTAACCTTATGCTACCAGTATCACACATGGACATTATCCAAATCACAATTACGCAAAATCAACACCTGCGAGATGAAAATGCCTGAGGATATTTGTCAACTTCACTATCCAGGACCAAATAAGAAATGATATAAGACAGATAGTGGGATCTACACTTTGTGCCACATATGTTGAAAGACACAAGATGAGATGGTTTAGGCATCTCATTAGAAAGCAACACCATCAACTACCAGCATTGGCCCTACATCAAAGACGATCTGCTACGAAAGTTATTGAGAAGAAAATGGATGACAACATCAAAGACATCATACAATCACATGGAATGACACTATCCATTGCCACCTATCGGGTGCTGGTGAGCCAATTATTCCTCCCCATGACACTTGACGTCAAAATTGGAAGATGAAGATGATGATGATGATGATGATGATCAGTAAGACAGCGGGTACAATAACAGACATTTGTCAGATCTGATGTCTGCCATAATAAAGATGAGGAAACAGCATAGAGGATTAGGTCTGCCCCTGGCTCAGGTACCCTGGCTCAGGTAATACAGGTACCCTGGCTCAGGTAAAGCAAGTACCCTGGCTCAGGTCAACCAGGTACCCTGGCTCAGGTAAAACAGGTACCCTGGCTCAGGTCAACCAGGTACCCTGGCTCAGGTAAAGCAAGTACCCTGGCTGCACGAGTACCCTGGCTCAGGTAAAGCAAGTACCCTGGCTCAGGTAAAACAGGTACCCTGGCTCAGGTAAAACAGGTACCCTGGCTCAGGTAAACCAGGTACCCTGGCTCAGGTAAAGCAAGTACCCTGGCTCAGGTCAACCAGGTACCCTGGCTCAGGTAAAGCAAGTACCCTGGCTCAGGTCAACCAGGCACCCTGGCTCTGGTCAAGCAGGTACCAATCATACTATGGTGATTTCCAAGTAAGGGACTCTGATCCTGGGGTAGCGTATTGGATGTTTGGTCTTTTCAGCCCAAAGAAAATTTCAAAATTGGAAAGCCTACCTAAAAAAGGCCGGCTCCGTGGTGAAAGGCTTACGAACTCAATTCATAATCCTGCTTACCGCGAACGAAACACAGCTGCGGGCAATTTGGAAGCAAACTGTCTCACATTGGTTTTCATTCAGTTGTATGGGTGCTGGTTATTCAGAAAGCAATGGCAAACTACTGATGTAAATTTACCAAGAAATCACAAACAGCCAAAAAATGCTGGGTTTGACTGTGACATCCTGTAAAGCATATGCAACTAACTTTTAACCCACAAAAGTTTATTTGTAGGACGTATGATTTGGATATTACATAATTTGATCCTCGCCAGTGCTTACAAGTTTGTACACTGATGAGTCCCATCTTGTGAGATCTACATGAGGAAACTGAAGTACTGAAGCTCACATTCAGCTGTCCACGTGCACAATGGGAGTTATTCTTTACAAAGCAAACCAGACTCATGGAACACAATTAACATACAGGTGACCCAGACATATACAGCTGCTGCTGGGTAAAAACTCTTGTTCCTTGGCTGGCTGTTTCCTCATCACTATGCCAGGATTTTCTTTCAAAGATTCACTTCTACTTTAGACCAAGCACCTGAAAAAGAAGTTCATATGATTTTGTTAGAATATTATCATCTTCTAGTGATTACAAGTGAAATTAGTTCCATTTTAGTAGTTTGTTTGCATATGTATTTTTGATTATATGTTTTCAACCCTGTAATGACATTTATAAGAAACTGAATTTCACATGCTTTATTGTGGTACTAATTGTCTACCTACCATAAAATGACAGAATCGGCAGTGAAGATTGAGAATGGCACATTCACGTGGGACAAGACACTGCTGCTTCCAACTCTCAGGAAGTCAGTCTCATTTATTGTTTACTTACTTCACCTGTTGTATTACTGTTTCATTTATGCATCATTTATATTAATAATTATGTTTGTAAATGAGCATTAATGATGATGATGAATAATCACATGTTGGTAAGGCTAACAACTCTAAGGCACAAAACATTTGGTCACATAAATCATAAATCAATCCTGCAGCAGTACCTCAAGGTCAGTGGTTCTGGTTTCTGAAAACGCAACCAGCTGCTGTCATCATTTCAGTCAGTTTTTCATAAGATTTCAAACCCCCACCCATAATTATCACATCACAGACTACTGTTATCACCACATGAACAAGTTGGCATCCCATCACATCACAGACTTCTGTTATCACCACATGATCAAGTTGGCATCCCATCACATCACAGACTACTGTTATCACCACATGATCAAGTTGGCATCCCATCACATCACAGACTTCTGTTATCACCACATGATCAAGTTGGCATCCCATCACATCACAGACTTCTGTTATCACCACATGATCAAGTTGGCATCCCATCACATCACAGACTTCTGTTATCACCACATGATCAAGTTGGCATCCCATCACATCACAGACTTCTGTTATCACCACATGATCAAGTTGGCATCCCATCACATCACAGACTTCTGTTATCACCACATGATCAAGTTGGCATCCCATCACATCACAGACTTCTGTTATCACCACATGATCAAGTTGGCATCCCATCACATCACAGACTTCTGTTATCACCACATGATCAAGTTGGCATCCCATCACATCACAGACTACTGTTATCACCACATGATCAAGTTGGCATCCCATCACTTCACAGACTACTGTTATCACCACATGATCAAGTTGGCATCCCATCACATCACAGACTACTGTTATCACCACATGATCAAGTTGGCATCCCATCACTTCACAGACTACTGTTATCACCACATGATCAAGTTGGCATCCCATCACATCACAGACTTCTGTTATCACCACATGATCAAGTTGGCATCCCATCACATCACAGACTTCTGTTATCACCACATGATCAAGTTGGCATCCCATCACATCACAGACTTCTGTTATCACCACATGATCAAGTTGGCATCCCATCACATCACAGACTTCTGTTATCACCACATGATCAAGTTGGCATCCCATCACATCACAGACTTCTGTTATCACCACATGATCAAGTTGGCATCCCATCACATCACAGACTTCTGTTATCACCACATGATCAAGTTGGCATCCCATCACATCACAGACTTCTGTTATCACCACATGATCAAGTTGGCATCCCATCACATCACAGACTTCTGTTATCACCACATGATCAAGTTGGCATCCCATCACATCACAGACTTCTGTTATCACCACATGATCAAGTTGGCATCCCATCACATCACAGACTACTGTTATCACCACATGATAAAGTTATAATGCCATCACATCACAGACTTCTGTTATCACCACATGATCAAGTTGGTATCCCATCACATCACAGACTTCTGTTATCACCACATGATCAAGTTGGCATCCCATCACATCACAGACTACTGTTATCACCACATGATCAAGTTGGCATCCCATCACATCACAGACTTCTGTTATCACCACATGATCAAGTTGGCATCCCATCACATCACAGACTTCTGTTATCACCACATGATCAAGTTGGCATCCCATCACATCACAGACTACTGTTATCACCACATGATCAAGTTGGCATCCCATCACATCACAGACTTCTGTTATCACCACATGATCAAGTTGGCATCCCATCACATCACAGACTTCTGTTATCACCACATGATCAAGTTGGCATCCCATCACATCACAGACTTCTGTTATCACCACATGATCAAGTTGGCATCCCATCACATCACAGACTTCTGTTATCACCACATGATCAAGTTGGCATCCCATCACATCACAGACTTCTGTTATCACCACATGATCAAGTTGGCATCCCATCACATCACAGACTTCTGTTATCACCACATGATCAAGTTGGCATCCCATCACATCACAGACTTCTGTTATCACCACATGATCAAGTTGGCATCCCATCACATCACAGACTTCTGTTATCACCACATGATCAAGTTGGCATCCCATCACATCACAGACTTCTGTTATCACCACATGATCAAGTTGGCATCCCATCACATCACAGACTTCTGTTATCACCACATGATCAAGTTGGCATCCCATCACATCACAGACTACTGTTATCACCACATGATCAAGTTGGCATCCCATCACATCACAGACTTCTGTTATCACCACATGATCAAGTTGGCATCCCATCACATCACAGACTTCTGTTATCACCACATGAACAAGTTGGCATCCCATCACATCACAGACTACTGTTATCACCACATGATCAAGTTGGCATCCCATCACTTCACAGACTACTGTTATCACCACATGATCAAGTTGGCATCCCATCACATCACAGACTTCTGTTATCACCACATGATCAAGTTGGCATCCCATCACATCACAGACTTCTGTTATCACCACATGATCAAGTTGGCATCCCATCACATCACAGACTTCTGTTATCACCACATGATCAAGTTGGCATCCCATCACATCACAGACTTCTGTTATCACCACATGATCAAGTTGGCATCCCATCACATCACAGACTACTGTTATCACCACATGATCAAGTTGGCATCCCATCACATCACAGACTACTGTTATCACCACATGATCAAGTTGGCATCCCATCACATCACAGACTACTGTTATCACCACATGATCAAGTTGGCATCCCATCACATCACAGACTTCTGTTATCACCACATGATCAAGTTGGCATCCCATCACATCACAGACTTCTGTTATCACCACATGATCAAGTTGGCATCCCATCACATCACAGACTACTGTTATCACCACATGATCAAGTTGGCATCCCATCACATCACAGACTTCTGTTATCACCACATGATCAAGTTGGCATCCCATCACATCACAGACTTCTGTTATCACCACATGATCAAGTTGGCATCCCATCACATCACAGACTTCTGTTATCACCACATGATCAAGTTGGCATCCCATCACATCACAGACTTCTGTTATCACCACATGATCAAGTTGGCATCCCATCACATCACAGACTACTGTTATCACCACATGATAAAGTTATAATGCCATCACATCACAGACTTCTGTTATCACCACATGATCAAGTTGGTATCCCATCACATCACAGACTTCTGTTATCACCACATGATCAAGTTGGCATCCCATCACATCACAGACTACTGTTATCACCACATGATCAAGTTGGCATCCCATCACATCACAGACTTCTGTTATCACCACATGATCAAGTTGGCATCCCATCACATCACAGACTACTGTTATCACCACATGATCAAGTTGGCATCCCATCACATCACAGACTTCTGTTATCACCACATGATCAAGTTGGCATCCCATCACATCACAGACTTCTGTTATCACCACATGAACAAGTTGGCATCCCATCACATCACAGACTACTGTTATCACCACATGATCAAGTTGGCATCCCATCACATCACAGACTTCTGTTATCACCACATGATCAAGTTGGCATCCCATCACATCACAGACTTCTGTTATCACCACATGATCAAGTTGGCATCCCATCACATCACAGACTTCTGTTATCACCACATGATCAAGTTGGCATCCCATCACATCACAGACTTCTGTTATCACCACATGATCAAGTTGGCATCCCATCACATCACAGACTTCTGTTATCACCACATGATCAAGTTGGCATCCCATCACATCACAGACTTCTGTTATCACCACATGATCAAGTTGGCATCCCATCACATCACAGACTTCTGTTATCACCACATGATCAAGTTGGCATCCCATCACATCACAGACTTCTGTTATCACCACATGATCAAGTTGGCATCCCATCACATCACAGACTTCTGTTATCACCACATGATCAAGTTGGCATCCCATCACATCACAGACTTCTGTTATCACCACATTATCAAGTTGGCATCCCATCACATCACAGACTACTGTTATCACCACATGATCAAGTTGGCATCCCATCACATCACAGACTTCTGTTATCACCACATGATCAAGTTGGCATCCCATCACATCACAGACTTCTGTTATCACCACATGAACAAGTTGGCATCCCATCACATCACAGACTACTGTTATCACCACATGATCAAGTTGGCATCCCATCACTTCACAGACTACTGTTATCACCACATGATCAAGTTGGCATCCCATCACATCACAGACTTCTGTTATCACCACATGATCAAGTTGGCATCCCATCACATCACAGACTTCTGTTATCACCACATGATCAAGTTGGCATCCCATCACATCACAGACTTCTGTTATCACCACATGATCAAGTTGGCATCCCATCACATCACAGACTTCTGTTATCACCACATGATCAAGTTGGCATCCCATCACATCACAGACTACTGTTATCACCACATGATCAAGTTGGCATCCCATCACATCACAGACTACTGTTATCACCACATGATCAAGTTGGCATCCCATCACATCACAGACTACTGTTATCACCACATGATCAAGTTGGCATCCCATCACATCACAGACTTCTGTTATCACCACATGATCAAGTTGGCATCCCATCACATCACAGACTTCTGTTATCACCACATGATCAAGTTGGCATCCCATCACATCACAGACTACTGTTATCACCACATGATCAAGTTGGCATCCCATCACATCACAGACTTCTGTTATCACCACATGATCAAGTTGGCATCCCATCACAGACTTCTGTTATCACCACATGATCAAGTTGGCATCCCATCACATCACAGACTTCTGTTATCACCACATGATCAAGTTGGCATCCCATCACATCACAGACTACTGTTATCACCACATGATCAAGTTGGCATCCCATCACATCACAGACTACTGTTATCACCACATGATCAAGTTGGCATCCCATCACATCACAGACTACTGTTATCACCACATGATCAAGTTGGCATCCCATCACATCACAGACTTCTGTTATCACCACATGATCAAGTTGGCATCCCATCACATCACAGACTTCTGTTATCACCACATGATCAAGTTGGCATCCCATCACATCACAGACTACTGTTATCACCACATGATCAAGTTGGCATCCCATCACATCACAGACTTCTGTTATCACCACATGATCAAGTTGGCATCCCATCACATCACAGACTTCTGTTATCACCACATGATCAAGTTGGCATCCCATCACATCACAGACTACTGTTATCACCACATGATCAAGTTGGCATCCCATCACATCACAGACTTCTGTTATCACCACATGATCAAGTTGGCATCCCATCACATCACAGACTTCTGTTATCACCACATGATCAAGTTGGCATCCCATCACATCACAGACTTCTGTTATCACCACATGATCAAGTTGGCATCCCATCACATCACAGACTACTGTTATCACCACATGATCAAGTTGGCATCCCATCACATCACAGACTACTGTTATCACCACATGATCAAGTTGGCATCCCATCACATCACAGACTTCTGTTATCACCACATGATCAAGTTGGCATCCCATCACATCACAGACTTCTGTTATCACCATATGATCAAGTTGGCATCCCATCACATCACAGACTACTGTTATCACCACATGATCAAGTTGGCATCCCATCACATCACAGACTTCTGTTATCACCACATGATCAAGTTGGCATCCCATCACATCACAGACTTCTGTTATCACCACATGATCAAGTTGGCATCCCATCACATCACAGACTTCTGTTATCACCACATGATCAAGTTGGCATCCCATCACATCACAGACTTCTGTTATCACCACATGATCAAGTTGGCATCCCATCACATCACAGACTACTGTTATCACCACATGATCAAGTTGGCATCCCATCACATCACAGACTTCTGTTATCACCACATGATCAAGTTGGCATCCCATCACATCACAGACTACTGTTATCACCACATGATCAAGTTGGCATCCCATCACATCACAGACTTCTGTTATCACCACATGATCAAGTTGGCATCCCATCACATCACAGACTTCTGTTATCACCACATGATCAAGTTGGCATCCCATCACATCACAGACTTCTGTTATCACCACATGATCAAGTTGGCATCCCATCACATCACAGACTTCTGTTATCACCACATGATCAAGTTGGCATCCCATCACATCACAGACTTCTGTTATCACCACATGATCAAGTTGGCATCCCATCACATCACAGACTTCTGTTATCACCACATGATCAAGTTGGCATCCCATCACATCACAGACTTCTGTTATCACCACATGATAAAGTTATAATGCCATCATATCACAGACTTCTGTTATCACCACATGATCAAGTTGGCATCCCATCACACCACAGACTTCTGTTATCACCACATGATCAAGTTGGCATCCCATCACATCACAGACTTCTGTTATCACCACATGATCAAGTTGGCATCCCATCACATCACAGACTTCTGTTATCACCACATGAACAAGTTGGCATCCCATCACATCACAGACTACTGTTATCACCACATGATCAAGTTGGCATCCCATCACTTCACAGACTACTGTTATCACCACATGATCAAGTTGGCATCCCATCACATCACAGACTTCTGTTATCACCACATGATCAAGTTGGCATCCCATCACATCACAGACTTCTGTTATCACCACATGATCAAGTTGGCATCCCATCACATCACAGACTTCTGTTATCACCACAGTATCAAGTTGGCATCCCATCACATCACAGACTTCTGTTATCACCACATGATCAAGTTGGCATCCCATCACATCACAGACTACTGTTATCACCACATGATCAAGTTGGCATCCCATCACATCACAGACTACTGTTATCACCACATGATCAAGTTGGCATCCCATCACATCACAGACTACTGTTATCACCACATGATCAAGTTGGCATCCCATCACATCACAGACTTCTGTTATCACCACATGATCAAGTTGGCATCCCATCACATCACAGACTTCTGTTATCACCACATGATCAAGTTGGCATCCCATCACATCACAGACTACTGTTATCACCACATGATCAAGTTGGCATCCCATCACATCACAGACTTCTGTTATCACCACATGATCAAGTTGGCATCCCATCACATCACAGACTTCTGTTATCACCACATGATCAAGTTGTCATCCCATCACATCACAGACTTCTGTTATCACCACATGATCAAGTTGGCATCCCATCACATCACAGACTACTGTTATCACCACATGATCAAGTTGGCATCCCATCACATCACAGTCTACTGTTATCACCACATGATCAAGTTGGCATCCCATCACATCACAGACTACTGTTATCACCACATGATCAAGTTGGCATCCCATCACATCACAGACTTCTGTTATCACCACATGATCAAGTTGGCATCCCATCACATCACAGACTACTGTTATCACCACATGATCAAGTTGGCATCCCATCACATCACAGACTTCTGTTATCACCACATGATCAAGTTGGCATCCCATCACATCACAGACTTCTGTTATCACCACATGAACAAGTTGGCATCCCATCACATCACAGACTACTGTTATCACCACATGATCAAGTTGGCATCCCATCACATCACAGACTTCTGTTATCACCACATGATCAAGTTGGCATCCCATCACATCACAGACTTCTGTTATCACCACATGATCAAGTTGGCATCCCATCACATCACAGACTTCTGTTATCACCACATGATCAAGTTGGCATCCCATCACATCACAGACTTCTGTTATCACCACATGATCAAGTTGGCATCCCATCACATCACAGACTTCTGTTATCACCACATGATCAAGTTGGCATCCCATCACATCACAGACTTCTGTTATCACCACATGATCAAGTTGGCATCCCATCACATCACAGACTTCTGTTATCACCACATGATCAAGTTGGCATCCCATCACATCACAGACTTCTGTTATCACCACATGATCAAGTTGGCATCCCATCACATCACAGACTTCTGTTATCACCACATGATCAAGTTGGCATCCCATCACATCACAGACTTCTGTTATCACGACATTATCAAGTTGGCATCCCATCACATCACAGACTACTGTTATCACCACATGATCAAGTTGGCATCCCATCACATCACAGACTTCTGTTATCACCACATGATCAAGTTGGCATCCCATCACATCACAGACTTCTGTTATCACCACATGAACAAGTTGGCATCCCATCACATCACAGACTACTGTTATCACCACATGATCAAGTTGGCATCCCATCACTTCACAGACTACTGTTATCACCACATGATCAAGTTGGCATCCCATCACATCACAGACTTCTGTTATCACCACATGATCAAGTTGGCATCCCATCACATCACAGACTTCTGTTATCACCACATGATCAAGTTGGCATCCCATCACATCACAGACTTCTGTTATCACCACATGATCAAGTTGGCATCCCATCACATCACAGACTTCTGTTATCACCACATGATCAAGTTGGCATCCCATCACATCACAGACTACTGTTATCACCACATGATCAAGTTGGCATCCCATCACATCACAGACTACTGTTATCACCACATGATCAAGTTGGCATCCCATCACATCACAGACTACTGTTATCACCACATGATCAAGTTGGCATCCCATCACATCACAGACTTCTGTTATCACCACATGATCAAGTTGGCATCCCATCACATCACAGACTTCTGTTATCACCACATGATCAAGTTGGCATCCCATCACATCACAGACTACTGTTATCACCACATGATCAAGTTGGCATCCCATCACATCACAGACTTCTGTTATCACCACATGATCAAGTTGGCATCCCATCACATCACAGACTTCTGTTATCACCACATGATCAAGTTGGCATCCCATCACATCACAGACTTCTGTTATCACCACATGATCAAGTTGGCATCCCATCACATCACAGACTACTGTTATCACCACATGATCAAGTTGGCATCCCATCACATCACAGACTACTGTTATCACCACATGATCAAGTTGGCATCCCATCACATCACAGACTACTGTTATCACCACATGATCAAGTTGGCATCCCATCACATCACAGACTTCTGTTATCACCACATGATCAAGTTGGCATCCCATCACATCACAGACTTCTGTTATCACCACATGATCAAGTTGGCATCCCATCACATCACAGACTACTGTTATCACCACATGATCAAGTTGGCATCCCATCACATCACAGACTTCTGTTATCACCACATGATCAAGTTGGCATCCCATCACATCACAGACTTCTGTTATCACCACATGATCAAGTTGGCATCCCATCACATCACAGACTACTGTTATCACCACATGATCAAGTTGGCATCCCATCACATCACAGACTTCTGTTATCACCACATGATCAAGTTGGCATCCCATCACATCACAGACTTCTGTTATCACCACATGATCAAGTTGGCATCCCATCACATCACAGACTTCTGTTATCACCACATGATCAAGTTGGCATCCCATCACATCACAGACTACTGTTATCACCACATGATCAAGTTGGCATCCCATCACATCACAGACTACTGTTATCACCACATGATCAAGTTGGCATCCCATCACATCACAGACTTCTGTTATCACCACATGATCAAGTTGGCATCCCATCACATCACAGACTTCTGTTATCACCATATGATCAAGTTGGCATCCCATCACATCACAGACTACTGTTATCACCACATGATCAAGTTGGCATCCCATCACATCACAGACTTCTGTTATCACCACATGATCAAGTTGGCATCCCATCACATCACAGACTTCTGTTATCACCACATGATCAAGTTGGCATCCCATCACATCACAGACTTCTGTTATCACCACATGATCAAGTTGGCATCCCATCACATCACAGACTTCTGTTATCACCACATGATCAAGTTGGCATCCCATCACATCACAGACTACTGTTATCACCACATGATCAAGTTGGCATCCCATCACATCACAGACTTCTGTTATCACCACATGATCAAGTTGGCATCCCATCACATCACAGACTACTGTTATCACCACATGATCAAGTTGGCATCCCATCACATCACAGACTTCTGTTATCACCACATGATCAAGTTGGCATCCCATCACATCACAGACTTCTGTTATCACCACATGATCAAGTTGGCATCCCATCACATCACAGACTTCTGTTATCACCACATGATCAAGTTGGCATCCCATCACATCACAGACTTCTGTTATCACCACATGATCAAGTTGGCATCCCATCACATCACAGACTTCTGTTATCACCACATGATCAAGTTGGCATCCCATCACATCACAGACTTCTGTTATCACCACATGATAAAGTTATAATGCCATCACATCACAGACTTCTGTTATCACCACATAATCAAGTTGGCATCCCATCACACCACAGACTTCTGTTATCACCACATGATCAAGTTGGCATCCCATCACATCACAGACTTCTGTTATCACCACATGATCAAGTTGGCATCCCATCACATCACAGACTTCTGTTATCACCACATGAACAAGTTGGCATCCCATCACATCACAGACTACTGTTATCACCACATGATCAAGTTGGCATCCCATCACTTCACAGACTACTGTTATCACCACATGATCAAGTTGGCATCCCATCACATCACAGACTTCTGTTATCACCACATGATCAAGTTGGCATCCCATCACATCACAGACTTCTGTTATCACCACATGATCAAGTTGGCATCCCATCACATCACAGACTTCTGTTATCACCACATGATCAAGTTGGCATCCCATCACATCACAGACTTCTGTTATCACCACATGATCAAGTTGGCATCCCATCACATCACAGACTACTGTTATCACCACATGATCAAGTTGGCATCCCATCACATCACAGACTACTGTTATCACCACATGATCAAGGTGGCATCCCATCACATCACAGACTACTGTTATCACCACATGATCAAGTTGGCATCCCATCACATCACAGACTTCTGTTATCACCACATGATCAAGTTGGCATCCCATCACATCACAGACTTCTGTTATCACCACATGATCAAGTTGGCATCCCATCACATCACAGACTACTGTTATCACCACATGATCAAGTTGGCATCCCATCACATCACAGACTTCTGTTATCACCACATGATCAAGTTGGCATCCCATCACATCACAGACTTCTGTTATCACCACATGATCAAGTTGTCATCCCATCACATCACAGACTTCTGTTATCACCACATGATCAAGTTGGCATCCCATCACATCACAGACTACTGTTATCACCACATGATCAAGTTGGCATCCCATCACATCACAGACTACTGTTATCACCACATGATCAAGTTGGCATCCCATCACATCACAGACTACTGTTATCACCACATGATCAAGTTGGCATCCCATCACATCACAGACTTCTGTTATCACCACATGATCAAGTTGGCATCCCATCACATCACAGACTTCTGTTATCACCACATGATCAAGTTGGCATCCCATCACATCACAGACTACTGTTATCACCACATGATCAAGTTGGCATCCCATCACATCACAGACTTCTGTTATCACCACATGATCAAGTTGGCATCCCATCACATCACAGACTTCTGTTATCACCACATGATCAAGTTGGCATCCCATCACATCACAGACTACTGTTATCACCACATGATCAAGTTGGCATCCCATCACATCACAGACTTCTGTTATCACCACATGATCAAGTTGGCATCCCATCACATCACAGACTTCTGTTATCACCACATGATCAAGTTGGCATCCCATCACATCACAGACTTCTGTTATCACCACATGATCAAGTTGGCATCCCATCACATCACAGACTACTGTTATCACCACATGATCAAGTTGGCATCCCATCACATCACAGACTACTGTTATCACCACATGATCAAGTTGGCATCCCATCACATCACAGACTTCTGTTATCACCACATGATCAAGTTGGCATCCCATCACATCACAGACTTCTGTTATCACCACATGATCAAGTTGGCATCCCATCACATCACAGACTACTGTTATCACCACATGATCAAGTTGGCATCCCATCACATCACAGACTTCTGTTATCACCACATGATCAAGTTGGCATCCCATCACATCACAGACTTCTGTTATCACCACATGATCAAGTTGGCATCCCATCACATCACAGACTTCTGTTATCACCACATGATCAAGTTGGCATCCCATCACATCACAGACTTCTGTTATCACCACATGATCAAGTTGGCATCCCATCACATCACAGACTACTGTTATCACCACATGATCAAGTTGGCATCCCATCACATCACAGACTTCTGTTATCACCACATGATCAAGTTGGCATCCCATCACATCACAGACTACTGTTATCACCACATGATCAAGTTGGCATCCCATCACATCACAGACTTCTGTTATCACCACATGATCAAGTTGGCATCCCATCACATCACAGACTTCTGTTATCACCACATGATCAAGTTGGCATCCCATCACATCACAGACTTCTGTTATCACCACATGATCAAGTTGGCATCCCATCACATCACAGACTTCTGTTATCACCACATGATCAAGTTGGCATCCCATCACATCACAGACTTCTGTTATCACCACATGATCAAGTTGGCATCCCATCACATCACAGACTTCTGTTATCACCACATGATCAAGTTGGCATCCCATCACATCACAGACTTCTGTTATCACCACATGATAAAGTTATAATGCCATCACATCACAGACTTCTGTTATCACCACATGATCAAGTTGGCATCCCATCACACCACAGACTTCTGTTATCACCACATGATCAAGTTGGCATCCCATCACATCACAGACTTCTGTTATCACCACATGATCAAGTTGGCATCCCATCACATCACAGACTTCTGTTATCACCACATGATCAAGTTGGCATCCCATCACATCACAGACTTCTGTTATCACCACATGATCAAGTTGGCATCCCATCACATCACAGACTTCTGTTATCACCACATGATCAAGTTGGCATCCCATCACTTCACAGACTTCTGTTATCACCACATGATCAAGTTGGCATCCCATCACTTCACAGACTTCTGTTATCACCACATGATCAAGTTGGCATCCCATCACATCACAGACTACTGTTATCACCACATGATCAAGTTGGCATCCCATCACATCACAGACTTCTGTTATCACCACATGATCAAGTTGGCATCCCATCACATCACAGACTTCTGTTATCACCACATGATCAAGTTGGCATCCCATCACATCACAGACTTCTGTTATCACCACATGATCAAGTTGGCATCCCATCACTTCACAGACTTCTGTTATCACCATATAGTTTCTCCTTCAGCTGGCCAGGAGAGGGTAATGCTAACACGGTGCTGTCCATCCATGGAGCAGACAGCCACTGACGCTGTCTTCTAATTTACCAGTTTATTTGGGGAGAGCTGGAAGCCAGCATGGCTGAATGGATAAGAGCACTTGTTCTTAAACTTCTGATGTGCTGGTGCTGAGGTAGCAGTTTCAACCTCTATATCAGTCAGTTGGACTAAAATGTTGACTTCTCGTCCTTGACTTGGGAAAGTAAATTACAAGTACCTGATAAGTCGGAGTGGGTTCGCCTGATGGCAAGGGACACTGGTAATAGGGAGGCTGCGTGGTCTCAAGGTATGGTGTCCGCCTCGAGTGCTGGAGGTCCCGGGTTCAAGCCCCGGTGATGCCGGGATTTTTTCTCGTGGACTTCTAGTAATAAATTTCCCCTGATCTCTGGGTAGTGAGATCGGACGCCCGTGTGTATTGTTGCTCACGTAAAAAATCCCTTGGCAGTTGGAAATCGAAAAAGAGTTGCCTAACGGCGCTGCCCGGGCAAAATTTCGAGTTAAAAATCTACCCAAAGTATTTCAGGATCCTCGCCTGTGCTACGGAGTTCATGCACTGAGCTGAGTTTCTCCAGACTCAGGTTTGAGTTAGGAGGAGAACGGAGCACTTATGGGTTGCACCAGTGTGCCGTGATGTTGATCCATCGACTAAACATAAACATAAACTGGTAATAGGGAAAGCTAATCAACACGCAAATATTAACTTAGCCACTAGAAGTAGTAGCACAAATATGGACTACGTTTGAGTTCAAAGAGAACAAGTGCAAAGATTTAGTTGGGGGGAGCCATTTCTGATAATGATGTTTCTCCATGCCTTGACGTCAGACCGTCCCACATCTTTTTTCTTGGTCCTCACCTGCCTCTGCTACCTTCCAACTTTCCCATTGGCATGACATACTCTAGCCCAGTGGTTCTCAATCTTTTTTGGCCCGTGCCCCTCTTCACCATATTTTTAGGAAGTCATTCTCCCCCCTCTCACCATATTTTTAGAACGTCATTTCCCCCCCCCCCTTTTTTTTTGAATTTCCTCCCCCTCCCCCTTTTGTATTTCCTCCCTAAAATTTCCCCTGCCCCTACACAGTATACGTAATAATTGAAGCTAAATTTAATAGCACATACTAAAACAAGTCTAGACATCTGCATAAAACGTGATTTGCGGATCTACTTACGTTATAAAATGAATTTCAGAAGGGTGATACATACAGAACCGTAAAGTATGAAGGGAAAAACAATATCAAGTAATCGGTTCTTGTATTAACGCAATCTAGAAATAATCTTAATTCCCCCCTGGAAACCCTAAAAATTCCCCCCTGGGGGAGGGGGGGGGGGAATTCCCCACCGGTTGAGAACCACTGCTGTAGCCACTATGGTTTTCTCCTTCTCTCGAAATGCCCAAAGAATGTGGACTGTCTTCTTCTGATTCAAGTAACCTCTTGTGAGTTAACTTCTATCAATATATCTTTATTATACTGTCTATCCATCCACAGTTCTTCTTATTCTTTCGTTCATAATATATTATATTAATAATATTTGCAGAGTCATCACTATAGAGCTTCATTCATCTATAGAGTGGACCTTTTTGTGTGTGACAGAATCGCTGTGGTCTATGTGTCAAAGAGTGGCTGGTTCGAATCTGTCTGATGTCCTCTGTTGCTTTGTTCTGAGTGACAGACTCTTGGTTTTTCCTAGTGACCAGCTGGAAACCGTCTTCATCCTCCTTACTATGTTGATCTGTCTGGGAGTTCGAGGAAACTCTTTGTGCCAGTCTAGGTCCCTTCTTGATTTGTACTTTTGTTGGACATTTATTACTCCAGTGGGAGTCCTCCCCACAGACTGTACACGCCGTACAGCACCCCAGAACTGTGATGAAGAGACGGTGTAGCTTATCTTCCACCCCGTCCAACTCCATGTCCACGTAATGTGGCAAAGGTTCTTTTGGGTTGCACAGCAGTAACCACTTGTCCGAGCTGTTTTTAAGTTTATGCACTTCCGTATTTATATCTCCCGAAATATCCGCGGCTATTTGCTTCACTGTCTCAACCTTTGCGGTTGTTGGAATCCAGTGAATCGTAGCCTTGATCTTTTCCTTCTCTGTTTTCGATTACAATAGTTAATTTAGGATCCTGCAGTTCATGCTTCATCCCGTGAAGCCGTTCATAATGAGCCGCCTTTGCTTCCGGTGTCAGCGTAGCGTACCATCTTTTAGGATCATCGAAACGGTAGATGGATTTTATTCCTTGTCTACCGATCCCGCAAGGCCCCCTCAAGACGCTCGCCATCAGCGAGTAGTTGAACCGGAATACATGAGGCCTTGATATAGAAAACACAAGTGTGTTTGCTTTATGGAACGGAACTCTCCTCCCTCAAACCCTTCTCTCGTGTTGACTTTGACACATTTTACAATTTGGTTTTCCATCCTCAATAATCTATGACAGAGTAAATCTTTAACACAGGTATACACGTGGTGAAAACAATTAAAATCACTTCCACAAAATTAATAACACTGATATGTTTGAATAGTCCGTGGGAGAGGAAATCTTTAATCCAGATCTACATGTGGTGAGCAGCTTTAGAACAGCTTCACCAAGTCTTCACAAACATATGGGTGAACGAGACCATGCCACAAGATTTCAAGGATGCGACAATAGTCCACCTTTACAAACGTAAAGAAAACCGCCAATCCTGTGACAACCACCGAGGCATCTCCTTGCTTTCAATTGCAGGGAAGATACTCGCCAGAATTCTTCTCAATTGCCTTACGGCCCATCTTGATCAGGGTCTTCTTCCTGAGAGTCAATCTGGCTTCAGAAAAGAACGAGGAACTGTTGACATGATTTTTGCTGCAAGGCAGCTGCAAGAGAAATGTCAGGAACAGAACTGCGAAATGTTCTCCACTTTCATTGACCTTACCAAGGCTGTTGATACAGTCAGCAGAGAAGGACTGTGGAAGAATATGGCGAAATATGGCTGTGTACGAAAGTTTGTCCAAATAGTGCAGCTATTTCATGATGGTATGCAGGCAAGAGTACAAGTAAATGGTGAACTGTCTGAGCTCTTTCCTGTCACCAATGGGGTGAAGCAAGGATGTGTCCTGGCACCAGCACTGTTCAGCCTCATGTTTCAGCTATGTTGACGAATGCCTTCGAGAACAACGACATTGGAATAGACATCAACTACCGCATGGATGGAAAGTTATTCAATCTCAGAAGGCTGAATGCTAAAACAAAAATTAACAGCGACACCGTCAGAGAGCTCCTGTTTGCTGATGATTGCGCTCTATACGCCAACTCAGAGGCGGACATGCAACATAATGTTTCAGTTTTCTCACATGCCTGTGCCAACTTTGGGCTCAATATCAACTTGGAGAAGACTGTAGTTATGTACCAGCCAGCTCCAGGGAATAATCACACTGTGCCGAATATCAAAGTGAATGATCATAGACTAAGTGTTGTGGACAAATTCACCTATCTTGGCAGCACTGTGTCACAAGCTGTCACAATTGATGACGAAGTGAATGCAAGAATCTCCAAGGCCAGTGCGGCCTTTGGCAGACTGTACAAGAATGTATGGGACAGAAATGGAATAAGCCTGCAAACAAAGCTGAAAGTCTACAAAGCAGTTGTATTATCCACACTGCTATATGCTTGTGAAACCTGGACTGTTTATCAGCGACACACTAGGAAATGAAACCAATTCCACACAGTCTGCCTTAGGAAGCTACTGAAGACAAGATCCCAGACACTGAGGTCCTAGAAAGAGCGTCCTTGCCCAGTATCCACACTCTTCTAATGAAGAATCAGATTCACTGTGCTGGTCACTTAATTCACATGCCAGATCACAGGCTCCCTAAACGAATTTTTTACTGCGAGTTGCGTTGTGATAAATGCTCCCAAGGCAGCCAGAGGAAACGCTTTAAAGACACTGAAATCTCACTGAATGCTTTTGGAATTCATCATGACACCTGGGAGACTGCAGCCAGAGACTGAAATTTGTGACGTGCATCTTTACGCAAGGGTGCAGTCACGTGTGAGGCAATCAGGGCTGTAGAGCTGTGAAGAAAAGACAGGACAGAAAAACCACTGCAGGAAATCCTCCTCCAGAAACGTCAAGCATTCTTTGCCCACATTGTCAAAGAACATTTCGAGCCAAAATAGGCCTTATCAGCCATCTTAGAACTCACGGCTCCATACTTTCAACCCCACTGGATGAAATGAATGGTCATCATCATTCTTGATGGACAAACAACAACACACTTGGTGAAAACCCTCGATATCACTTCCACAAAATTAATATCACTGATATGTTTGAATAATCAACAGACCTGTCAAAAAAATTTTAACAATCTGCATTAATTTTCCTTCATCAGTAAAAGAAAAGGCGCGAAGGTGAAAAGGAATTTTCATTCAGAAACAAGTGAGATAGCACTTTAACTACTGATGTTTGAAATGTTTTTACCCCACAGAGGGTTAATTGATTCAAGAAGACAGGATTGATCTGACATTATTTTTTCCTGACTGCAATGAATAAGTGTCTTAGTACACAATGGAGAATTAAACATAAATATGAAACGTTGAAAGTTGATTATAAAATGTAATTACATACAAACTAAACAAATTTTATATAAGTAAACTAATAGTGTTATGATTGAAATTATAAAATCTGATTAAAAAGTTGGACGGTTTTATTTAGTAAGGAATACTAAACAGATTTTACAGTTAACTAATGATATTATTCTAGGTATACAATTTCCTTTGTCTAAATTTCAGTAATCTCCCTTGTAACAATATTTAACATTGAAAAACCGTCTCATCTTTCATTTGGGTAGCTCTCCTCTCACGGCCTCAATGTCTAACACAGTTTCATTTAACTTCCAAACCCCCACCCCCTCCCACCCCTCCACCAGTTGTATAGTCCACTAAAAACGTAGCTGCATGTCTTTTGCAGGACGTTGCAGTCTACCCCAGCATTATTTCTGCTGTATGGGATTTCTTGGTAGGTTTGCGTTCGGAGGTTTGCAATCGTTTTCCCAGCGACCGCCACTCATGCCTCTTTGTGAGGACCAACGCAATGAAATCTTCCACAACTGTGTTTCGAGCGCAGAACGAGAAATTGCCAATTGCAAAGTGCGTCCGTGATCTCTTCGCCTATCCTAATTTTTAACTTTTGCTCACATGGGCACCTCTCCACTCAACCCCCTTGCCGCCGAGTTGTTTAGCCAATACCTGAGCTTCTGACTGTATTGACCTTTGAGCCGTTGACCATACATCCAGTCCATACAATCCACTGATAGTCGTTGAACGCATGTCAGTTGTCAGTCACTCCAAGCTAGAATACAAATTCAGATAAGTATCCTTAATATTGTCTTGTAGTGTGTTTCATGTAGTTTTGTGTCGGTTGTGTTTTTTCTGTGCTGACGAAGGCTTAGGCCGTGACATCCAATATGTTTCTTGTAATCGTGTTTTAGTAAAGTTCACAATCTACTTCTCGTTTTTTGGTGATTCATTCATTGCTTTTTAAAGCTTTACTGCAGTTCCCCTTATTCTTGTTAACCAATGTCCACTCCCATGAGCTGCTACTATATATTTCACGTTTCATCTTTGTAGTTTGTCAGATTGTTGTTGATTTTTACTGTCCATTTTGTGCGCACGAGAGTGTGTGTATTCTACGCAGCGTGCTACTCTCCTTCACACGACTATTCAATCCACCTCATCGCCTGCACACACGGTGTGTTTTTCCCCCCTTGCCAGGCTGCTACACCCCAGTTCTTTATGCCAGTCATACCATCATGCCCCCGCTCACTCACCTCAGTTATTTAAAGTTGAGATCACATGTCATTTTCTGCTTCAGTCTTTTACCAACAGATATTAAAATCACAGCCAGCGACTTGGCTCTTAACATCTACAAAAAGACCCGCCCCACATGCCATTTAATTTCCTCAAGAACTGCCTACGGCTTCATATCAATCCATGCGGTTTCAATTTTAGATTTCACCCTTCGGCTGGCCCTCTTTATGACAGTTGTAGTACACGTCTATCTAAAGCTGAGTTTAAGTGTGCTATCTTCGCATGCGGTGTATTGCTGACAACCACTCGCGACAGTTATCTGACCTTAGCTTGAGTATTATTATCTTCGATCAACGACTTAAACATCTTACCTCAGGTAACTGTTTCTTGTATTGCTTTATATGGTTTCTTGTATATGCTTTATATCAACGGCACCAACCACCATTAATGTAAGTGTCTTTCCACGGCCTAAAATGCCAAGCTATCCCTACTCCCTCCCCACCTACTCTCCCGCCTCATTCTACCACTGGCTTCGATAACTTAGTTGTGTGATTACCCCCCCCCCCCCCCCCCCCCCCCCGACTTTTCCCTATCAGCACTGGAGAAATCAGTCCTCAGTAAAGGGCTCCGGTTCATACCTCTGCGTCCCTCTGGTGACAGATATACACTACTGCAGGACATCCATCGTTTCCATCGCACTCTCAGGCTGAAATATCACTTCAGTAATCAACCTCAAAAAGACAACTCTTTGGATCCCACCGACCACTTCTCTCACCTCTCCAAACGCGGTTCCACTTATATTCCCAATTCAGGGGCATCTAAAGCCCTGGACCTCTATATCATCATTTTCTTCTTCTTCTTCTTCTTCTTCTTCTTCTTCTTCTTCTTCTTCTTCTTCTTTTTCTTCTTCTTCTTCTTCTTTCGTTCGCTTGAAATATGTCTATAACTGCAATGTTGTCTCTTGTAAGAATTTAACCGTCTTTTTTAGTTCACACAGCAGTCCATAGAGTTTATCTTCCACTGTTGTCTCTCTAGGCCAGAAGGTTTGCCTAGATATGTTATATTTTGGGAAGTCTTGGAGTATGTGTTCTGCTGTCTGCGACGTACATGGCAGTTTCACCAATTTTGAATTTTGTACACATGTGGTTGCGTAATCTATTGTGCCCTATTCTGAGACGCAGAATAATGACTTGTTCTGGTCTGTCCTTTACGTGGTAGTCATCTTGAGCAAGTTTTGGTGGCTTTCTGACTGATTTGATCATTCTTTTCTTTCAGTGGTATGTAATGGGCACATCAGGCTGTTCTTCTTTTGCTACTTCCTTAGCCAATCGATCAGCTCTGTCATTTCCAAGTATTCCACAGTGGGATCCACTGTATGGTGACCATATGCTGACTGCTAAGTTCAGAAAGTAGTGTCCTTAGTACTGGCAATTTCTCAGACAGGAGCGCCTCGAGTACTGATTTTGCATCTGTCAATAGCACCACAAATTGCGTACCATGGCTGGTATTTAGTAATTTCTCTGATGCTATCTTGATTGCCTCAATTTCAGCATCATAGTTATGGCAGTACTTTCCTGTCGGTACTCTGGCTGTGTCCCTAGTATTATTTGGGTATTCTATGTACATCCATCCACAATGTTCTCATCATTCTTCTGTACAGCCACATCACTGCAGCTTCCTGTTGGATCACATCTGTGTCCTCAATATGGCATTTAGCCAAGCAATCTAGCTATTATATCTTTTTGATTTCCACTAGTTCTTTTGTCATCAGATTTACCAGCTGTTAACTAAGTTTCCAAGATTACTTTTCCTCATTACATGCCCAAAATTCTTCTCTTTCAGCATTTAATTTCTTTAACCAATTTGTAGTTTTCGTCTGCTTAAATTATGCTTTCCTCAGTGTTCTCTCTCTCTCTCTCTCTCTCTCTCTCTCTCTCTCTCTCTCTCTCTTTATCTCTCTCTTTCTGTCTCTATTTCTCTATCACTATCTCTCTCTCTCTCTCTTTCTTTCTTTCTTTCTTTCTTTCTTTCTTTCTTTCTTTCTTTCTTTCATTCTTTCTTTCTTTCTTTCTTTCTCTGTGTGTATGTTGTTGTTTTTTAAGGAGAAAGGAGTCAGAGAGTGGAGAGAGAGAGATTATGCTAATGCAGGAAATAATACATGAAAACAGAGAAAAAGAAATATAAGGAAGAAGGACTAATGCTTCAGTGTGCCTGTGATCATCCCCAGCGTAAACATATCCATACCACCTGGCAGTTTGACTGCGATTGTGGGCACAGTTGGCTCCGGCAAGTCATCCCTGCTGTCTGCCATGTTGGGGGAGATGCAGAAGCTGGAAGGCAGAGTCACTCTCAAGGTTTGTTGGCACCAGTGTCATTTGATTTGTACGCAGCTTGTCGTGTGATGTTGGTCTATATGTAGTTTATCACACATAATGTTGGTTAATGTGTAGTTTATCACATGATGTTGGTCTTTACTCTGTGTAAAGTGTATCACATGATGTTGGTCTTTACTCTGTGTAAAGTGTATCACATGATGGTGGTCTGTGTAAAGTGTATCACATGGTTTTGGTCTGTGTAAAGTGTATCACATGATGTTGGTCTGTGTAAAGTGTATCACATGGTTTTGGTCTGTGTAAAGTGTATCACATGATGTTGGTCTGTGTAAAGTGTATCATATGGTTTTGGTCTGTGTAAAGTGTATCACATGATGTTGGTCTGTGTAAAGTGTATCACATGATGTTGGTCTGTGTAAAGTGTATCACATGATGTTGGTCTGTTTAAAGTGTATCACATGGTTTTGGTCTGTGTCAAGTTTGATTCTTTCTAGGGCAACAGATAATTGCAGATTACACTTTACACATTTCGACTGCTAAGAGACTCTTCCCCCCATGTGCAGCATGCACACACGTCCTGAGATGTATTTCTCTTACGTGAAAAATGTCCCGCATTCAATCAGAAGGTCTGATTGACAGGCTCTAAACCCATCCCAAAGGCTGAGTAACTTGATTATGTTAACTGTAGTTGTTTGTTACACCTTATGTGCATTCAAACATATTCCAAGGAAGTTTAATCTCTCTCTGGTAAAATTGTATTCAAAACAATGTATTCACTTAGTGAACCTAAACACAGAAGATACAAACTATATGTTGCATGATTTATTGCCTGGCATATTTTGCTGCGATCGAAAATAAGTGCAATAAGGCAAATCAACTCATCGGACAAATGGCACCAATACTAAAGAACAAACATGTATCAATAACTACTAAGAAAGCACTTTACAACACAATCTTCCTACCAACTCTATGCTACCAATGCCAAACCTGGACAATGACAGAAAAAGAGGAAAGAAAAATCACAACAACAGAAATGAGGTTCCTGAGAAGAATACTCAACGTATCAAGAAGAGATAAGATCAGAAATGAAGAAATCAGGACTAAAGTGGGGGTAAAGCAGCACTAGATTTTATTAGAAAGCAGCAAGTCAAATGGTTTGGCCATGCAAGTAGGTTACCAGTCAACAGCATGCCACAACAAGCAATGATGTACAGACCAGATGGAAATAGAGGAAGAGGCCGACCATGTAAACGTTGGATGGAGGGAATAGCAGAGTCCATGGGAATATCGATATATGAAGCCCATAATCGGGCACTCTCACGATGTTTATACTTCACCTCGACACCGCAAGGTACAAGAGGAACATGATGATATCAGATGATGCGATTTCACTGCAAATGTTGCACCTTTGAACAAAACCTGTGACTATGTGTTTTAAGTATTTCGGCCAAGTATTAGTCATGTATTCATTCATATAATATATAACTCTGCAGCATACACTTGATGCGATGCAGCAGAATATGCCAGGCAATAAATCATGCAAGATATTGTTTGTGTCTTCTGTGTTTATCATTGTATTGTTTATATTAAGATTATGTTGTCATTGATGGCAAGCCCAGTTAGATTAGTGGAACACGTTTTTGTTGTTTTATTTGCACACAGAATGCAGTTGCATATGTGCCACAAGAAGCCTGGATCCAGAATGCAAGCCTGAGAGACAACATCATTTTTGGGAATACTTTTTCCAACAGCGAGTACCGCAAAGTCATCAAAGCTTGTGCACTTCAGCCAGACATTGAGATTCTACCAGCCAAGGATGCAACTGAAATTGGTGAAAAGGTGAGCACATTACTGTATTCGTTTATGTATAAGTTTCTTAGTGTGTCTAGTCCTGGAATGTAGAAGAAATAAGATCACATGGTTTTATAAAACTGGTGCATAAACAGATCATCTCTCACTCTCTCACAAAATCACTATCATCATGTGCCAAACTTGCAGGAAAGTTAGGGCAGCTAACTATCCATGTGCATGCATATATACACATAAACACATTCATGTTCTCTTAGGTCATGAAAATCATAGCAATGGTTAATGGATAGTGTTTAGTGCAGGTGAGCCTGGCATATGATACCACAACATCTAGTCTGATAATGGAGGTGGAGGCAGTCACATCGATGTTCCACTGGCTGAGGGACAAACAGTGCATATATGTCGTGATTGTAACAGAATGCATACTGAAATGATTGTAGTTGGGCATTCTTCGTGCAGAGTGAATGCTTCAATTCAACAATCAAAGATCGGGAGCATCTGCTGGATCTTTCCCCAGGGCATGCTGGTGAGGTGGGAAACAAACAGGCGGACAGACTGGCTGTGTCTCCACCGCTGGGTGGGTATTGATGTACGATAATGCTGGTGAGGTGGGAAACAAACAGGCGGACAGATTGGCTGTGACTGCACCGCTGGGTGGGTATTGGTGCACGATAATGCTGGTGAGGTGGGAAACAAACAGGCGGACAGACTGGCTGTGTCTCCACCGCTGGGCGGGTATTGGTGCACGATAATGCACATGTGGTCAGGGTCATGTGTATAGTGTGGGGGAACAGATGCACCATCATGGCCTGGAGAGGTTGGTGTGGCATGGAGTAACAGGAGCATCTGGCCGACACTCAATGCTCTGAGGAAAGGCTACATGGACAGATAGTCAGATTGTAGCTGGTAACATTAGTATTGGGACTCTTTACTGGCTGTTGAAGATGAGGACAGAGTGCATATGAAAATGTCTCAAGTAGTGTGATGGTGGTTAATGAGTCAACTCAACTCAGGTCATGGGAAATATGAGCCTACATGCTAGCCATGGCTACCTCATGTTTAATCTGTTCTTCTTCTGCTTTGATCCACAGCTGGAGCATAGGCCCTCAAGCAGCTCATGCCAAGCCATCCCATCTTTTGCTATCCCTGGCATCTCACTCCATGTCCTCCACTTGTTAGAATAAGTAAGTCTGTGATCCAGGCTGCTTGGGTTTTCTCCCCTTTGTTCTTCAAGGGGAACTTACCCTCTTCTTGTTTGGCTGAGTTATTCTTTCTTTCTTTGTGTTCACATTTGTTTATTGTTGGCTGGGTATTACAGCTCAAGTTTTCTACATCATGGGGTGGCCAGCCTCAAGACCAACCCTCCTTGGTAAACTCTTATAACATGCATTAAAAATTATTGTTTTACTACTTGTTCCTTCTCTAAAGTACCCCGGTAACATACAGGTGGCTGTTGGAGTGTGAAGTGTTCAACCTTCACATATTTTCGGCCACAGTTTTTGAGGTGGAGTTGTCTGTTCCCTTCCTCACCACCTTTCATTCACAGACAATTCACAAACATTCTGAGGTACCCAGTTTTATGAGCCTCCAGAACCATGGTGGTCTGAAAATATCCTGTTGAACTGAGACTACTGTCATGATAGGAAAGTATACTAACCACTATGCCAGGACAGTTCCTTTGCATGATTCATCATCATCAAGTGCCTTGCCGACCGGCATGGGTAATCATGCTTCTCCACAAATTGCGATCTCCTATGGCATGGATCAGTTCATGTGTTGACTACCTTCCGTGCCATGTCAATAAAACTGTATTCCTCACTGTCTTCTTCTATCTCTCTTTTCATGATTGATTGATTGATTTAAGAACCGACATCACAGCATTTGGGGCATTCCCATAAGCGCTCCGTCCCCATCCTCAGAAGCTAGCAAAGAGTTCCAACCCCAATAGTTCCAGTAGCAATCTGATTATGTGTGCGTCTCACCTTTTATCTAAGTGTCGCCAGATCCCCTCGTCACTCCACGCTTTCGCATTCTTGCCAGACCATGGTGATCCATTTGCTCCTCCGTGGTGTACACGTGCTCCCACAAGGCTGCAACCACGTCTGCCTTATCATGCATCAATACTCCACCAAGTTTTGCAGAGCCAGCCAATCTGTCTGCCTGTTCATTCCCCAGCACACCAGCATGCCCCGGAGAAAAGATCTTTCCATGATTACGAAGCTATAAATCTAATCCAAAGATAAAATGCATGATAATGATGCTTTATGCTTGTGTAACCAGGGTATCAACCTGTCTGGAGGCCAGAAGCAGCGGGTGTCTCTAGCTCGGGCCGTCTACAGTGGTGCAGATATCTATCTCCTGGACGACCCACTGAGTGCTGTTGATTCACATGTTGGCAAACACATCTTCACTGAAGTCTTGGGCAGCAAGGGGCTTCTCAAGAATAAGGTCAGTTTATAACTGGTCTTGACATCTCCAACTTCTTGTATCCCAGAATCTAATATGTGGTTCATTGGGTTGCCTCAATGGGTGCATGTGTAGTCAAGTCTTCAACTGTCCAAAATATTCTGCAAAATATTGCCATCATCATCATGTCCCCTGCCCAAATGGTGTAGGTGATCTTGAATCTCAACAGATAGCATACCTTGGTATTCTGAATCAATTCAGTTGTTGATATTCCTCCATACCAGGTTCTTAAGCCATCCAGCAAAATTTCTCTCTGTCTGGCTCTTCTCACGTTCATCTTTCCTTTTCACGTCATATGATGTTTGCCAATATCTCATGATCAAAGTGATCATGATCTCAGATGATCATGTTTATCTCATGACCAAAGAACACTGTCTCTTTGTTATGGTTGTATACAAAGTTCTACTTTCATTAACCTCTCGCAGACACATTTGCAATATTCATCTCAGAAACGACATCTCTGTTGCTTCCAAACTCTTCCTAGTATGTTTCTTCACCAAAAGAAAAGAATGATCACATTGATCAGAAAGCCACCAACACCATTTCAAGACAACTACCACGTTAGGGACAGACCAGAACAAATCATTATTCTACACCTCAGAACAGGACACAATATATTACGCAACCACATGTATACAAAATTCAAGAATGGTGAATCAGCCATGTGCACATGTGGATTGGCACCGCAGACAGCATATAGCATACTCGAAGACTGCCCCAAATATTACAAATCTAGGTAAATCTTCGGACTTAGCGAAACAACAGTGGAACATAAACTCTATAGAACACTGAGTGAACTAAAAAAGACTGTTAAATTCATACAAGAGACAACATTGCAGTTATAGACAAATTTCAAGCGAACAAAAGAAGAAAAAGAAGTTTCTTCACATTCCAAAATTCACTGCAATATAGTAGAATATAACTAAAAAGTAAACAAGTTTATTTGTCCTGTAGCTTGTCCATTCTTGACTATTCTAAATGTTTTGCATATCCTTTACAGGACATCGCTGTCAACATCAGCATCTTTCAGCTGTATGTTGATTTCTTGGCAAGATTACGCTCAGTAGTTTGCCTTGACTATTCTACATCCAGGATATCTGCCCTTTCTGATTGTGAGTGACTTCGCTAAGTGTATCAAATCCAGTCCCAGGATCTTCTGCTGCTGCTGCCTTTTATCTCCCAGTGTAGCATAAGCTCCCAACCAACTCCTGAAAGGCCCTTTGTGGGCTGGTTCATGGTTGGTTGGAGTTTGTAGTTCAAGTTTTCTAAGAGATGGGGTTGCCAGCTTGATACCACCCCTCCTTAGTCAACTTGTATGTCATGCATGGTAGGTTAGTGTGTAACTGTTCTTTGCTTCCCTTAAGGGCCCTGGTAATACATTGGTGTGCTTAATGTTAAAATTTCTTGCCATTTTTTTAGCTTTTCAGACCAAATGTGAAATAATGTGAGAACTATGATAGAACACACAATGTGTAGCCTCATACACATATAATAGTTGATCACACATGGTGTGTTGGTTCAGACATAAAGAGTTCAGCATGGCCACAATAAAATCAGTGTATATTGTTGAGAACTTAGAGGAATGTCCCAAGGAGAGGGTGTGGACTGAGGACAGTTAGTAAGCAAGGCCATTTGCAGGATATAACGATCCTTTGAGCAAGCCTAGAACCAGGGCACAGTTCTTTAAGACTGCACTGTTGCACATATTCCTTGAAAGAGATCTCAATCGCTTTTTTGTGTGTTATTCTTTACTTTTCTCATTTCTTATTTTCTACAGACACGTGTGTTGGTTACTCATGGTATTCATTGGCTACCAATGGTTGACCACATCATAGTTCTGACCAATGGACAGATTTCTGAGACAGGGTCGTATGATGAATTAATGTCACATGATGGTGCATTTGCCAGTTTTCTCCAGGAATATTTCCAAAAAGAGGCAGACACAGACGTAGATGAAGAACCAGATGAGGATCCTGAGAGTAAGTGACTTGTTTTGTGTGTCATCAAATTATGTCTTTCTCATTCTTCACTTTTGCAGGCTGGACATCTGAATGAGAGTGTGTTCTTATATTCTTGCTGTCCATCACATCCTTCAGCAAGGAGTTATGCATGCTTTAATCTCTAGAAGCATTTTAATTGTCTGCCCTTTGGCACATGAAGCTAGACCCATATTTTCATAGACCAAACACCATTCAGTGGCTGATATGGTCTCTTGATACTCTATGCAGAAGCTCCTCAAGCTATTCAGCCCATCTTCCTGTCCAACATGGAGGTTAGGCAGCTGAGCTGTTAAGGCCTCTGAAGTATTTATACTTGTGGCTGCGGTTTGCTTACACATGTTCCTCATTTTGGACTGGTAGTGCATGGTTCCATTGCCCTACCACTGAGTTGAATGCATGGAGCGTTACCTGGGGCAGTGATGAGCATTTTCTTGATATTCACTGGCACAGGAATGGAGAATTATGGGGCAACCCTTTGCAGTGAAGTTTGAATCGCGACTATCTAACTATTCAGCCTATCTGTTCATTTGATCTTTAATATTGTTGAAAACTGTCCCATTTTTTTTTTTTTTTTGCGTTTCATCGCTTTGAACTCAAGTGTAGTCCATACGAATGCTACTACTTCTTCTAGTGCATTGGACTGATTTTTGCGTGTGGATTAGCTTTCCATATTAAATGTCCCTCACCATCAGGTGAACCCACTCTGACTTCTAATCTATGTTCTCAAGTTCAGGATGAGAAGTCAAAATTTTAATCAAACTGACCAGTGTAGGGGTGAACCCACTTCTTCAGCATCAGCACACCGGAAGTTAAAGGGCAAGCGGCCTTGCTGGCCTCCATCCCATTACAATCTTTGGTCAGTCCACATGGTTGATTATATTTCCCTACTAGTTTGTGGCACTGGAAAGTCTCTGAGATGTCCTTTCATTGCTGCTAATTCTGCCCTTCCTGCTAAATATTGTGTCCATTTAAATATTGTTTGTTATGTGCCCTTATCTGCTTCATAACTTCTCAGGACCTCCAATATTAGTATCTCTGGTTTCGATTTTGTTCAAATGTGCTTTTTTTAAAAATTTTCCCCTTCTATTTTTAAAGGGTATTAGGCATCATCCATGCTTTAATTTCCATACTGTTTTCAAAGACTCCTGTACATGATTGGGTCCAAAACAATTTTACTTCATGTAAAGATGATCTACATTTCTTGTGAATACAGAAATGATCAGTATGATTTTCTGTATCATGGTCTGGTGATACCCACATTTCTTTATGTATTCTTTTATGTGTAAAAACACTTCTTTTTGTGACTTAGTGACTTATTAGTTCACTAAACAAACAAACTGATGAATAATTCTCATCCAAAACCCAAATCCATTTTCTCATATCTCCATAATCCATGTTAGCAATTCTATTTTTGCATGCAGGTCACCCATCACAATTTTGATATTGCCGTTTCTGTTAGTATTTACAGTACGTTGAAGTTTCATGTAAAATTTATCCTTAATTGATTCATCCTTGTGATTTGTTGGTGTGTAACTCTGGATCACACATTTACTTTATTTTGTGTGGTTCTACATGTTGCCATTATTAATATACATTCACTGCTTCCCACTTTATTAGTGCTTTTACTGCCTCTCTAGATAACATTAGGGCCACTCCTTCACTGTGGGGAGCATTTTCCTCTGTATGGCCTGAGAACAGCACTGTTTCACCTGAGTTTAGAAGCTTTTTGCCTACTCCATTCCATCTTGTTTTGCTTTATCCAAAAATGTTAATCTTCTATTTAATTTTTCCTACACTTTCTTACCCAATTCAAACATAATTCTAAGATTCCAGGAGCTAATTCAGAAGAGTTTCATCTGTGAGTTAAGTTTGTGAAAATAGCTCCTTCTGGCTTCACATCACAGCATACATCTTCTTGGAGAAGATCCTCCTGTCATCTTGGTTGGCAGTGTTATGTCTCTTTCCTTAACTTTCAGATATTTTCATAATTGGTTGGTTTTCACAGCTGAATTTTTCTGCAGGATAGAGTAGCCAATCCTAGGCCAACCATCCTTAGTGATCTCTTGTGAGAGATATGGTCGGTTGTCGTGTTACTATTCGTTGCTTCCCTTGTGGATGCTAATAGCACTCAGCGTGTGTGGTATGTGCTGTTACTTATTTCTCCATAAATATAATTTCACTAACTTGAGCACCATGCCTTTCTGTTTCAGTCAGGGCAATAAAGAGTCAAGTTTTGCAACGGCTGGAAAGTGTGACGTCTGATATTACCTCTGGAAAAGAAAGAGATGGGTAAACTATGTCTGTTCAGTTTTATTTATTTCCCAGCCATTCTCTACTGTCACTGTCCCCTTCTGCTGCATTTCATCTCTCAATGAAGCATAAGCCCTTAACCAACTTACGCCATGCCCTTTGTAAACTTGTTCCTGATTTCTAAGATTTTACAGTTAAAGTTTTCTGTGGGTTGAGGTACCTAGTCTCACACAAACCTACTTGGTCATCTCCAATGACATGCATGGTTAGTTTTACTACTCTTTGCTTCCCTCACGGGCGAGTTGCTGGTTTATTGGAGTCCTTACCTTCACCTGAACATCTTGAACAGATGAAACAACATATTTAAGGATGCTTGAGTTGGAATTATGTTTCCAGCCAGGAGGATGCCATCATGTGACTATAATGATCAGCATCTACAGCTTACAACATTTGCTGGGGTGGAGGGGGGGGGGGGGGGGGGGGTAATTGAGCATGTGTGTGTGTTTGCCTGGAGTTCTGTCATTCTAAGAACACACATGTCATGATTGTAAGAGACTCGCAAAGTATGATGAGACAGGAGAAGTCACGCATGTCATGATTGTAACTGTTCACAAAGTATGACGAGAAAGGAGAAGACAGGCTTGCTTCAGGCAGAGTGGCAGGCTTTCATTCAACAATCAAAGATAGAGAGCATTTGTTAGATTTTTTCCCCCAGGACATGCGGGTTTAGTGGGTAACATACAGACAGACAAATTGGCCGGGTCTGCATTACTTTGTGGGATATTGGTGCATGATAAGGCAGATGTGGTACGGGTCCTTTGGAATTGTGTTTTCCGAGGGTAGGGCAGACAAATAATCAGACCCCTACTGGTACCATTAGTATTGGTATCATTGGTATCTTTGCTGGCTGTTGCAGATGAGGATGGAGCATGAATGGGTATGTCTTGAATGCTGTGATGTTAGATCTTGACTCAACTCAAAAACACTTCAAATCTGAAAGCCCTCTGCCCCCTGAGTCCAGTTCTCCATACACCTTAGGCCTGCTCTAGATGTTGTTTCATCTGATCAAGATGTTTGGGAGAAGGAAAGGACTCCAATAAGCCGGCAACTTTCCGGTCACGAACATAGAGAATAGGTATTGAAACGGTTAAAGCCTCTGGAGTGTTTATGCTCGTGGCTACCGTTTGCATTCGCATTTTCCTCATGTTGGACTGGAAGTGTGTGGTTTTTTAGCCATGCTACTGAGTTGAGTGCGTGGCATGACACTGTAAGCTATGAATTTCCTGTCAAATGCTTTTGCATCTGCCCGAGGTTGCTTGGAACGTGAACTGCATGTTCGGAGCAATGTCGGCTGGCTGGTCGCAGAACTGACTGGTTTTTTGCCTTATGCAGAAATGTGTGGCTGCTGGTCTTCTAGTGACTACCGCTTCCATCCTCCATGAACTGTATTTTCATGGAGGACTTTTGTGTTGACATTCTGGCGACGGCATTATGGTTGCCACTTTTCTTTGACAGAAAACATCTAGAAACGGAACAACATTTAGAAATATTTAGAATGCGGAGGCGAACATCTAGGAAAACATCCAGATGGGAAAATGACTGCCAGTTCCATCAAAGACGAACTGTGTTTCCTGGAGGACTTTTGTGTTGACATTCTGGTGGCGGCATTATGTACAGTGTACCTGTGCGGGCTGTTGGTTGTCAAGACTCCTTGTCTTTTCCACTTTTCACATTGGGCAGTGAGGAGCATTTTCTGTGATATTCACTGGCACAGGAAGGGAGCATAAAGGGGATGACCCGTTGGTGTGAAGTTGGAACCACGACTAACTAACTAATATCTCCAGCTGCGAGTCACATAATATTTCATACATCTCCAGCTGGGAGTCAGATAACAGATAGTGAACTCTCAATCGACTGCACTCATTCCATTGTCAGCATAAGAGTTATATATCAAATAACATTTTACATTTACTCTAACTCTTGGCCAAAAGACTTTCCATATATGGCTTCTGGTGATGTAATATTTAACCATCTCCATCTCTCAGGTAACTTTGTCTCCTACTGTGAGTCAGATATTATTTCCCTGAAATTGTATCAAGTGCAAGTGTCACATAACAGCATTTATGTTTCCAGCTCTGAGTCGGATGTTGGGACAAGAGATGCTAGAACCGGACACACATCACTGCAGAAATCACTCACCAGAAGCACACAGGAGGAGAAGAAACAGCAGACATCACCGGAGAAGTTGATCGAAGATGAGAAAGCTGAAACTGGCAATGTATGTATAGATTGTCTACTTGTCTTCTTTGATTTAATTTCTGTTTGCCATTCCAAGTACACTTTATCTTGCACATTGTATGTTGTTTGTCTGTTGTATCTGACTAACATTTAAGTAAACTGCCCATTTCTATACCTTGAGGCATAAAGTGAGTAAGGTGCTGGCTCCATATTTGTTGACTAATCAGCACTTGCTGGTTGACCTGGTTAATATCATGCTGTCTGCTTCTATTTCCTGGTAAATTTCCTGGTACCTATCTTGCACTGGGTTGATCTGGCAGCCTATATTAAAAAAAAAAACAATCGCACCCAGGACATTCTCATATACGCTCCATCCTCAACTTCTACCACCAGTGAAGAGTCCCAATGCTAATGGTTCTAGTTACTGTCTGATTATGTGTCCGTCTGGCCTTTCCTCTGAGTTCTGAGTGTTAGCCAGATACTTTGGTCATGCCTTGCTGCACAGTGTTCTCCAGACCATGATGATCCATCTGTTCTTCCACACCATCCACAGGATCCTGACCACAACGCTTTATCATGCACCAATACCCCACCTAGCGGCGCAGTCCCGGGAAATATGTCCGCCTGTTCATTTTCCAACACACCAGCATGTCCTGAGGAAAAGATCCAATATATTCTCTCTATCTTTAATTTTTAAATTGAAGTTTGACACTGCAGGAAGTCAATCTTTATCCTTCTCAGCATACTCTGTGAGTCCGTTACAATTACAACATGTGTATGCTGTTTGTCCTTCACATTGGGGAATGCTGCAGTGACTGTCTCCACCTCCATTTTCAAACAAGATGTTGTGGTAACATATGCCAGGTCCTCCTGCACTAAACACCATCCATTAACCATTGCTATGAACACCCTTGGCACTTCTTTTGCCTCTCAGCAACAGAACTTTCTTGGAGTTTATAGCAAAGATTAATGGGCGGTGTTCAGTACAGGAGAGCCTGGCATATGTTACCAAAACATAAATGTCTGTCATGGAAATATCTCACAACAATGTCTGCCATGGGAATATCTCACAACAATGTTTGCCATGGGAATATCTCACAACAATGTTTGCCATGGGAATATCTCACAACAATGTCTGCCATGGGAATATCTCACAACAATGTCTGCCATGGGAATATCTCACAACAATGTCTGCCATGGGAATATCTCACAGCAGTGTCTGCCATGGGAATATCTCACAACAATGTCTGCCATGGGAATATCTCACAGCAGTGTCTGCCATGGGAATATCTCACAACAGTGTCTGCCATGGGAATATCTCACAGCAGTGTCTGCCATGGGAATATCTCACAACGATGTCTGCCATGGGAATATCTCACAGTAGTGTCTGCCATGGGAATATCTCACAGCAGTGTCTGCCATGGGAATATCTCACAACAGTGTCTGCCATGGGAATATCTCACAGCAGTGTCTGCCATGGGAATATCTCACAACAGTGTCTGCCATGGGAATATCTCACAACAATGTCTGCCATGGGAATATCTCACAGCAGTGTCTGCCATGGGAATATCTCACAACAATGTCTGCCATGGGAATATCTCACAACAGTGTCTGCCATGGGAATATCTCACAACAATGTCTGCCATGGGAATATCTCACAACAATGTCTGCCATGGCAATATCTCACAACAAAGTCTGCCATGGGAATATCTCACAACAATGTCTGCCATGGGAATATCTCACAACAGTGTCTGCCATGGGAATATCTCACAACAATGTCTGCCATGGGAATATCTCACAACAATGTCTGCCATGGGAATATCTCACAACAAAGTCTGCCATGGGAATATCTCACAACAATGGCTGCCATGGGAATATCTCACAGCAGTGTCTGCCATGGGAATATCTCACAACAGTGTCTGCCATGGGAATATCTCACAGCAGTGTCTGCCATGGGAATATCTCGCAACAGTGTCCGCCATGGGAATATCTCACAACAATGTCTGATATGGGAATATCTCACAACAGTATCTGCCATGGGAATATCTCACAGCAGTGTCTGCCATGGGAATATCTCGCAACAGTGTCTGCCATGGGAATATCTCACAACAGTGTCTGCCATGGGAATATCTCACAACAATGTCTGACATGGGAATATCTCACAACAATGTCTGACATGGGAATATCTCACAACAATGTCTGCCATGGGAATATCTCACAACAATGTCTGATATGGGAATATCTCACAACAGTATCTGCCATGGGAATATCTCACAACAATGTCTGCCATGGGAATATCTCTCAACAATGACTGCCATGGGAATACATCACAGACATGTCTGCTATTGAAACATCTCACATTCTCTGTTATAGGAATATCTCACAACAGTGTCTGCCATGGGAATATCTCACAACAATGTCTGCCATGGGAATATCTCACAACAATGTCTGCCATGGGAATAACTCACAACAAAGTCTGCCATGGGAATATCTCACAACAGTGTCTGCCATGGGAATATCTCACAACAATGTCTGCCATGGGAATATCTCACAGCAGTGTCTGCCATGGGAATATCTCACAACAATGTCTGACATGGGAATATCTCACAACAATGTCTGACATGGGAATATGTCCGCCTGTTCATTTTCCAACACACCAGCATGTCCTGAGGAAAAGATCCAATATATTCTCTCTATCTTTAATTTTTAAATTGAAGTTTGACACTGCAGGAAGTCAATCTTTATCCTTCTCAGCATACTCTGTGAGTCCGTTACAATTACAACATGTGTATGCTGTTTGTCCTTCACATTGGGGAATGCTGCAGTGACTGTCTCCACCTCCATTTTCAAACAAGATGTTGTGGTAACATATGCCAGGTCCTCCTGCACTAAACACCATCCATTAACCATTGCTATGAACACCCTTGGCACTTCTTTTGCCTCTCAGCAACAGAACTTTCTTGGAGTTTATAGCAAAGATTAACGGGCGGTGTTCAGTACAGGAGAGCCTGGCATATGTTACCAAAACATAAATGTCTGTCATGGAAATATCTCACAACAATGTCTGCCATGGGAATATCTCACAACAATGTTTGCCATGGGAATATCTCACAACAATGTCTGCCATGGGAATATCTCACAACAATGTCTGCCATGGGAATATCTCACAACAATGTCTGCCATGGGAATATCTCACAACAATGTCTGCCATGGGAATATCTCACAGCAGTGTCTGCCATGGGAATATCTCACAACAATGTCTGCCATGGGAATATCTCACAGCAGTGTCTGCCATGGGAATATCTCACAACAGTGTCTGCCATGGGAATATCTCACAGCAGTGTCTGCCATGGGAATATCTCACAACAATGTCTGCCATGGGAATATCTCACAGCAGTGTCTGCCATGGGAATATCTCACAGCAGTGTCTGCCATGGGAATATCTCACAACAATGTCTGCCATGGGAATATCTCACAGCAGTGTCTGCCATGGGAATATCTCACAGCAGTGTCTGCCATGGGAATATCTCACAACAATGTCTGCCATGGGAATATCTCACAGCAGTGTCTGCCATGGGAATATCTCACAGCAGTGTCTGCCATGGGAATATCTCACAACAGTGTCTGCCATGGGAATATCTCACAACAATGTCTGCCATGGGAATATCTCACAACAATGTCTGCCATGGGAATATCTCACAACAAAGTCTGCCATGGGAATATCTCACAACAATGTCTGCCATGGGAATATCTCACAGCAGTGTCTGCCATGGGAATATCTCACAACAATGTCTGCCATGGGAATATCTCACAGCAGTGTCTGCCATGGGAATATCTCACAACAATGTCTGCCATGGGAATATCTCACAACAATGTCTGCCATGGGAATATCTCACAACAAAGTCTGCCATGGGAATATCTCACAGCAGTGTCTGCCATGGGAATATCTCGCAACAGTGTCTGCCATGGGAATATCTCACAACAGTGTCTGATATGGGAATATCTCACAACAGTATCTGCCATGGGAATATCTCACAACAATGTCTGCCATGGGAATATCTCACAACAGTATCTGCCATGGGAATATCTCACAACAATGTCTGCCATGGGAATATCTCTCAACAATGACTGCCATGGGAATACATCACAGACATGTCTGCTATTGAAACATCTCACATTCTCTGTTATAGGAATATCTCACAACAGTGTCTGCCATGGGAATATCTCACAACAATGTCTGCCATGGGAATATCTCACAACAATGTCTGCCATGGGAATATCTCACAACAAAGTCTGCCATGGGAATATCTCACAACAATGTCTGCCATGGGAATATCTCACAGCAGTGTCTGCCATGGGAATATCTCACAACAATGTCTGCCATGGGAATATCTCACAACAGTGTCTGCCATGGGAATATCTCACAACAATGTCTGACATGGGAATATCTCACAACAATGTCTGCCATGGGAATATCTCACAACAATGTCTGATATGGGAATATCTCACAACAGTATCTGCCATGGGAATATCTCACAACAATGTCTGCCATGGGAATATCTCTCAACAATGACTGCCATGGGAATACATCACAGACATGTCTGCTATTGAAACATCTCACATTCTCTGTTATAGGAATACCTCACAACTGTGTCTATCATGGTTTTACTTCTTTCAAACACTTGTAGGTCAAGTACAGTATCTACATGCAGTACATAAGGGCAGTTGGGATCTGGACATTTCTCCTAATGTCTGTAGTCTACCTGTTCTTTCAAGCTGCCAGTACAGGATCTGCTGTGTGGCTCAGCTCTTGGACTGATGACAAACTGCTGGCTAACACGTCATTGGCTGGCACCTCAGAGTTTGTCAACAGAAACAACATGTACCTGGCGGTGTATGGAGTCTTGGGATTCATACAGTGTAAGCTCCCTCTACAGGTTTTCTTTAGAGCTGTTTGTTTAACTTAGAGGAGAAAACAGCTTGCTGTGAAATGAAACATGCACTGTTTGTGTTGTTAATTTGACTTTGGATACATTTATAATGTATATTACAATTTTAGTTATTTAGATTTTTCATTTTGTGTGTGTGTGTGGGGGGGGGGGGGGGGGGGGGGGGAATATAGTATGGGATAGATTGTTTATTTTTCTTTGTATAAATTGTTCCTGTTTTTCCAAATGTAAATTGTTCCTGTAATGTTGTTATTTCAGTTTGAATTAATAAAATATATATTGGGTGTAAGTTATTTGGATTATTTATTTTAATTGGGAAAATACTATGGGATAGCGTCAGGGACCGATGTGTGTGACAAAAGCTCACGCTCTTATAACGGTTGAAAGGGTAGATTGCCATGGCGTCAGTAATGGGTTTTTCAGGGTGTTTCCTTGAATTTTCATGGCTCAGAAAGATGAATGACTGCTCATGATACTAAATTGCTGCTGTTATTGTACGGCATTGCTGTCATGAGTGAGCTGAGTTTGAGTGTTATCTTTCAGAATTGCAAGATGTCAGGATATGGTAAGGGTGATAAAAGTGTGAGCTTTAATCACACTCATTGGTCCCTGATCTTATCTTTTACTTATTGTCTGTTGCAGGTATCTTTGTGTTGATCTTTGCCCTGATTTCCACAACACAGATGGTCAAGGCTGCAGGCATTCTCCACTTTAATTTATTGAACAATATTCTGAAGGCACCCATGTCTTTTTTCGATACAACCCCAATTGGCCGAATTGTCAACCGCTTTTCCCGTGATATTGAGACAGTGGACAACAACCTTCCGTCTACAATCAGAACTTTTTACCAGTGTGTCTTCAGTGTCCTGGGAACAGTTGTTACAATAGCTTACAGCACGCCAGTATTCCTGGCTGTTATTGTCCCACTGGGAATTATGTACTGGTTGATACAGGTAATTTTAACTTCTTCTTCTTTGTTAGCCTTGTACGTCTGTAATATTGTTTATTGCAACAAAAAAAATTCTGCATTTACTTTGTGTGCATGAGAATTTGGTATTATGCCTGATAACTTACTTGTTTCTTTAGCATCAGTTTCTCTCAGAACAAGATATATATTCCTACAGTCATCTTCTTGGACCACATCTTGGCATATACTTTGATTTTGCACATTATATATTTTGAATTGGATTTTTCAATATGTGTTTTTCTTCTTCTGCTTCTTCTTCCTCATCTTCCCTTCTTCTTCTCCTCCTCCTTTATCTTCTTCTCCTTCTTCCTCTTCTTTATCTTCTTCTCCTTCTTCCTCCTCTTCCTCTTCTTCTTCTTCTTCCTCCTCTTCTTCCTCCTCCCTCTTTAGTTTTTCTTCTTCCCCATCACCCCCCCCCCCCTTAAAATTCTTCCTCCTTCTCCTCCTTCCTCTTCAATTCCTTCATTTTTCCTCCATTTTCTTCTTTTTCTCTTCTTCCTCTTCTTCTTCCTCCTTCTTCAACCTCTGCTCTTCCATCATCAGGATATCGGTGAATTTTGAAAAACAAAACAGGCAAAGCTTATCATTACAAATGCCATAGGGAAGTCATATGTTATGGTTGAAATGCACAAATATCATGGTTTTACTATAAATGGACACAGAGCAAACATTGTCATTGCCAGTATACACAATGTAATTGGAGGATTGTTTAGTGAGTCCAGGGCTGCACTGAGTGGGTTTGATGGTTGTTGGAAACAGCTGTGGTAGAATGCCCTAGCACACGGTAGCCGAGACCCACGATGAGTTGACTATTATTCTTTAGTCTATAAAATGCAGCCTTTGTTGTTTCTGTTTTGCAGAGATTTTATATCCCAACTTCCCGCCAGCTGAGGAGAATAGAATCTACAACACGATCACCGATCTATGTCCACTTTTCAGAGACGGTTAGTGGTGCTGCATCCATCAGAGCTTACGGAGTTCGTGATAGATTTGTTGAAGAATCCAAACAAAGAGTGGACCACAACTTGTCCTTCTACTTTGCTAGTCTTGTGGCAAACAGGTGCAAAATTTATTGTTCTCATTGTTTTTTCTTGTTGTTATTGGTTTAGATTAATAAACAAATAATATGTTGCAGATGAAGCTTCTCTGGTTCACTGTTGTTAAGAATCACATGCATGCCCAGAATCACATGCATCAGCTTAAGGTCTCATGATTTGGCACAGCACATGTCCTCAAATCCATTCTTACACAAAAAATTCTGTCCATGGGTTTATCAAACACAATCGAAGTCTTAATACATAACTACAGAACAGCTCCTTCCTGTCATTCACAACATGACACTGGCATAGTGGACGGGACAAGAATCTCGGAAGAGAAATTACTTAGAGCAGTTGTCACATATGACTGGCATGTCTTGACAGATGATAGTTTATAAAATGGAGTTATACCTCTCCATAGCACAAACCCTAGGCTGGATTTCGAGACAATGTGCAGCATGATCCCTCTCAGTTTACTCGCCTAGTTTACTCCAGGGGAAAGGTAACACTAGTATGTCTGGAACAAGACAAGCTGCAGAAGCTGATGGAGCAGCAAAGCAATGTTCTGTCGGAGCGTCCATCCTAGACCAGTTGCCAACCAAGGCCTGGTCTGCCCTGCAGTGACATTTAGTCATTAGGTTGCATTTCCTCACACTAGGGTAAGGTATGTATCCTCAAAATTGTGCTCCACCGCCTAAAACTATTGGCACAATGTAGGGTGCCAGGTTTGGTGAGTGCCAGTTAACATTCAGCACTAACAGAAAGCAGGTAGTACCATCTACTGTAGCAGGTAGTACCATCTACTGTAGCAGGTAGTACCATCTACTGTAGCAGGTAGTACCATCTACTGTAGCAGGTAGTACCATCTACTGTAGCAGGTAGTACAGTCTACTGTCACAAATGCTTTACAATTAATGCTAAACTATGATTATGATGACAATAATGATGTTCATTAATTTTCTTGTAGATGGCTGGGCTGGTATCTGGAGTCTATTGGCAATCTCATCATTCTGGCCGCTGCTTTGTTTGCGGTTTTGTCTACAGATCTCGAAGCTGGTCTTGTAGGACTTTCTGTTTCTTATGCCTCGCAGGTAATCATTATTTGCCATGTTTGTCATGTGTCACAATTTCTCTCTAGTGCTATTGTTCACAGTCAACATTGAGCATCAGTAGTATTGTTAAGCCGGCTCCATGGCAAAGGGCTTATGGACGTGGTTCGTACTCCCATATACCCGCATTCGAACCACAGATGCACATGATTTGGTAGGAGACCGAGTTGCATTGGTTTTGTGTTGGTATTGGTGCCGGTAATTCAGAAAGCAATGGCAAACTACTGAATGTAAAACTTGCCAAGAGATCACAGTGGCAGAAATGCTGGTGTTGAGTGTGATGTCATGTAAAAAGGATATGCACACAAAAAAAAGTATTGTTAACAAACTTTATTTTAAAATAATTTTGCAATGAAAATTGAATCATTTTTACATGTTAAAGATGGCCCAAGAGAACTGCAAAGTAGAATCAAGCAGTGCATCACAAGAACAAAAATCCCTATGTAGAGGACTGCCCGCTTTAAGTAAAATACTGTTAATTTTCACATAAGTACTTTGGTGTGATGAAGCTGGGGCAATGGTCAACCCAACAAAAGCAACAGTGACATGGTTCTCTTTGAATAATCATATTGTCAACACTCCAACACCAACTGTAATGCTGTGTTCAGAGACTGTGGAAAGAATGCAAGCAATGAATTACCTGGGGATATGTTTTGATCGAAGTATTGCTTATAATGAGCACATAGACCAGGTGATAACAAAGACCAAGCGAGGTTTGGCTGCGATCCGGGTGATGGCGGCAGCAAACTGTGAGCAGCGCCATCTATGTCTTCTGTACGAGGGGCTGGTCATGTCTGTTTTTGAGTATGCAATGGCAATCCTGACTCTCAGCCGTAAACAGATAGAAAGGATGGAAAGGATATAGAATGAAGCTATGCACATTATTCTTGGATGTACAGGCGATACAGTATGCAGGGCGATGCGTTACCTTCTTGATTTTCCAACCACTGAAGACAGAATACAAATTTGCAGAGCATGTGCCTACCTCAGAGTTAACGCAAACACACAACATCCACTGCATAGTGAAATTATAAAGGTGAAGGGCAGCAGTTAAAAAGAAGAAGGTCGTGGATGGGTCAATCCGAAGACGTGCTTCAACAGGTGTGTTTACTTGAGGGCTTAGAACCTGGCGAGGAGTGGGTACAAGTGCCAACAGATTTCTGTACATCTTTTTCAGTTTACATCCAACTGGACAGAAAATGCAGACAAGAAAATCCGGCTGCTGTGGAGGCGGAATTACAAGCGTTGATTTGTGAGAATTGATGCTGTCATTTACACAGATGGGTCGGTCGTCCGACATGTGAGAAGCTCATGGGCCTTTATGGCTCAGGCTGGAGGGAGAATTGTGAAGGAGGACTCTGGTGATTGTGTTGTGACCACAAGTAGCCTGACTATGGAAGTCATGGCAGTAAGTAAAGCAATAACATGGCTCGAGACACAGACATTCACTAGGGCATGTTTCCATAGTGACTCAGTGAGCATGCTCAAGAGGATAGAGATGGGGTGGATCCAAAGAGAGTGGGTGCTGTCTCTGAAGTGGTCTCGGCTGGCAAAGATCAGTTTCATCTTTGTGCCAGGGCATGCGGGAGTACAAGGAAATGAGCGGGCTGACAAGCTCGCAGGTGAGGCTACGGTGGACGCGCCATGGACCAGGCTGACATTCTGAATGCTCTACGAGAAGTAAGACTTTTGCGAGAACCAAGTGATGACTGTAAATCTACAACCATGATAAGACTGAGAACAGCAAATTAAAAGAGGTGTGGCCAAACAAGAACACTGCTCAGGAAGCCAAAAAAGATTGATAAACCAACACAGAACTGGTGTTGTTAGTTGCTACACGCTGTGGGATTTGCTGAGGAGGGGATCCGAGCACTTATAGACTGAATGGTTCAATGTGCAATGAAGATGATTATACGTAAACTAACTGACGGATAATTTTCAGTTAATGTTTTTAGTTCAAAAGTAGAAATAATAAGAATATTTCACCTGCTGCACAATATAGAATAGAAAAAGTATAACACTAGATTGTTTGAACAAAAATGGGAAGATTGTATGGAAATCTTCATGATACAAAAAAAAGTTACTAAACAAATACTAAGTGCGTTATTTGAAATAATAGACACTACATGTCCCAGTTATAACCTGGCAGTTCACAACAGGATATTACCTCTTTTTTAAACCAAAAATGTTGCTTTTTAGTTCAATTTTCATGTCTGTGTGTGGAGCAAGCACGGTAGGAGGTTTCTGATCATCAGAAGCATCCCTCCCTCCCTTGTCAAATGTTTCGGCCCCTTACCTTCTTTCATGTCTGTATCTATATAAGAGTAGAAGAAGTAAATTGACCATATCTATGACAGGTCTGTTGAGTATGTGCGGGCTAGTCTCAAATTTGTATAGACAAAGCAGCTTTCATTGGCTGATGTAGTCAGTATCTGGTTTGCAGCCTTTACTTCCTGACACATTTCCTGGTTCCCAGTGTATGCCAGGTTATTTGAAATGTCCATAAAATATCATCAACATGTAATGAGCATCTCATCATGCTTCGTCATCTGCTGCCTTTTATCCCCCAAAGGATCTTAAGCTCACAACCAGCTCATGCCAAGCCCTCCTGCCTTATTGCCATCTCCTTCAGCTCCCTCAATATCTTCCCCACATGACTCATCTGTGGCTCTGATTCTCTTCTCTGTGTGTGTGGGGGTTGTTATTTTAAATTCCCTTCTATTTCTTTTGCCTAAGGAGTTCCAAATAAATGAATTTTTAAATATACTATGAGCAGGTTGTCTCAATGTGTGTCCTATCCAGTGCATTTCTTTTCCTGACTTATTATTCCACTAGAATTTGTTTTGTTCTCTCCACAAGCTTCACATTAATGATTCGGTTATACCATGTTAGTCCTTATATCCTGAGTAGACACCAATTAATTAATTAGTCAATGTTTTAGTCATTCTCCATGTTTCTGATCCATACAGCAGTACTGATTTATCTGTCAACTTTCATTACTGCCTACACTGCCTTGCGGTCTGGGACAGGGGTGTTCTTTAGTCTGAGGAATTAAGGCCGCCAGGCTTGTGCAGTCGCCATGAACTGTGAGGTTAGCTTTTTCTTTTTGCCCCTGACCGAAAAAAATTCATCATCTTACCGAGGGTTCTAACCCTGGTTTCCCCGATCTGAGAGCCCAGATGTTCTCACCACTCAGCTAGATGCTCCTCACAGATTCATCATTAGAGTTAAATATTCTAAATTTGGTACTAAATATAATTTCTTTGGACTTCCACAAGTTTGCTAGTGCTATGAAAGCTGCTCTGCCTTTTGTGTTCTTATGTTAATACCTCTTTCTGTTCCACCTTCTTTGTCTACATTGCTGTCTAAGTATGTATATGATTCCACATCCATCTCATCATTAATTGGGACCCAATGATACAGGAAGGAAATTCACATTTACATATAATTACTTAAATACAAGACAGTTTCAAGGCACTTCTATAAGAAGATGATGCAAAATACAACTGTTATCTACTTTCCAGGTGACAGGCTCTCTAAATTACCTGGTGAGAATGTTTAGTGACCTAGAGACCAACATTGTGTCAGTGGAGAGAATACAGGAGTACATGGAGACCCCGACTGAGGTTTGTTATAAACTTTTACTGGCCAGATTACTTAGCTATAAAGGGTGGTGTATATAAGGTGGATTTTTTTACAAGGATTATTGTAAAATTTGTTCTCAGCATTACTTGTTTTACAGGTTTTATAAATGGTTTTGTTATAAAGATTGTCCACTATAAATATTACCATAAGGAATATTTGTTATATATAGTGTTTCAATTATAAATTATGTTTGCAGTAAAGGTTTGCTTTGTTTGATAGATTGTTCTTTTTCGTCTTCTTCTACATTCATCTGGATAGTTTTTTCGGATGTGATTGTGTTGTGCTTCTTTTCAGCAGAGCTGTGTTCTTGCGCCATTAGGCATTTGTTGACCTGGTTAACCTTCTGGGTTATAGATTGTTGATTATAAAGATTGTCATATGGGATATTTATCACTAATAATGTTTGAATTATTGATTACATTTACTAGTAAAGGTTTTCTTTGTTATAAAGATTGTCACATGGAATATTATCATTATTAGTGTTTGAACTATAAATTATTTTTACTAGTAAAGGTATGATTGTAGATTGTTGATTATCAAGATTATCACAAGTAGTATTTGTTATATATAGTGTTTGAATTATAAATTATGTTTATTATTATAGGTTTGTTTTGTTGAAAAGATTGTTATAAAGAATGTCACATGGCATATTTATCATTAATAGTGTGTGAATTATAAATTATTTTTAATAGTAAAGGTGTGATTGTTATAAAGATTGTCACATGGAATAGTTATCATTAATATTATTTGAATTATACATTATTCTTATAAAGACTGTTCATGACACAAAATGTGTCTTGTTGTAAAACATGTTCCATATTGACTTATTTGCAAAAGTGGCTTCTTCTTCTGCTGTCCTTTATTCCCCAGGAATAAAAAGGGTCTCCTCAATCACTCATGCCAAACCATCGTATTTGTGTATTTGTTGCTAGCTCATTACACTCCCTCCTTGTCTTCCCAATGTTATTGATCTCTGTAATTCTCCGTTTCTGTTAGGTCTCCCTATAATTCATTGACCAATGGGTGTTAGACAAAAAGTCTTGCCAGTTACACCATTATCAGGTTTTGTTTAGTGTGAGTCTTCCCCCAGCATGTTTGCCTCACCACTTGATTGACTGGAATTTGTTTAGTTCTCATCACAATGCTCTGTTGTAAACATTACTTATTGCACAGTTACTATGATAGTTATTGTTAATGTGTACAAAAATTGTTTGTTATAAAGATTATTGACAGGTTATAAAGATTATTAACAAAATTTAAAGATTATACCAACTAACAGTATACCACAAAAAGCAATGGTGTACAGACTAAATGGAAGCAGAAAAAGAGGCCGGCCACATAAACAATGGACAGAGGGAATAACCGAGACCATGGGAATCTCGATATATGAAGCTCATAAACGGGCACTCTCTCACTGTTCATGCTTCACCTCGACACTGCAAGGTACAAGAGGAACAAGATGAGATGAAATAAAGATTACCAACTGTTTGCAGGTCATAGTAATTATACATGTTATTTATATTGATATCACCCATTTGTTACCTGGGCCCATAAGGAAAGCAAATAGTAACACCGTTATCTGTCATGCATGTTACTAATTAGGTGTGGCATGAGACTGGCTACCTCATTTCATAGAAAACAGCTGCAAAATCCAACTAATCGTGAACAAACTTACAAAGTCTTTGCAGGAGTTGATTGAGAACCTCTGCTCCATTGGAAGATGAAAGGCAGAAGAAGAAGAGGAAGAATACATATTATGTACATACTGTTTGGAGTCTCCGTGGTGAAGTGGTCAAGCCATCTGATCAGGCTCCAAGGTTGTGGGTTCGATTCCAGGCCGTGTCCTTCAATTCACAAGTGCATTTTTTTGGAGACTTTTGGGGGTCATCGCTGGAGCTACAGAGTTCATGCTGACGTTTTGTGTGACGTTTTCGACAGCCCATGCTGCGAAAAGAGACTGAACCATATGGGATAAAACCCAGTGCAATGATGTCAACCCTGGCGACTTTTACGTACTGTTTGTATGTTATAAATGCTTTTTAAATAACAAGGTTGTTACAATTTGCAGGCTGAAAGGATTAACCCAAATTATCGCCCACAGTCAGAGTGGCCTCGTCGTGGGGAGATAATCTTCAAGGAATACATGACAAGATACCGACCAGGTCTGGAGCTGGTTCTTAAAGGGGTCACATGTCATTTAACAGGTCAAGAGAAGGTCAGTGTGTAGATCATGGTCACTGTTTGTCTTGTCCTGTATATCTCTCTGTACCTTCAACTTTCTTGTCCTGTGTATCTCTCTGTATCTTCAACTTTCTTGTCCTGTGTCTAACTCTGTACCTTCAACTTTCTTGTCCTGTGTATCTCTCTGTATCTTCAACTTTCTTGTCCTGTATATCTCTCTGTACCTTCAACTTTCTTGTCCTGTATATCTCTCTGTACCTTCAACTTTCTTGTCCTGTGTATCTCTCTGTATCTTCAACTTTCTTGTCCTGTGTCTAACTCTGTACCTTCAACTTTCTTGTCCTGTGTATCTCTCTGTATCTTCAACTTTCTTGTCCTGTATATCTCTCTGTACCTTCAACTTTCTTGTCCTGTATATCTCTCTGTACCTTCAACTTTCTTGTCCTGTGTATCTCTCTGTACCTTCAACTTTCTAGCTTGTACATTAATTTATTGTCCTGTGTATCTCTCTGTACCTTCAACTTTCTAGCTTGTACATTAATTTCTTGTCCTGTGTATCTCTCTGTACCTTCAACTTTCTAGCTTGTACATTAATTTCTTGTCCTGTGTATCTCTCTGTACCTTCAACTTCTAGCTTGTACATTAATTTCTTGTCCTGTGTATCTCTCTGTATCTTCAACTTTCTAGCTTGTACATTAATTTCTTGTCCTGTGTATCTCTCTGTATCTTCAACTTTCTAGCTTGTACATTAATTTCTTGTCCTGTGTATCTCTCTGTACCTTCAACTTTCTAGCTTGTACATTAATTTCTTGTCCTGTGTATCTCTCTGTATCTTCAACTTTCTAGCTTGTACATTAATTTCTTGTCCTGTGTATCTCTCTGTATCTTCAACTTTCTAGCTTGTACATTAATTTCTTGTCCTGTGTATCTCTCTGTATCTTCAACTTTCTAGCTTGTACATTAATTTCTTGTCCTGTGTATCTCTCTGTACCTTCAACTTTCTAGCTTGTACATTAATTTTTTGTCCTGTGTATCTCTCTGTATCTTCAACTTTCTAGCTTGTACATTAATTTCTTGTCCTGTGTATCTCTCTGTACCTTCAACTTCTAGCTTGTACATTAATTTCTTGTCCTGTGTATCTCTCTGTATCTTCAACTTCTAGCTTGTACATTAATTTCTTGTCCTGTGTATCTCTCTGTACCTTCAACTTTCTAGCTTGTACATTAATTTCTTGTCCTGTGTATCTCTCTGTATCTTCAACTTTCTAGCTTGTACATTAATTTCTTATCCTGTGTATCTCTCTGTATCTTCAACTTTCTAGCTTGTACATTAATTTCTTGTCCTGTGTATCTCTCTGTACCTTCAACTTTCTAGCTTGTACATTAATTTCTTGTCCTGTGTATCTCTCTGTACCTTCAACTTTCTAGCTTGTACATTAATTTCTTGTCCTGTGTATCTCTCTGTATCTTCAACTTTCTAGCTTGTACATTAATTTCTTATCCTGTGTATCTCTCTGTACCTTCAACTTTCTAGCTTGTACATTAATTTCTTGTCCTGTGTATCTCTCTGTATCTTCAACTTTCTAGCTTGTACTAGACTTGGATTCCCCACCGGTTGAGAACTACTGCTCTAGACCATGATGGTGTATCTGTTCTTTAACACTGTAGACATGATCCCAAACGGCCCTGACTTCATCTGCCTTATCATGCACCAATACTTTACCAAGAGGTGCAGATTCAGCCAGTTTGCCTGCTTGCTCATTTCCCAACACACCAGCATGTCCTGGGGAAAAGATCCAATGGATGCTCCCTATCTTTGGTTTTTCAAGTGGAAGCATGCCTGTCTTTGCCTTTCTCACTATACTCTGTGAGTCCGTTACAATCACTATATGTGTGTGCTCTTTGTCCTGCAGCCAGTGGAACACCACTGTGACTGTCTTCACCTCCATTCTCAAGCCAGATGTTGTAACATATACCAGGCTTCCTGCACTAAACTTCGCCCATTAACCTTTGCTATGAACCTCCAGGCATTTCGTTTGCTATATATTTAGTATTTCTCAGGGGTTCATAAAGACTTTGGTTAAAATGATCCATTGTATCTGTGTGTGTCTGTGTTTTGTGTGTTCATGTGTCAAGCTTCTCAGTCATATTTTGTGTTTTTAATCGGACTGCCATAAAAGCTGGACAGCAGTAAACCTTTCATCAATGCCTTATTCAGATATTCTTTTACAAGACTGTTAACGTCCTTTAAAGCAAAAAATGCCACAAGCACATAAGTCTGCTTATTGAAAGGTAGCCTCTTCTTCTATGTTGATCTCGATGTTGGACAATGCATACTAAAATGGTGATGAGACTCGAGGCCCTAGATGTACATTTATTAGAAGACTGTTAAGAATATTGTGGACAAAAGAAAACAAACACTGAGGTACTGAATACTACAGGCAATACAAGATCACTCACGAAAACCATAAAGAAAGACACGTGAAATGTATGGAACATGTCAAGAAAAGAGCTGGAATAGAGAAACTAACCTATGTGGAGAAATACTAGGCAAGAAAGAAAGAGGAAGACAGAGAAAGATGTATGTAGAACATGTGTTCCTGAGATTCCAACCGTAACCTGTCAGAGCATTGCCATCTTCTAGAGATTGTATCTCTTTGTCTACTGTTTTTAGTACTCCATATTATGTTTTAATTTGCTTATTTTTGTTTTTTATTATTTCATATGTTTATATTTTAAAATTTAATTGTGTGTTGTGTTTTCTTTTTGTTGCTGATGAAGGTTTGTTGCTACAACATCTTCTGTTTTTGGTCATTGTCTGTTGTAAAGCTGCCCTACACTTCACATTTTTCAACTGTTTACATGGCCATGGTTTGATGACAGTTTAACCCATTTCATTTATAACTGTAACTACATATTTCAGAAGAATTAATGGTTAATTTATCATCTACAGGTGGGCATTGTTGGGAGAACAGGGGCAGGTAAATCATCTCTGACATTAGCTCTTTTCCGTCTGATAGAGGCAGCCGGAGGCAGCATCATCATTGATGGGATGACCATCGCTGACATTGGCCTTCATGACCTCAGGTCAAGGTTGACAATACTTCCTCAGGTAACTGTTGATATAGATCATGGGATATGTTTTAAAATATGAATGCGCAAACTTTAATTTCAAAGGGTCATAAATTGGGCATGCAGGCCCACCTTACATTTGGCTCTTCCAAACATTCATCTTTTGTACATCAATTATCTATTGTGTATGTTACACATGTACTCGGAATGGACAAGACAAGACTTCCCAACCAAGCCTTCGTATGGTCACCAGTAGGGAAAAGAAAATGGGGAAGACCAAGAGAGACCCTGCATAGAACCATCATCAGAGAAGGCTCATTCAACGGCCAAGTGAACATCCAAGATCTACAACAGGTAGCAGCGAACCGCCGGACATGGAGAGCCATGACTTCTGCCCTATGCACCGACTTAGGCTCAAGAGGAAAGACTAACTAACTAACTAATGTTACATTCACATAGAAAAGAAACATTGTCAAATGAATGCTGTTAACATAGACAATGCATATTATTATGTTATGTAACATGTTATGTACAGTGTAACAAGGGATGTTTATCCCATATCTGTCTTTTGTGTGTGTGTGGCAGTCATCATCATCATCATCATCATCATCACCATCATGTGTGTATGGGTGGGGAGATTGTGCGTGGGTGGGGATATGTGTGTGTATATGGGTAGGGGTGTGTGGTTAAGGGATGTGTGGCTGGGGGATGGGTGGATGGAGGATGTGTGGTTGGGTAGAGGATATGTGGGTGGGTGAGTGTGTGCAGGTTAGGAGATGGTGGGGGTTGTTTGTAGGTGTGGGCTCGGGATCTGTGAGTGGGCTGGGGGAGATGGGAGATTATGTGGGTGGGTGCAGAATTTGTGTGTGGGTAGGTGCGGAATATGTGAGTTGACGGGGAGATGTGTGTGTGGCTGAGGAATGTGTGTTTGGCTGGGTGGGTGGAGGTGTGTGGGTGGAGGAGGATATGTGGGTGAGTGATTGTTGGTGGGTAATGGGATGGGTAGAGGATATGTGAGTGGGTGGGGAGATGTGTGTAGGTGGGGGATGTGTGGGTTATTGAATGTATGTGTGCTTGGGGTGTGGGTGGATAGGATGTGTGGTGGGTGAGAGGTGTGTGTGGGTGGGGAGATGTGTAGGTGTAGGGATGTGGTGGATGGGTGGGGGAATGTATGTCTGTGTGGGTTATGTGTGTGGTTGGGTGGGGGAGTTGGAGTGAATGGGGGATGTGTGGGTGGGTGGTGGATGTGTCTTCTAACATAGTAATATGCATTGTTTATGTTTACAAAATTCATGTGACAATGTTTTTTTTTCCTATGCACTGTTGATGAAAGAAAGCTGAGTGAGTGGAAGGGCCGAATGTAAGACGGGCCTGCGTGCCCAATTTGTTACCCTTTGAAAATAAAGTCTGTTCGTTCGTTCGTTCGTTCATCACCATCATCATCATCATCATCATCATCATCATCATCATCATCATCATCATCAGCACGTAACTTCTTCGCTGGCATGAGTGTTTGTTTTTTTAAAAAAATGGCTGAAGCATGAGCCAGCTATAGATCTGTGATGTGCTGGGGCCATAACATGTTGTAGGTCTGAACATACTCAAGAATAGGTGGTCAGTCTTGTACTCCTCTCTTTAGGGGACAACAAATGCAGCATTGAACCCTCGTCCACCACATTACTGTCAGTGTTCATGCTTCTCCATATCTCAAGCTCACCAATGGAGTGTCTAACATTCTATAATTATACCTTTCCTTGTCATGTTGAAAAACTGTAAAGAATCTTCTCTCGCTGTCTTCCTCTATCTCACTTTCATAAATTGTTCTGCTTTCACAGAATGGTCCAGTTATCTTTTCTAATAATGTGGTTAAAAAATTATGACTGCCTCTTTCTGATGTTTGTGATAAGTTGTGTTTGTGTCTTAGCCTCTTTGTAATGTTTGTGATAAGTTGTCTTTATGTCTTAACCCCTTTCTGATGGTTGTGATAAGTTGTCTTTGTGTCTTAGCCTCTTTCTAATGTTTGTGATAAGTTGTCTTTGTGTCTTAGCCTCTTTCTAATGTTTGTGATAAGTTATCTTTGAGTCTTAGCCTTTTTCTAATGTTTGTGATAAGTTGTCTTTGTGTCTTAACCTCTTTCTAATGTTTGTGATAAGTTGTCTTTGAGTCTTAGCCTCTTTCTAATGTTTGTGATAAGTTGTCTTTGTGTCTTAGCCTCTTTCTAATGTTTGTGATAAGTTGTCTTTGAGTCTTAGCCTCTTTCTAATGTTTGTGATAAGTTGTCTTTGTGTCTTAGCCTCTTTCAAAACATTCAGATTACTCATTTTACTGTGCCATATATTTTCAGCATTCTTCAGTAAAACCACATCTCTGAGGCCTTAAAGCATTGTTTGCTTGTTTACTGTCCAGAATTTACAGCTATATATTAAAGCTGCATCTATGTAGCCTACAGGAATCGTGTTTTATTTTGCCCAGCTCCAATGACTGGAACATATTGTGCATGATGTTCTTTAATTGTATAAAATGCAATGTTTGCTCGTTATGTTCTGTTTTTTATCTCTGTGATACATCTCCCATGAGATGTTATCCATGTGCCTAACACTTTAATTTCTGTTTTTGCCCCAAATTAACACAATTGACTGTAAGTAATTGTACATTGAGGCGTGATCCATTTCTATATTAACATGACTTCTGTCTTCCTATTATTCAAACCAAGGCCCTATTTTCACCTTCTGAAATCACTTTATCCATCATTTTCTGTGCCATCAGCATAACATACGTTGTTTAAAAGAGATGACCACACACCTTGATCCCTACCATATACTCTATAGATCTCATTATATGCTCACAGTTTACTTAAAACAAATCAAGGGTCAGTACACATCGTTGTCTGACACTCTTCTTTATACATTGAAATATTCCCAAATGTTTATCAGTTTGTTAAGAAACATGGTTTATAAGGGAAATAAACAATGGCAGTTGCCCCATACTTCTGTCTGTTTGTGTATGGTTTAACTCCATGAACCATTGTAAAATAAATACATCCTACAAGGCATCAGGAAGGTGACGTTATGTATAGCAACCTCTACCCATCAATGAACTTGTCACAGAAGTTTTAGTTTTTGTATAGAAATAGCATGGCACATGATTGATTGATTGATAGAAATAGCAGTGATTTATGTATACAGATGTGTGGGGAGAGATACCAAAAGAATTAACTAATGAACTTTATTTTCAGAGGGTCACAAATCGGGCACACAATCCTGTCTTACATTCAGCTCTTCCAGTCACTCATCTTTCAAACATCAATTATCTATTGTGCATCTTACATTCACAAAGGAAAAAAAAACTTTGTCAACCGAAAGCTGTGAACATAAGCAATGCAAATTACCATGTTATGAGACAGACAGGCTGGCAGCCAGACACATACACATGCACATAAATAAACACATACATACACACCTGCTTACATACTTACAGCATTTACACAAACTCTCACAGTTATGCACTCACTCAATAACACACACATTCACACATACACATATACTCACTAACAAATGTTTACTTATACATACATACTGTGTCTCTTTCTCAAAGAGAGAGAGAGAAATGTTGCCTATTCAGTGAAAAGGTAATAAAATTAACGCTACCAGTCACATACATGTGGTGTTTGAATTTTGCAGGATCCAGTAATTTTCTCTGGAACACTGAGAATGAACTTGGATCCATTCAGTGAACACACGGACACAGCTTTATGGTCGGCTCTGGAACATGCACATTTGAAGTCTTTTGTGGAGGGATTGCCTGCAAAACTCAGCTACGAATGCGGAGAAGGAGGCCAAAACTTGAGGTATGTGTCAGTGAAATATTTTATCTTTCTGGATCTGGAACAAACAAGATTGTGTTGCTTTCCATGGTCTTACATGTGGCCATTTTACAATGACATTTTAGAACCCACATCAGAGCAAGACAGTCATCAGTTTTTGGTCATGTTATGAGACGAGAGTCAGGAGAAGGTGTAGGTTTTTGGTCATGTTATGAGACAAGAGTCGGGAGAAGGTGAAGGTTTTTGGTCATGTTATGAGACAAGAGTCAGGAGAAGGTGTAGGTTTTTGGTCATGTTATGAGACAAGAGTCAGGAGAAGGTGTAGGTTTTTGTTTTGTAGCTCGCTTTGAACTTTGTGAAATATATTTATACATTGTCCACCCTTCTACTAATGAGTGCACTGGGTTGATTTGTGTGTGTGTGTGTGGGTTAGCTTTCCCTATTACCAGTGTCTCGTTGGCTGAGTTACTTGTAATTTACGTCCCCAAGTAAAGCACAAGAAGTCAACATTTAAGTCAACTGACCGTTGGGTGGAATGAACCCACAATGCCCTGGTCAGACAAGACAGTTTACGCACATGTAACCTCACAGCCATGCCAACCTTGAAAGTTGTGATCTCATAATATATTGTATCATTAAATTAACAGTCACATTCTCACTAAATGCACTTATGTACATCTTTAAAATAATTCTAAATTACTAAAATATAGTCACATGGCAGCAATCTAACATTTCCCTTCACCAGCTCGGATTCCGAGCTGTCCGTTTCCCATGACAGTCTCGGCTCGTGAGTCTTATTTTTATGATCCCTTTCTCTCATGGGCTTAGTCAAATCGCACAAAGCTATCTGCATGCTTAAATGTGACAAGAGCTAATTTTGGCCCATGACATAGAGGAATATAATGAACTGCATCCGTTCAACATGGCCCATGACATAGAGGAATATAATGAACTGCATCCGTTCAACATGGCCCATGACATAGAGGAATATAATGAACTGCATCCGTTCAACATGGCCCATGACATAGAGGAATATAATGAACTGCATCCGTTCAACATGGCCCATGACATAGAGGAATATAATGAACTGCATCCGTTCAACATGGCCCATGACATAGAGGAATATAATGAACTGCATCCGTTCAACATGGCCCATGACATAGAGGAATATAATGAACTGCATCCGTTCAACATGGCCCATGACATAGAGGAATATAATGAACTGCATCCGTTCAACATGGCCCATGACATAGAGGAATATAATGAACTGCATCCGTTCAACATGGCCCATGACATAGAGGAATATAATGAACTGCATCCGTTCAACATGGCCCATGACATAGAGGAATATAATGAACTGCATCCGTTCAACATGGCCCATGACATAGAGGAATATAATGAACTGCATCCGTTCAACATGGCCCATGACATAGAGGAATATAATGAACTGCATCCGTTCAACATGGCCCATGACATAGAGGAATATAATGAACTGCATCCGTTCAACATGGCCCATGACATAGAGGAATATAATGAACTGCATCCGTTCAACATGGCCCATGACATAGAGGAATATAATGAACTGCATCCGTTCAACATGGCCCATGACATAGAGGAATATAATGAACTGCATCCGTTCAACATGGCCCATGACATAGAGGAATATAATGAACTGCATCCGTTCAACATGGCCCATGACATAGAGGAATATAATGAACTGCATCCGTTCAACATGGCCCATGACATAGAGGAATATAATGAACTGCATCCGTTCAACATGGCCCATGACATAGAGGAATATAATGAACTGCATCCGTTCAACATGGCCCATGACATAGAGGAATATAATGAACTGCATCCGTTCAACATGGCCCATGACATAGAGGAATATAATGAACTGCATCCGTTCAACATGGCCCATGACATAGAGGAATATAATGAACTGCATCCGTTCAACATGGCCCATGACATAGAGGAATATAATGAACTGCATCCGTTCAACATGGCCCATGACATAGAGGAATATAATGAACTGCATCCGTTCAACATGGCCCATGACATAGAGGAATATAATGAACTGCATCCGTTCAACATGGCCCATGACATAGAGGAATATAATGAACTGCATCCGTTCAACATGGCCCATGACATAGAGGAATATAATGAACTGCATCCGTTCAACATGGCCCATGACATAGAGGAATATAATGAACTGCATCCGTTCAACATGGCCCATGACATAGAGGAATATAATGAACTGCATCCGTTCAACATGGCCCATGACATAGAGGAATATAATGAACTGCATCCGTTCAACATGGCCCATGACATAGAGGAATATAATGAACTGCATCCGTTCAACATGGCCCATGACATAGAGGAATATAATGAACTGCATCCGTTCAACATGGCCCATGACATAGAGGAATATAATGAACTGCATCCGTTCAACATGGCCCATGACATAGAGGAATATAATGAACTGCATCCGTTCAACATGGCCCATGACATAGAGGAATATAATGAACTGCATCCGTTCAACATGGCCCATGATGATGCTGATACCTTAGGTTATAAAGGTAGTTCCATAGCAAATACTGACATTGGGGTGTAAAGTGAAAGACCTTCACATATTCTGTACCATGACAAATGAGGTGGGGTGGTCAGTTCTCTTACTCGTCTTTCCTTCCTAGACAAATTCCAGAACGCTCTGACAATTGTATGACACCATTTTTATACTGTTGTGTAATCTGAACACTTGTGTAATCTGAATAATTGTGTCATCTGTACTGCTGAGTAATCGGTACTATGGTGTAATCTGTAATACAGTATAGTCTGTAATACAGTATAATCTATAGTATCGTACAATCGGGGTGTAATTTGTACTGTTCTGTAATATTGTGGTGATGAGGTTATGAATGCAATTCAAAATCCAACATACCACATTTGAAACAGCTACGGGCGATTTGGAAGCAGGCCACCATGCGATGGTTTCTATACAATGGTTTAAGTGGGTCATTCAGAAAGCCATGGCAAACTACTGGACATAAACTTGCCCAGGAATCACAAACAGCCAAAAAATACTGGAGTTGACTGCTACGTCCTATAACGGATATTCAACTAACTTTTTTAACTATTGTGTAATTTGTACCGTTTTGTCATCTGTACTGTTTTATAAGTTATACTATTGTGTAATCTGTACTGTTATGTAACCTGTAATATTGTATAATTTGGGTGTAATTTATATGGTTTTGTAATTTGCAATATTGTCTAATCTATACTTTTTGTAATCTGTACTATTGTGTAATCTGTACTGTTGTGTAATCTGAACTCTTGTGTAATCTGTAATATTGTATAACGTGTACCATTTTCCCATGGACAGTGTTGGTCAGAGACAGCTGGTCTGTCTGGCCAGAACCCTGGTTAGGAAGACCAAAGTCCTGGTGCTTGATGAGGCTACTGCAGCAGTTGACATGGAGACTGATGACCTTATCCAGAAGACCATACGTACAGAGTTCAAAGACTGTACGGTTATCACCATAGCCCACAGGCTCAATACCATCATGGATTATGATAAGTGAGTATATTGAGGACCAACTAGGGGTTTGACAGATAGTGTAATCACACAGTAATTCAGACTTAGTACTGTCTGTTGGTCTATCTGTCTGTCTGTCCTTGCTTCCAGCTATTTAGTATCCTTGCCATCCACCTATCCATTCGTCTATCCATCCTTCTGTGTCTGTCTGTCCATCCCTCCATCCACCCGCACATCCATAAGTTTGTCTGTCTGCCTGCCTACCTACCTACCTACTTGTTTGTCTGTCCATCAGTCTATCTGTCTGTCTACCTATCTATCTTTTCTGTCTGTCTGTATCTTTATGTCTGTCAGTCTATTTGCCTGTCTATTATGCCTCTGTATATCTGTCAGCTGGTCAGTCTGTCTATTTGTCTGTCCACCAGTGAAAGTATAATACAGGTGATCATTCCTCCACCCATCCCCCACATGTTGTGGGAAGAAGTTATCACAATTAAGATTTGTATTGTAAAACAATGTTTCTGTACAGCCTCATTGGCAGCACCAGTTCTTATATTTTTGGATGTTCTTCCTACTCTGTAGCCATCATTCTGGATAGTATACGCTGTGGCTGATCATGCAGCTATGTCTCCATTCCTGAAGCCTTACTTCTCTGAACCCAACATCCAAAGTTACTTCCATCAGCTGCACAACTTCCATACACATCACACAGCTGCTTGTGAATGTTCAACATTTCTCTCTCTACCACAAGATTTCAATTACTGCTCATTTATAACGTGTGACAATCACATGGTGCCATGGTCACTGACATCTACAGAGGCCCTGTCTGCTGAATGACACTGAAATATACACGTGAAATATACACGTGTACGCAGAAAGCATCATTGTAGCTGCGTGTACATTTTCTTTCTGCTATCTTTCTTCCTGAATGAGAACAATTGTGGGGCATTATTTTCCAAGCAATCTGCAAAATTCTTGTACTACTATCGACGTTGTTCCTGTTTTGCCTTATTTTATCTTTTCCCACTTCTTGTTATTCTATATTTTTGTTTAAGTAAAGGACCCTTGTTCCAACCTTGAGGTTTACTGGCTATATGATGCTAGCGCCATTTTTATATAGACCACTTGTTCCCACCTTGAGTGAGGTTTATTGGCGATATGATGCTAGCGCCATTTTTATATAGATCACTTGTTCCCACCTTGAGGTTTATTGGCGATATGATGCTAGCGCCATTTTTATATAGACCAATCAGCTCTTGATGGGTGACATGGTCAGTGTCATACCTGCCACCTTTGCCTCCCACATTTCCTGGTTCCTATTTTAGGCGGGATCAGCCTGGGAGCCCAGGTAATTGTTATCTTTTATAAATCCCCACCTGGATGAGGATTTGAACACATTATCACCAGGCCAGCAGTCAGGCATGCTGTTTTTTATAACACCAACCATTTTTCTTAAGCGTCTCATTTTACATGTCACTTTTCACGCCTATTCTTTGTTTGGAGCTCGTGTTTGACACTTATAAGAAAATGTTGGTATGAAGATTAATTAATCATATGCCATCTCCAGTGGAGTATATCTTAAAGTCTGTGTTCACAGAACAAAAATCTTTCATGAATCACAGACCTTCTCAGTTATAGTCAATGAATAAATCACCAAAACATGAGAAGTAGACAGTAAGATTTACTAGAACACAATCGCAAGTAACAAAAATGCACCAAAAAATTAGAAGTAGACAGATTTACTAGAACATGATCACAATTAACAAAATGCACCAAAAAATTATAAGTAGACAGTAAGATTTACTAGAACACGATCATAAGTAATAAAGTGCACCAAAATAATTAGAATTAGACAGTAAGATTTACTAGAACACGATCATAAGTAGTCAGAGACTCAGACCTGATGTACATTCTACATTAGTCTTCAATGTTTCTAAACTTATTTTATCTTGACCTCCAATGTGTAGCAGTAGACATGTATTGCAGCTGTCATCATGACAGCAGTTGTATATATTTCTCTTGTCATAGTCCTTCTTGTCACTAGATATTATTACGTTAACATAAATTACATTGTTGCAATTGATTATCAACAGAGTCATTGTGATGGACAAGGGAAGAGTCAGTGAGTTTGATTCACCCCAGGCACTGCTGGCTAATCGAAGCTCCATCTTCTACCAGATGGCCAAAGATGCTGGATTAGTGTGAAGTCTGGTGGTGGATATCACAGATCATTTGTGTCTTAAATATGATATACATGAATGAGTGTCAAAGAGATAGAAAGAGAAACATTTGTGTCATATTATATACATGTCTGAGTGTCAGATGTTTTAGAAAGTAAAGATTACCAGCATGATTTGAATAGTCCATACAAATACAGGGCTAACACCTGACACTCTGTATATCTCAAGGTGCAGACATGGATCCTTGACTTACTTTTATTCATGGGTGCAAGTGAAAGAGAAGGTGACAACTGATCTGTTATTGGTACACAGAACAGTAATGAGAGAAAGAGAGATTACTGCTCTCATATCAATATCATCATCAAGTGCCGTGCCGACTGGCGTAGGCGTTCATGACTCTCCACAGATCTCCGTCCTTGGTTTTCTGGATCAACTCTGTCGTTGATATTCCTCCATGCCACCGCCGCAATCCAACAAGCATCATTTCTCATGGTTTGCTTCTGCCTCTCTTCCCCTCGATCTTTCCAGTTTGTCTCTTTCTTATTGCTGTATATAATGTTCTAGTTTTGCCAGCCTCTTTAAAGCATTCGTCGTTAGTTACTTTGGCAGTCCAAGGAATTCGCAACATTCGTCTAAGGAACCACATCTCTGTTGCTTCCAATCTCTTCCTAATTTGTTCATTTATATTCCAAGATTCACAGCCATACAGCAAAACAGGTTCTATATAGCACCTCAGCACTCTCTTTCTTACATTCAATGATGGCGACTTATTACATAAGATATTCTTCATTTTTTTAAATGCAGCCTTTGCTTGCCCTAGTCTGCTCTTGATCTCTGTTGTACATCTTCCATCTGATGTTATAAATGTCCCTGGATATTTAAAACTATCCACTTGGTGAAGAATTTTCCCTTTTATCTCTATTTCACATTTGGGTGACACCTGTTTCTTTGATACCACCATATCAATATACAGAAGAGTATTGAGATAGTAATGTGTTTAATGTTGTGTATGGATGTCTGTGAGCAAAAAAAAAAGAGTTGCTCTACTGTCTGTTAGTGATAAACTAATGTCTTTAATGATGTATGGATGTCTGAGCGAAAAAGAGACACAGTACTGATCTGCTTTTGATAAGATAATGTATTTAATTATATGTATGGATATTTGTGAGCAAAAAAAAAAAAGAAATGCATTACTGATCTATTAGTGATAGAGTAATGTCTTTAATGATGTGTGTGAATGTCTGAATGAGAAAACAGAGATACCTACAGATCTGTTAGTGATCAAATAATGTCTTTAATAATGTGTATGGATGTCTGTGAGTGAGAGTGAGATACATTACTGATCTGTTATTGATAAACATCCTTCATAGGAGAGTAGTGTCTTTAATGATGTATATTGATCTGTGTGTGTGTGTGTGTGTGTGTGTGTGTGTGTGTGTGTGTGAGAGAGAGAGAGAGAGAGAGATTACTGATCTGTCATTGATATGCAGAACAGTAACATGAGAGAGATAATGGACAGACAAAGTAACCACTTTGACAATCTTTAATTTTATGAAAACAAATTAATTAATTACAATTTAAAAAACAATTTACTTTGTGTACTGATAACTTTCTGTGTTACGACATAAGACTAATAGTATTTAATATCCTATCGTGGTACTATTGGTGTTGGAACTCTTCACTGGCTGCTGAGGATGGGGATGGAGTGCTTATGGGAATGCCCCGAATGCTGTGATGTCGGTTCCTAGATCAATCAATCAATCAATCCTATAGTTGAGTAGATGAATAGGAGGAATATCATTGAAAAAGTGGAGGGACAGTGTGCATGAGTAAATCAGCATATGGATCAACTTAAGAAAGCCTAAATGAGCTCACAACATAGACACAGAACAGAGGATTAAAACAAAGAAGCCACAAACAATAGATTGCATGATTTATAGCTGGGCACATTTCATTGCATATCTTTAGGCGCATACTGCAGAATTATACAGGGTGTTTGTAAAGTCCCACTACACTTTGCATGTAGAACCAATTAAACAAATTCTTTCTTCTGTTGATAACACCATTCTGTTTGTAGTGCAAAGAATTATTCCAGCAGACAGCCACTTGCTGCATATTGCTTCACAATTGACTATTTTTTTTTCTGTTTGTTAGCATATCTTTTACAGGACATCGCTGTCAACATCAGTATTTTTCAGGTGATTGTTGATTTCTTGGCAAGATTACGCTCAGTAGTTTGCCATTGCTTTCTGAGCAGCCGACATGGAGAGAGCCACTACCGATTCTCGCTCACAACACGTTACTCACAAGAGTAGACGGGATTACGGAGAAAGACGTTAAACTCTAGGCCACGAAGACTGTCACGATGGACTATGGAGCACATATTTTATTGACATCATGTACTTCATTTTTTCAAATTTGTTCTTCATACAAAGTGTAGTGAGACTTTACAAACACCGTGTATATCAAATAAAGTGAATAGATGAATAATATTTGTATCCACTCTCATGCTATCTGAATGTGGTGCAATGTTATCCCCCACGGTAATTGCTCCATATGGCTTGTGTGTAAATTCACTCAGGGAATACATTGTTTTGAATTCCAAACAGAGGATGTTGAAGACTTAAGACAGCCGACCTTGATTGTGAAGATGGCACTTGACAGTTATGAATTAATGTTCATGTTGTTTGTTATTAAAAATTTTAATTAATAATAATGGGGACTGTTGAAACGTAATTAGACACAGGCTGGACATAGTGCTGCAGAGATTAAACAGTATGAAGAACCTACAACAGAACACCATCAAACAAGAATAAAATAACATTGTTGAGTTCATGCATCTTTCTGTGGCAACACATGACTGGGGGGTCAAGAACAATTTCATAATTACTAAAGAAGAAAATGTGTACTTTTGGGCTCAAATGTTACAGAAAAGTTTTAGAATATCATGGACCAAGAAGAAGAAAAATATTAAAATTCTAGAAGATCTGAATATTGAAAAAACCGGCTCATTAACAGTACCATGTGTCAGAAACTGAAATACAGCCACCATATTAAACATCACAGTGGGTGGAAGAGAACAGTGATGGCAGGCGTGGTTGCTGGTAGAAGTGGCTGGGTTCGACCAGCACGTAGATGGACACAGAACATTGCAGACACCTGGGGCATGAGAGTACGTGAGGCGGGAGAACTGGCCAGAGATAGAGAGGCTTTTCCACTGGCCGTGATGAGAGCGTCTTCTGCAAAGGGCCCGCTACCTGATGATGATTTTTGTGTGTGATATACCACTAAAATATATGCAGCTAATAGTTGACAGAAACACAACCAAAAATAATTATTACAGCTTTCATATGTTTGCAAATTGCTGTTATAGTTGATGATGATGATTTTTGTGTGTGATATACCACTAAAATATATGCAGCTAATAGTTGACAGAAACACAACCAAAAATAATTATTACAGCTTTCATATGTTTGCAAATTGCTGTTATAGTTGATGATGATGATTTTTGTGTGTGATATACCACTAAAATATATGCAGCTAATAGTTGACAGAAACACAACCAAAAATAATTATTACAGCTTTCATATGTTTGCAAATTGCTGTTATAGTTGGGGGCGCAGAGTTGAGAGTAAGTGCACAACCTTACAAAATAGCCTCATAGCTTGTGCATTCATCCCAAATCCGGGCGTTCACATAGCGGAATTGTTTTAACTAACAGGAGAAGGGGCAACGGGAAGCGTCTGGTGCTGTAAAACTAGACTGTACTAGATATGTATGTTTGTACATACATACATATCTAAACTTGAGTAAGACCACAGTTTACAGTTTACCTTAGCAAAACAATGGAGGCAATCAGCCAGGAGGTGCATCACAGCAATCAAGATGCTATGCAAATTCGCTGAGAAAAACATGGAACAAATGTGCTTTAATTTGTTACTGGATACCATTCTTCTTTTTCTTAGTTTAGTTTAGTCGATGGATCAACATCACGGCACACGGGTGTAACCCATAAGTGCTCCGTTCTCCTCCCAACTCAAACCTGAGTCTGGAGAAACTCAGCTCGGTGAACTAACTCAGTAGCACCGGAGAGGATCCTGAAATACTTTGAGTAGATTTTTAACTCGAAATTTTGTCAGGGCAGCGCCGTTAGGCTACTCTTTTTCGATTTCCAACTGCCATGGGATTGTTTACGTGCGCAAGAATACACACGGGCGTCCTATCTCACTACCCAGAGACCAGGGGAAGTTTTATTACTGGAAGTCCACATGAAATAAATCATCTTTCTCTGCTGCGGTCTTTTATCTCCGGACGGGGCATAAGCGCCCAACCAGCTCACACTAAGCCCTTTGTAGACTTGTTCATGATTCAGTTATCAGTTGGGGTATCTTCATTGCACTCCGGACATGTCCATAGGTGCTCAGATCCTCCCCCCAGCATATGCATCAGCGTCCGGTGGCTAATAGTGCCAGTTCTGTGTTGGTTGACGAGGCGCTTTGTTTTCCCGATGTACCTCTCGCGTCTGGCTGTGCCGATTCTTACTCCCAGGTCTTTCATCCTGGACAGCGATGTGGAATCACTGACGTCAAAGTCCTCTATTCTTCATGATTGGTTGTATTGTAACCCCTCACACCAGGGGCGTCACTAGGGGGGTGCGGGCCGCACCGGGTGACACCATCAAGGGGTGACACCAAAATAAAAAAATTGCAAATTTGACAAAGCAGACATAGCTCTGTCTAGTCGGGTTTCATAACCGTTCATTGTTAAATACACGAGCAGGCACAGGGTGCCACCATGCAGAGCGTCTGGTGCTTAAATGAATTTCTTATGTCCTTATTAACTTTTTGACTTATTTTACAAACATTACTATATGGGATTATTATATGGTACAGGAACACTCGGAAGAAGACCACGGTGAAAGTCTAGAGGGGTGACACCAAGAGTTTACCGCACTGGGTGACATCAACCCCAGTGACGCCACTGCCTCACACCACGCCCTTTGTAGACTTGTTCATGATTGGTTGTATTGTAACACCTCACACCAAGCCCTTTGTAGACTTGTTCATGATTGGTTGGATTGTAACCCCTCACACCAAGCCCTTTGTAGACTTGTTCATGATTGGTTGGATTGTAGCCCCTCACACTAAGCCCTTTGTAGACTTGTTCATGATTGGTTGGATTGTAACCCCTCACACCACGCCCTTTGTAGACTTGTTTATAATTGATTGGATTGCAACCCCTCACACCACGCCCTTTGTAGACTTGTTCATGATTGGTTGGATTTTGTAGTTAAAATATTCAATGGAATGCGTTAGCCAGTCCCATGCCAACCCTCCCTGGTCGCCTATTAGAACATGCAAGGTAGGTTACAGTGTTGCTATTCTTTGCTTCCCTTATGGGCTCTGATAAGACACTGACAGTTGCATCTGTAAATATTTATAGAACCAAGCGATGACTGGGAATCTACAACCATGGTCAGGCTGCAAGAACAGCAAGTTAAAATAGGAGTAACCAAACTAGAACACTACGCAGGAAGCCAAAGAAGAGTAATAAACCAACACAGAACTGGTGTCGTGAGCCGTTACATGCTGCGGGATTTGCTAAGGATGGGATCCGAGTATGTATGGACTGAATGAAAGTATGGAGACGTGAGTTATAAGATGGCTGATAAGGCCTATTTTGGCTCGAAATGTTCTTGACAATGTGGACAAAGAATGCTAGACGTTCCAGGAGGGCGTTCTCCTGCAGTGGTTTTTCTGTCCAGCCTTTTCTTCACAGCTCTTGCAGTCCTGATTGCTTCAAAAGTGACTACACCCTTGCGTAATGATGCATGCTACGAATTTCGATCTTTGGCAGCAGTCTCCCAAGTGTCATTTTTTTAAAACGTTTATTATGTACAAAAACGGTGTCTTTTTATATTTGCGAATACAGCATATACATTAATACACGTGTGGTTCCAAATGTTGCTGTATGTAGCCGGGGCGCAGTGTTGGGGTGAGCGCCCAACCCTGCTTAAAAACCCCAATGGCTGGTGAATACATAACCTCTGCAGCAAAAGTCCAACTCCTGGCCTTCACGTGGCGGAACTGTTTTAACTAACAGGAGAAGGGGCGACGGCGAATTTCTGGCGCCGAAAAATAACCAGTATGCTCTAGATGTGTATGCATGTACATGCATGCGCAGACACGTGTGTACGTGTGTACACATCTAAACTCGAGTGAGACCACAGTCTGCTCTAGCAAAGGAAAGGTGCTGAAGACGGAGGCAACCAGCCAGGAGGCGCACCACAGAAATCAGGATGCCACGCAATCACGCAAAATGGAATATGTCGACTACTGCTAAATGTTATGGTGCTCGCCCTGCTTTGGACCCCCAGGCCGGTCCCTATGTCTCGAAAGGGTCCAACCACAACTACTGGAGGTCCTTCTCAGATGTCCTGTGGAGCCAGGGGACTTGAGAATAGAACAGCTGGCCATACTAAACAAAGACTTAAAATAATGCACTGGAATGCGGAGGGAGTCAGCAACAAAAACAATAGAATTGGAAAACATCCTGGACCAAGAAAAGGTAAGCATATGTTGCTTGCAAGAAACTCACCTCAACGAAAACATAGCCTTCAAAATCAGAGGCTACCAGTGTTACCGATCTGACTGAAAGGGCATGCGAAAAGGTGGGATACTGACCCTTGTAACAACATCACTGCTTCCCAAATTGAAGTCTACGTGGAAGGGGCTGAGTATCAGACATTTAAACTTAAGACAGGCAATACAGACCTACATCTGATCAATTACTAGTGTCCAAGTGACCGCCCACAGACACTGGACACACTACCATTACAAGAAAGAAAAATGATTGTGTGTGGCGATTTCAACAGCCACTCGCAGAGCTGGGGCTATGATCACATGGACCAGAGAGGTGAGAGACTGGAAGACTGGCAGGATGAGAATAGATTCATCTTGGTTAACAAGCCGCCCGACCCACATACTTTCTACTCTAGGTTATGACACACTACAACTACACCTGACCTGGCTTTTCATTCACCAGATCTGGATTGAAACATTACACGAATAGTTGGGAAACAACTTTGTGGCAGTGACCATCGGTTAGTCTTTCTAACTGTAGAAAATGAGCTTGTAAGTGAAAGCAGCACCCTCTCGAGGTGGAACTACAAGAAAGCAGACTGGGCAATATACAAGAATCGCACCAGAATACTGGTTAGAAACCTGAACACTGAGAAAGACATAAATAAAGTATTTGAAGAGTTTGGGAAATGCATACTACAGGCAGCGCGAGAAACAGTACCAAGAGGAGCCAGTAAACAATATAACCCCCACTGGAGTAATGAACTGGAACAGTTGCATAATGATGTGGAAGTGTGTAGAAAGCAAGCAGAGGCCACACCCAGCCAAGAGCACCACAATAAATTCCAGCACGCAAAAGCCAAATTTTAAAGGGCCAAGCTGCAGGCTAGACGGAAAAGCTGGCAGGAGAAAACGGAGTCTCTGAACTTTGAAAGAGAAAGAAGGAAATTGTATAAGCTAATAAAACAACTTACAGATGAGGGCACAGCGAGAAACTCAAAAATTGCACTACATAAAGATGGAAACATCTTAACAAGAAAGCAAGCAGCTGACCATTTTGCGGACTCATTCGCACAAGATAACAATATCAAAATTAGTCCAGAGAAACAACAAGAGATTCGAGAGAAACGGCAACATACAGGACAGAAGGAAATAGTACATGAGGTTCTGGAGGCACCCATCACAATCAGCGAACTGGAGCTAGCCATATCAAAACTGAAAATGAGAAAGACACCAGGAGCTGATGGTATCTCCAATGAAATGGTCAGGAACCTAGGAACAGAGGCCAAAGCAAAGCTGTTGCAGATCTTCAAAACAGCTGGATCTTAGGCAATGTTCCACAAGCATGGAGCAATCATGTTACCCCTCCTAAAATCAGGGAAAGATAGTTCCATTGTCTCTAGCTACAGACCAATTAGCCTTACCAGCTGTCTCTGCACAATACTGGAGTGCATCATCAATCACAGACTGCAGTGGTACATTGAAAGTGAAAACATCCTTGTGCCACAGCAGGCTGGCTTTAGGCAGTGCTACTCTAAGGAAGATCAGAAAACCTACCTCTTTCAATAAATTGAGGATGCATTCCAAGAGAAGAAGCTGGTACTTGTGGCATGGATCGATCTGAAGAAAGCCTTTGACAAAGTCTGGAAAGAAGGTCTGATGAAGAAACTGAGAAACTGCAAAGTCAATGGAAGAATGTACAAATGGGTGAAAGCATACTTGCACAACAGATGAGCCATAGTACAGATAGACGGATTCAAGAGCAAGAAAGTGCTACTGCGTCACGGTGTTCCCCAGGGCGGAGTCTTGTCCCCCACACTTTTTCGAATCTTCATCAATGATCTTGTTGCTAATCTACAACATGGAATTAAAGCGGCAATGTACGCTGATGACCTGGTTCTATGGAGCACAAATGAACATGCATCAGTGGCCACCAGATTGCTACAAAGAGCTGTAGATACATTTGTTGCATGGGCGGATAGATGGTGTGTCAGCATAAACACTGACAAGTGCTGCACCACTCTATTTACCCTCTCTTCAAAACAAAAGGCAGGGATCATCAGATAAATGGAACACTCCTAAGAGAAGATAAAGAACCAACATACTTTGGTGTAACATTTCATGGCAGGCTGACATGGAGAAAGCACATCAACAAAGCAGTAGCAAAAGCCATCCTGAGAAAGCTAAGTGAGACCACATGGGGAGCCAGTGGGAAAATACCTAGCAAAGTTTATCAACAGAGCATACGACCACACATTGAATACGGGTCAACTGCGTGTTGTTCGGCATCAAAATCTACACTACAAGACCTGGACAAGGTGCAAAATCAAGCACTTAGAGTCCCCACAGGAGGGATGAGATCAACCCCTATAGTGGAAATGGAGAAGATGGGGAGGACACAAGCACTGAGAGATCGCAGAGATACGAAAACGCTAATACAAGCAGAAAAATTCCTCAGCTTGACAGGCCACCCTATGAAGAACATATTTGAAAACCTAGCTATGGGGCTGTTGAAAAGAAGTAGTCTTATCCACCAGGCCAAACGACTCTGCAGAGAAACCACCGATCTGCCCACAGTTGGTATCCCCCTGACAACTATTCCAGAGCGAACTCCATGGAAAGATGAACATAGACTATCACTACAAATCCAAACAAAAGTGAGAGGAATAGTTGACAAGGAAGAACAGAACAGTTTGCAGCGCAGAACAGCCAATCTCAGCTTCCATGATGAAGAATACCCATAGGACCTCTGGATCCGAGTCTACACAGATGGGTCAGCACAAAATGCTGTTCGAAATGGAGGAGCGGGAGTGTACATAGAATACCCAAATAATACTAGGGACACAGCTAGAGTACCGACAGGAAAGTACTGCCATAACTATGATGCTGAAATTGAGGCAATCAAGATAGCAACAGAGAAATTACTAAATACCAGCAACGTTACACAACCTGTAGTGCTATTGAGAGATGCAAAATCAGTACTCGAGGCGCTCCTGTCTGAGAAATTGCCAGTATTAAAATTAAGTATTACTTTCTTAACTTAGCAGTCAGCATAAGGTCACCATACAGTGGATACCATCCCACTGTGGAGTACCCGGAAACGACAGAGCTGATCAATTGGCTAAGGAAGGAGCCAGAGAAGAACAGCCTGATGTGCCCGTTACATAATACCAGCAACGGTACACAACCTGTAGTGCTATTGAGAGATGCAAAATCAGTACTCGAGGCGCTCCTGAGAAATTGCCAGTATTAAGGACACTACTTTCTTAACTTAGCAGTCAGCATAAGGTCACCATACAGTGAATACCATCCCACTGTGGAGTACCCGGAAACGACAGAGCTGATTAATTGGCTAAGGAAGGAGCCAGAGAAGAACAGCCTGATGTGCCCGTTACATACCACCAAAAGAAGAAAATGATCAAATCAGTCAGAAAGCAACCAAAATATATGTTTGAACGAAAGGTGGTGCAACATACTTACTGGCAATAATATTAATAATAGTTGATTGAGTTTGGTGGTACACATTAGGAATACAGAACTATCTGTGAAATTATGTGTTTGAACATGTATAGTATGTATTGTGAACTTGGTGGGAGTTGTAATTTGCTTAATATGCGAATAGCTGGAAAATTTTATGTTGAAAAATATGTGATAGTATGTATGAGTGTATGATGTGATGATAGTGAGCTGCCGAGTTTTGGCTAGACCATATAATGTGTCTATACTAATCTAATGTTATGAGTAGTTTAGCGTATTTGTCTTTTGCGGTTGTAGGTATTGTTTTTGGGATGATTGCTTTGTATATGTCAGTTTTCATGTTGGTGTGTGTTTCTATTAGCTGTTGTAATGCAGTTTTAGTGGCTGTGATTGTTGGACATGCATAGAAAGAATGTTCTTCTGTTTCTTAAATGTTGTCTGCATAGTTGGCATGGTGCTATTTGCTTGGATGTCTATGCTGCTCTTTCTGTGGTAGGGGTCATGTTGAACATTAGTCTGTATTTTACCTCTGTGGCTTTATGCGTACTAAGTTTGTTGATTGATTGATTGATTGATTTAGGAACCGACATCACAACATTCGGGGCATTCCCGTAAGCACTCTGTCCCCATCCTCAGTAGTCAGCGAAGAGTTCCAACACCAGTATTACCAGTAGCAATCTGATTATATGTCCGTCTCGCCTTTCCTCTGAGCGTCGAGCGTCGGCCAGTTCCCTCGTCACTCCTCGGTGTCTCATTCTTGCCAGACCATGGTAATCCATTTCCTCCTCCGAGATGTACACGCGCTCCCACAAGGCCCAAATCACGCCTGCCTTGTCATGCATCAATACTCCACCAAGTTTTGCAGAGCCAGCCAATCTGTCCACCTGTTCATGCCCAAGCACACCGGCATGCCCCGGAGAAAAGATCCATGTGATGCTTGCCACTCGTGACCTCCGAAGCGAGGCAAGTCACTCTGCCGGAAGCTTGCCTGTTTGTTGTGTAAGTTAGTGAAAGTACAGCTATAGTCTTTAATGTAATATTTTTATCCTATTTTGATTCTCACGCGTAGTGGTGTGGCTTGTTGTTTCACTAAGTATTTGTATATCTTCTTGGTTGTTTGTTGTGTTAAACGTTCATTGCTTGCATGCATGTTCTGTAGAATTGCGGTAATAATGTGGTGTTGTTTTGTCTATTTTCTTAAGCTTGTGTAATCGAATTACAATGTAGTATAATGCTAGTGAGTGTTGTTCTGGATGATTCTTAAAGCTTGTATTTTTATGTGTCTTTATGTTCAAAGGGTTCAGAATTTTAAACGCAGGCCCGTCTGATGTTGATATTTTGTATTTGTACCTATGTAGTATGTCTATAATTTGTTTTGTCAGTGATTGCCATGTTTCTGTGTGTGTTTTTCTGGGGTCACGTGGAAATATGATCCCATATATACTCATGTCTTGTAAAGTTAGTCCTTCTTGTTTCTTATCTTGTATTAATGTTTTGTGTTGTATACTGTGAATTGTGTTGCTGAAGATAAAATGTCTGATGTGTTTGTTTATTACTGTGATTGTATGTTGTTGTTGTTGTTGTTGTTGTTGTTGTTGTTGTTGTTGTTGTTTTTTTTTTTTTTTTTTTTTTGGGGGGGGGGGGGGGGGGGGTTAAAAATTTAGCTAAATATATTATCTTAGAAATTATGAAGTTGTTTACATTTGCGCTTCTTCCAAAATATTGATGATATTTTGTATTCGTACCAGTGTAGTATGTCTGTAATTTGTTTTGTCAGTGATTGCCATGTTTTTGTGTGTATTTTTCTGGGGTCACGTGGAATTGTGATCCCATATATTTTAATGTTGTCTGTGACTGTTAGATCCGCGGGGTGGGAGGAGGGGAGGGGATCTGCTTTATTCTTCCACTTCCCCAGACTTATTATTTTAGAATGATGTGTGTTTATTTTAGCCCCACTTCCTTCACCAAACTATCTGAAGGTATGACGTATGTTCGTTATGGAAGTGTTGGTTGTAGAGAAGAAAGCGGTGTCATCTGCATAAGCAATTAATGTCTGTTCCCCAAACCCTTGCATAAATGTACCTTTAATGTTAGTGTCCAGTCTAATTGCTTCTAAGAGTGGTTCTAGTGTGAGTACACATAGGATTGGTGATAATGGACACTGACAGATCTTATGATCCTGAAGCTGGCAGTGAGTGAATGATTCACCAGTGCCTTACTTTCAGGATTGTTATTCGATAGTTGAATCCTATGTTGCAGTGTGCTAGTGTTTTGTGTAAGTGTGAGTGAAATTCTGCCAAAGGCCTTCTCCTGCTCTAAGGACAAGAGGGAGAATTGACAGTCTTTCTGGTGGGTGTATGTGATGAAATCTAATGAAGTGTATGTTTTATGTATGTTTCTGTGTGGAATACCGCACTGTTAGTCTGAGTGTATGAGTGATGGCGTGAACGTTTTTATTTTGTTTGCAAGTGATTTTGCTAGAATTTTGTAGTCTGTGTTTAATAATGAGATGGGTCTGTAGTTTTTCAGCTGTGGTTTGTCAGTGTTGTCTTTAGGTATGAGAGTTATGTATGATATGTTGCATGTGTTTGGTAGTTCTTGTTTGTGAAAAGCTTCTTGGTAGAATTTTAGAAGGAAATTGCCTAGGATATGAAAGAAGTGTTGGTAGAATTATACCGTGAGTCCATCTGGTCCTGGTGTTTTGTCTTTTTGCATTTGATTTGAGTGCATGTGTTATGTCTGCTAATGTAAGCTCGGTGTCTAGTAAGTCCTTATCTGTGTCAGACAGTTTCTTTGTGTATTGTAAGAACCTATTTTGTGTTTGTATGTTGGCTGGTTCTGCTGTATGTCCAGTAGTACTGTTGGAATGTTTCTAGTATATGTGTTGCCTGTTTTGTGTGTTTCCTTGCATGTTTGTTACTGCTCCTATTTGTCTGTTGCGTTGTATGTTTTGTTATACTGCCAGGTGTTGTTTGCTGGGAGTTTCTTCTGATTTGGTAGTTTAGTTCTAAGGAGTGCACTACATAATTTGTGTTCTTGGTGTTGTTCTAATTGTGATTCTAGTGTCTGTAGTTGTAGTACATTCCTGTCAGTCTATTTTGCGAATTGCATTGCTGCTTGAATGATATGATCTTGTTGTAGTCTGTCTTTGTGTATAATGGATGCCACTAGTTGTGTTCTCTTACGTATTGTATTCTTTAGTAGATACCCAATTTGTGTTATGTTATCGGTTGGTGTGCTATTAGTGTATGTTAGAATAAGATGTGTCATGTGTTGTGCGTGACCTGTGTGTTGGAGTAGTGTGTTGTTGAATTTCCAATGTGGTGATCGTTTTGATGGCCTTGCATTTGTAATGTTTGTGGTGATATGTGTTAGTATTGCTTTGTGATTTGTGAATTGTAATGTTTCTTTTGTGTTGTTTTTTTCTCCTTTCCACGGAAATCTTTTTTACTGGCCTCCTAGGGCCACAGAAAATTAACAATGCCCTTCCCAAACTTTGATAACATTAAGAAAGAAATGAGAAGACAGAATATTAACATGTTAGGTATATGTGAGACCAGGGGATATTATAACTTACTAGGAATATATCATGAACCATTCTGGTGGAGAGAGAAAGAAAATCAGGGGTATCAATTATAATGGATATATAAATAGGGAAAGAACAATGTGGATTTGCAGAAGGCAAGGGTTCAGTAAATGCGAAAGATTCACAATGCCAATGAATTTATTCGCCTCACGTTTCCTTGCCCAGGGCTTCTTGAATGGTATAACGAATTAGACATAGCCGAGGACCAGTGTAACAATTTTGAAATGACTGTCATCCTCGGGGATTTCAACGCCAAAGTAGCAACGAGAAGGTGAGTGGTGTGACTGGTGGCTATGGCCTAGGTGATGACGATTAATAGGCGAAGTGAGCAGGACAAAACCTGGTCTGGCACTGTCAAGGCCTGCATGCACTTACTTTCGCACTGGCGAAAGGCCGTGGAAGTTTATGGGGTTTATGTAGACAAATATTACATTTAGAGGAAATGTCATTTATGTTTGTAAATTTCATTCAAGTTGAATAAATAGTTCTTCCCCCCCCCCACCCCTCTCCCTCTCTCTCTCTCTTTCGCGTGTTCTCTCTCTCTCTCTCTCTCTCTCTCTCTCTCTCTCTCTCTCTCTCTCTGCCAAATGCTGGTGCAATTACGTTTGCAAAGAGAATATTTAAAATATAATAACATGACAGTAATGCCTTGATTGATCACTGCACTTATTAATGCTTATGTTCAAGCATTATGCGGAATTACTAGATACCTAAATGAAAAACACCTTGATTGTTGGACATGGAATTCTACCCTTGCCTTGTTAGATGGGTTGCAGCAATCCTTTATGAGCGTAAGGTTGCACTTCTGAACTTCTGACCCCTGTACTATTACACCTGGGTTGCCACAGGGATCTGCCTTTCCCCCAGTGCTCTTTAATGTCTACACCAGCAAAATCGCAGCTATTGAGACACCAGGTGTGGGTAGAATCTTGACATTTGCAGATGATGTGCTGGTGTACAGACAGGGCAGAGACAGGGTCAGTTTGGCGAAAGACTTACAGGTGGCGGTAAACAGGGTGGCGGAGTGGTGCAGGGACGCAAGGGCCATTATAAACCCAGACAAGGCATCGGTTGTGTGGTACTCCTTGGATAACCGGATCGTTAAGGCAGACGTCCCAGGTATTATGTTGAATGGATGTCCTCTTAGTCGAGAGAGTAAATTGAAGTACTTAGGTATCACCTTTGACAGGTGTTTGTCTTTTAAGGATCATGTGGAGGCTTTCGTGGTGAAGGCTGGTAGGGGACTTAATGCATTGAGGGTCATAACACCAACCGGGGTAGATCAGAGGATGCTGTACAGGCTCTTTCAGAAGTTAATAATTTCTGTCATTGAGTATGGTTTGGGGCTGCTGACAGTATCAAAGAGCCAGCTTGAAAGGTTGGAGCGCATACAGAATACTGCCATGCGGTTAATCCTGGGGTGCACAAAGGACACACCAATTATATGCATGAGGCATATCCTGGCGCTACCAACAATGACGGATAGGCATAGGGTCCTTCAGACCAAATGATACCTGAGAGTTTCCGCAGGCAGGGATCACCCAATACATGCAGCAATGGATATGGTCAAGGGTCATAGACTAAGACGAGGCAGGTCCTGGATGGCACAGGCAGAACTTTCTATACGTCATGTGTGTGATCTAGAGACCATCAATCGTGAAAGAGAGTGGGTTGGAGTTCCGGAAGACATGACGGACTGGCGCAATGTAATAATAACACTGGGTTGTGAGTGCAGAGAATGGGCAACGGGCCGCACTGAGTTTGAAGTGCAACAGCTGATCCAGAGCAACACACATCAAGGTGACATAGTCATCTACACTGATGGGTCAGTGGTGAGAAACAGACGTAGTGGCTGGGGCTTTATTGCAAAGGCTAATTGGCGAGTCTTGAAAAAGGAGAGTCTGGCATATAAGACTACGACCTCCAGCATGAGAATGGAGGTAGAGGCAGTAACAGCAGCATTCTGGTGGCTAGAAGAGACCACTGCAACACACGTTGTATTCATTACGGATTCAAAGAGTATGCTTAGTAAGGTGGAGAAAGGAATGTTTCGTGTGGAATGGCTCTCGTCGCTTCAAAGGTCACATATTGTGAGAATTGTATGGATATTTTGCCCTCGCCATGCGGGGGTTTGGGGGAATGAACAGGCTGATAGGCTAGCAGGGACTGCACCTCTTGGTGGTATCTTGCCTATGGACAAGGGGAAGGTGGTCGTGCGCCCGTGGGACCAGATGGAGAAGGCGGAGGAACAGAATGAGAACCCATATGTGGAAAGAATGAGATTGCGGGGGATCGGCAGGGGTTCTGGAAGAATATCAAAACTGAGAGGGAAGACCAGGAGAACTTTAAATCAGATAGCGGTGGGAACGATTAGTAGTATGACTCTTCGCTGGCCGTTGAACGAGGAGACGGAGCACGTGTGGGAATGTCCTGAGTTCTTAACTCAAACTGAGTAGGAGACATAAACATCTAATATTGTTGCAAGGGAGATTACTGAAATTTAGACAAAGGAAATTGTATACCTAGAATGATATCATTAATTACTTTAAAATCTCTTTATCATTCATTACTAAATAAAATAGTCAATTTTTTAAATCAGATTTTATAATGTCAATAATGATACTATTACGTTGCTTACAGAAAATTTGTTTAGTTTGTATTTAATTACATTTTATAATCAACTTTTAAAGTTTCACATTTACGTTTAATTCTCCATTGTGTAAAGACATTATTATCCATGTTTTCTCTTCACAACGTTAAATCTTTAACAGCTCATTATTCAAACGTATACATAAATTTTGCCCGGCCTGTAAAGAAGAAGAAGAAGAAAAAAAAAAAGCAATTGTTTATCTTCTTTGGCAAGGATATGACGCATTTGCTGCATCCCCCACAGTAGTGCGCCTGGTCTGGTCGGGTGCCGGGGTGATCAAAACCACCTCACATAGCATCACTTTAAATGTGGGCCCGGTGGACCACTGTGGGCAATAGCTCACAGTGGGACTAATGGTCCACGCCAAAAAAAAGGGTGGAGGCGGGGTTACCAGCTAGTCTGGGGTGACCGCAAAAAAAAGAAAAATTGTTTATCTTCGCCAATTGAACCGTCTGCATTTGATGTTGATATATTTGCTGCCTCTGCTGTAAAAAAAAAAAAAAAAAAAAAAAAAAAACATTCTTCACATATAAATCTTTTGCCATCATGGCTGAATCTTGTGATGCAACCGTCGAACAACACCCCCCCCCCCAAAAAAAAACAAAAAAAAACACACACAAAACAACAACAACAACAACACACAAACAAACAAACAAAAAACAATTACGGTTCTTCTTCTGTCTCTGTATCTTGGCGGTGATGCTCTCCTGGTCACTCGAGGTAGGATCGCATACCTCACAATTATGATGGATTGTGCTGCGTCTGATCTGGAGATCATCCGCTTCATCCTGCACCCATCCGCGCTCTGATATCACACTGATCTCCTGTATTACTATTTGTATTTTACTGTGAAAATTCTCACAAGTGTTTCGGATTTATCTAGTGTTAATCTAAAGCAGGGGTGGGCAAACTACGGGCCGCATACGTCCCGGCAACTGATATTATGCGGCCCTCGAAGGCATTTAGAAATATCAAATGTTACTTCGTTTTTAAGTTATTGTGTTGAATTTTACAGAGTTTCACGAACCGTTATGATTGTTTTAACATTTTTGATAAAATGTCTTTCTAATTTTCTATTTTTGTAAACAGTCCTTGACCTTCATAATGTAATGCTAAAATGCGAATTTATCGATTTTATTATAGAGAAATATTTATTAACATGTAAAAATTTAATAAGGATTTTTTACGCTCATTCGCTTTGAACTAAAGCGTAGTCCTTACAAACTATTTATAGTAGTGATGGACAGAATTTTGCGTGTGGATTAGCTTTCCATATGAACAGTGTCCCTCGCCATCAGGCGAACACACTCTGACTTCAGAGGTACTAGTAATTTACATCCCCAAGTGAAGTACGACAGGTCAACATTTTAGTCCAACTGTCCAGCGGAAGGATTGAACCGCTAACCTTGGCATCAGCACAGCGGATGTTTAAGAACACGCGTTCTTACCCATTCGGCCATGCTGACCTGCATTTAATAAGGATAATTTTATGAAAATCAGATATTTCTCCGGTGAATAAAATGATTTATTTTACAAGAAAATATTAAATTTAAAATGTTTTTGCTGTTATAAATTATTTCCACATATTCAATGTTCAAATTAATTTATTCATTGTGGTATCTTTGTCGTAGTGTGGGGCCTCAGATAAGATATAGTGACGTTCCTAGAGATGAAGGGCATTGAATGTGACTTTAATACTAATATTGTCAATAATGAGTGGAAGTTAGACATTATATTTGCCTTTGAAATTGTGAAAACGTTAATGAACTGAATGTAAAACTTCAGGGCAATGGTGTGTTTTCACATGAATTGTATGTACATGTAAAATCATTTAAGGCAAAACTCTCACTGTTCTCCAGACAAGCAAGTGAAAAAAGGTTTTGTCACCTCCCTTTGCTGAAACAATGAACCATTTCTGGCGAAATGACTGAAAAGTACAAAGCCCAAATTAGATGCGTTGACTGAAGAATTTGGATGGAGATTCCAAGAACTTAGAGCCACAGTTCAATATTCTCAGTTCACCTTTTAGTGGAAAAGCTGATACAGCAACAGAGGACATACAGTTGGAGGTGCTTGACTTACAAGCAGATCATAACCTGAAAGAGAAATTCAAGTCAAATGGTTTGCTGGATTTCTATAAATATTTATCATAAGAATCATTTCCCAACTTTAAAAACTTTGCAGCTAAACTGTTATCATTGTTTGGATCAACATACATTTGCGATCACGCATTCTCTTGCTTGAAGATCAATAAACTAAGAATAGGTCTTTATTGCCGGACTGCAACTTGCCATCATGCGAATTTCAACATGTAAACTTGCTCCAGATTTCGAGAATATTGTCAAAAATTGCAAGCAGTTACATACATCTCATTTGAAATCAACAATTGTAGTGATAATATAGTCAGTTTGTGTCTAAATTAAAGCCATTGATAGATCATTTAAAAAAAAAAAATTATTATAATAAAAAATTGTAAAATTCGGTTAACAAATTAGTAAAAGTTTTATTCCATATTGTAAAATATAATAATGTATAAGTGTATAAGTAAAATAAAATTGCAATAATTAGTTACCGTGTGCCGTGATGTTGATCCGACGACTAAACTAAACTAAACTATACCATATTGTTTTGTGTTTTCTCATCTTTTATATTATAATTGTGTATGCCACTTGATATAATCATGTATTATACGAACACACGCACATTACTGTAGCGTGAGTGAGAGAGTTAGTGTGAGAGAGAGAGAGAGAGAGAGAGAGAGAGAGAGAGAGAGAGAGAGAGAGAGAGAGAGAGAGAGAGAGAGTGAGAGAGAGAGTGCGTGGTAAGAAAAGAGAGAGAGAGAGAGAGTTGAATTGCATCACTAATTTTTACGTTACACAATGTATATGTACAATTTTTCTAAATTGTTTACAATATTTGCGACACTGCTCAGGACAAGTGTCAGTATATGCGTGTGTAAAGTGTGAGAGTTTGTTCATACTAGTTTCAGTGATTAAGTGAGGCATCATGTAAGTGTCTAGATGTGAGGATGTGTGTGTGAGTGTGTGTGTGGGGGATGTGTGTTTGTAGGTGGGGGATGTGAGGGTGGGTGGGAGATGGGTGGGGAGATATGTGTGTATGGGTGGGTGGGGAGGTTAATCGGGGAATGTGTGTGTGGGTAGGAAGAAATGTGTGGGTGGAGAGATGTGTGGGTGGGTGGGGGAATATTGTGTGGATGAGGGATGTATCAGGGTGGGGATGTGTGTGTGGGTCGGTGGGGGTGTGTGTGTGTGAGGGATGTGCATATGAGTGGGTAGGTATTGGTGGGTGGGGTGTGCGGATATGTGGGTGGGGGTATGTGTATGAGTTGGAGGGATGAGTGTTGCTGATGTGTACATGGATGGGGGAAGTGTGGGTGGGTTGGGAGGTGTGGGTGAGTGTCGGTTGGTGGGGGATGTGTGTTTCAGTGCGAATATGAGTGGGTGGGTGGAGAGATGTGTGTATGGATGTGGCATGTGTGGGTGGAGAATATGTGGGTGAGTTAGGGATGTGTGTTTGGGTTGGTGTGCTTGTGTGGTTTTTGGGGTTAGGGGATGTGTGTGTGGGTGGGTGTGGTGGGGCATGTGTAGGGGGTGTGGGGATGTGGGTATGTGTGTATGCGTGGGGGATGTGTTTGTGGTTGGGGGATGTATGTGTGGTTTGTGGTGTGTGATAGTGTGTGGTGAAATGTGTGTGTGTGGAGATGTGTGTGTGGATGGGAAGATGTGTGGGTATGGGTGGGTGATGTATGAGTGGGTGAGGGATGTGTGTATGTGTGTTGGTACGGGATGTGTGTGTGGGAGGGGTATGTGTGTGGTTTTGGGTGTAGCATGTGTGTGTAAATGAGTTTATGTGGGTTTGGGTATGTTTGAGTGTGTGGTGAGATGTACGTGGGATGTGTCTGTGGGTGGGTGCGAGATGTCTGGGTTTGTGGGGAGATGAGTGAGTGTGGGTATGTGGATGGGTGTGTGGGGATGTGTGTATGGGTGTGGCTGATGTGAATATGGATGGGGGAGTGGGTGGGGTGGGGAGATTGGGTGAGTGTCGGTTGGTGGGGAATGTGTGGGTCGGTGCGGTGATGATTGGGTGGGTGGAGGGATTTGTGTATGGATGGGGCATGTGTGGGTGAGTTAGGGATGTGTCGAAGGGGGATATGTGTTTGGGTTGGTGTGATTGTGTGGGTGGTGGCGGGTGGGGATGTGTAGGTGTTGGTAAGTGGGGGGATGTGTGTGGTGATGATTGGGTGGGTGGAGGGATTTGTGTATGGATGGGGCATGTGTGGGTGAGTTAGGGATGTGTCGAAGGGGGATATGTGTTTGGGTTGGTGTGATTGTGTGGGTGGTGGCGGGTGGGGATGTGTAGGTGTTGGTAAGTGTGGGGATGTGTAGGTGTTGGTAAGTGGGGGGATGTGTGTGGGGGATGTGTGTATGCATGGGGGATTGTTTGTGGGTGGGGGTTAGTGGTGTGTGAGTGGGTGAAGGATGTGTGTGGATTGGTACGGGTTGTGTGTGTGGGAGGGGTATTGTGTGGTTGTGGGTGTTTGGTTGAGTGGTGGAACATGTGTGTGGGTTTCTGTGGGGTGGGGTGAGTCGGTAGTGAGATGTATGTGGGATGTGTCTGTGGGTGGGTGCGAGATGTCTGGGTTGGTAGGGGGATGTGTGAGTGTGTGATGGATGTGTGAGTGGGTGAGGGATGTGTGCGTGTGTTGGTGCGTGATGTGTGTGTGGGAGGAGGGATGTGTCACATAACATGATAATATGCATTGTTTATGCTTACACCATTCATTTGACAATGTTTTTTTTTTCCTATGTGAATGTATTATGCACGGTTGATGAACGAAAGATGAGTGATTGGAAGGGCCGAATGTAAGACGGGCCTACGTGCCAAATTTGTAAACCTTTTACAATAAAGTTCAATTCATTTCAAACTGAGAGGGAAGACCAGGAAAACTTTCAATCAGATAGCAGTGGGAACGATTAATAGTATGACTCTGCAATGGCTGTTGAACGAGGGGACAGAGTGCCTATGGGAATATCCAGAGTGCAGTGATGCTGGTTCTGAGCTCAACTCAACTCAATCATGTCTCGGGAGCGGAAATACTTTAGCGATGTTAAAGGTCACAATGGCTGGGAGATACCAGTGATGGAGGGCGTGGTTCCTGGTAGAGGAGGCTGGGGTCGACCAGCATGAAGATGGACACAGGACACGGCAGACACCCTGGATATGAGGGTGCATGAGGCGGGGGACATGGCCAGACACAGGACACGGCAGACACCTTGGACATGAGGGTGCATGAGGCGGGGGACATGGCCAGACACAAGACACGGCAGACACCTTGGACATGAGGGTGCATGAGGCGGGGGACATGGCTAGACACAGGACACGGCAGACACCTTGGACATGAGGGTGCATGAGGCGGGGGACATGGCTAGACACAGGACACGGCAGACACCTTGGACATGAGGGTGCATGAGGCGGGGGACATGGCTAGACACAGGACACGGCAGACACCTTGGACATGAGGGTGCATGAGGCGGGGGACATGGTCAGACACAGGACACGGCAGACACCCTGGACATGAGGGTGCATGAGGCGGGGGACATGGCCAGACACGGCAGACACCCTGGACATGAGGGTGCATGAGGCGGGGGACATGGCCAGACACAGGACACGGCAGACACCTTGGATATGAGGGTGCATGAAGCGGGGGACACGGCCAGACACAGGACACGGCAGACACCTTGGACATGAGGGTGCATGAGGCGGGGGACATGACCAGACACAGGACAAGGCAGACACCTTGGACATGAGGGTTCATGAGGCGGGGGACATGGCCAGACACGAGACACGTCAGACACCTTGGATATGAGGGTGCATGAGGCGGAGGACATGGCCAGACACAAGACACGGCAGACACCTTGAACATGAGAGTGCATGAGGCGGGGGACATGGCCAAACACAGGACACGGCAGACACCTTGGACATGAGGGTGCATGAGGCGGGGGACATGGCCAGACACGGCAGACCCTGGATATGAGGGTGCATGAGGCGGGGGACATGGCCAGACACAGGACACGGCAGACATCCTGGATATGAGGGTGCATGAGGCGGGGGACATGGCCAGACACGGCAGACACCTTGGATATGAGGGTGCATGAGGCGGGGGACATGGCCAGACACGGCAGACACCTTGGATATGAGGGTGCATGAGGCGGGGGACATGGCCAGACACGGCAGACACCTTGGATATGAGGGTGCATGAGGCGGGGGACATGGCCAGACACGGCAGACACCTTGGATATGAGGGTGCATGAGGCGGGCGACATGGCCAGAAGACACAGGACACGGCAGACATCCTGGATATGAGGGTGCATGAGGCGGGGGACATGGCCAGACACGGCAGACACCTTGGATATGAGGGTGCATGAGGCGGGGGACATGGCCAGACACGGCAGACACCTTGGATATGAGGGTGCATGAGGCGGGGGACATGGCCAGACACGGCAGACACCTTGGACATGAGGGTGCATGAGGCGGGGGACATGGCCAGACACGGCAGACACCTTGGATATGAGGGTGCATGAGGCGGGGGACATGGCCAGAAGACACAGGACACGGCAGACATCCTGGATATGAGGGTGCATGAGGCGGGGGACATGGCCAGACACAGGACACGGCAGACATCCTGGATATGAGGGTGCATGAGGCGGGAGACATGGCCAGACACAAGACACGGCAGACACCTTGGACATGAGGGTGCATGAGGCGGGGGACATGGCCAGACACTGCAGACATCCTGGATATGAGGGTGCATGAGGCGGGAGACATGGCCAGACACAAGACACGGCAGACACCTTGGACATGAGGGTGCATGAGGCGGGGGACATGGCCAGACACTGCAGACACCCTGGACATGAGGGTGCATGAGGCGGGGGACATGGCCAGACACAGGACACGGCAGACACCTTGGATATGAGGGTGCATGAGGCGGGGGACACGGCCAGACACAGGACACGGCAGACACCTTGGACATGAGGGTGCATGAGGCGGGGGACATGGCCAGACACAGGTTACGTCAGACACCTTGGATATGAGGGTGCATGAGGCGGGGGACATGGCCAGACACAGGACACGGCAGACATCTTGGATACGAGGGTGCATGAGGCGGGGGACATGGCCAGACACAGGACACGGCAGACATCTTGGATATGAGTGTGCATGAGGCGTGGGACATGGCCAGACACGGCAGACACCTTGGATATGAGGGTGCATGAGGCGGGGGACATGGCCAGACACAGGACACGGCAGACACCCTGGATATGAGGGTACATGAGGCGGGGGACATGGCCAGACACAGGACACGTCAGACACCTTGGATATGAGGGTGCATGAGGCGGGGGACATGGCCAGACACAGGACACGGCAGACACCCTGGATATGAGGGTGCATGAGGCGGGGGACATGGCCAGACACAAGACACGGCAGACACCTTGAACATGAGAGTGCATGAGGCGGGGGACATGGCCAGACACAGGACACGGCAGACATCTTGGACATGAGGGTGCATGAGGCGGGGGACATGGCCAGACACAGGACACGGCAGACACCTTGGATATGAGGGTGCATGAGGCGAGGGACATGGCCAGACACAGGACACGGCAGACACCCTGGATATGAGGGTACATGAGGCGGGGGACATGGCCAGACACAGGACACGGCAGACACCCTGGACATGAGGGTGCATGAGGCGGGGGACATGGCCAGACACAAGACACGGCAGACACCTTGGACATGAGAGTGCATGGGGCGGAGGACATGGCCAGACACAAGACACGACAGACACCTTGTACATGAGAGTGCATGAGGCGGGGGACATGGCCAGACACAGGACACGGCAGACATCCTGGATATGAGGGTGCATGAGGCGGGAGACATGGCCAAACACAAGACACGGCAGACACCTTGGACATGAGGATGCATGAGGCGGGGGACATGGCCAGACACGGCAGACACCTTGGATATGAGTGTGCATGAGGCGGGGGACATGGCCAGAAGACACAGGACACGGCAGACATCCTGGATATGAGGGTGCATGAGGCGGGGGACATGGCCAGACACGGCAGACACCTTGGATATGAGGGTGCATGAGGCGGGGGACATGGCCAGACACGGCAGACACCTTGGATATGAGGGTGCATGAGGCGGGGGACATGGCCAGACACGGCAGACACCTTGGACATGAGGGTGCATGAGGCGGGGGACATGGCCAGACACGGCAGACACCTTGGATATGAGGGTGCATGAGGCGGGGGACATGGCCAGAAGACACAGGACACGGCAGACATCCTGGATATGAGGGTGCATGAGGCGGGGGACATGGCCAGACACAGGACACGGCAGACATCCTGGATATGAGGGTGCATGAGGCGGGAGACATGGCCAGACACAAGACACGGCAGACACCTTGGACATGAGGGTGCATGAGGCGGGGGACATGGCCAGACACGGCAGACACCCTGGATATGAGGGTGCATGAGGCGGGGGACATGGCCAGACACAGGACACGGCAGACACCTTGGATATGAGGGTGCATGAGGCGGGGGACACGGCCAGACACAGGACACGGCAGACACCTTGGACATGAGGGTGCATGAGGCGGGGGACATGGCCAGACACAGGACACGGCAGACACCTTGGATATGAGGGTGCATGAGGCGGGGGACATGGCCAGACACAGGACACGTCAGACACCTTGGATATGAGGGTGCATGAGGCGGGGGACATGGCCAGACACAGGACACGGCAGACACCTTGGACATGAGGGTGCATGAGGCGGGAGACATGGCCAGACACAAGACACGGCAGACACCTTGGACATGAGGGTGCATGAGGCGCGGGACATGGTCAGACACAGGACACGGCAGACACCCTGGACATGAGGGTACATGAGGTGGGGGACATGGCCAGACACGGCAGACACCCTGGATATGAGGGTGCATGAGGCGGGGGACATAGCCAGACACAGCAGACACCCTGGATATGAGGGTGCATGAGGCGGGGGACATGGCCAGACACAGGACACGGCAGACACCTTGGATATGAGGGTGCATGAGGCTGGGGACATGGCCAGACACAGGACACGGCAGACACCTTGGACATGAGGGTGCATGAGGCGGGGGACATGGTCAGACACAGGACACGGCAGACACCCTGGACATGAGGGTGCATGAGGCGGGGGACATGGCCAGATACGGCAGACACCCTGGATATGAGGGTGCATGAGGCGGGGGACATGGCCAGACAGAGGACACGGCAGACACCTTGGATATGAGGGTGCATGAGGCGGGGGACACGGCCATACACAGGACACGGCAGACACCTTGGACATGAGGGTGCTTGAGGCGGGGGACATGGCCAGACACAGGACACGGCAGACACCTTGGACATGAGGGTGCATGAGGCGGGGGACATGGCCAGACACAGGACACGTCAGACACCTTGGATATGAGGGTGCATGAGGCGGGGGACATGGCCAGACACAGGACACGGCAGACACCCTGGATATGAGGGTGCATGAGGCGGGGGACATGGCCAGACACAGGACACGGCAGACATCTTGGACATGAGGGTGCATGAGGCGGGGGACATGGCCAGACACAGGACACGGCAGACATCTTGGACATGAGGGTGCATGAGGCGAGGGACATGGCCAGACACAGGACACGGCAGACACCTTGGACATGAGGGTGCATGAGGCGGGGGACATGGCCAGACACGGCAGACACCTTGGATATGAGGGTGCATGAGGCGGGGGACATGGCCAGACACAGGACACGGCAGACACCCTGGATATGAGGGTACATGAGGCGGGGGACATGGCCAGACACAGGACACGGCAGACACCCTGGACATGAGGGTGCATGAGGCGGGGGACATGGCCAGACACAAGACACGGCAGACACCTTGGACATGAGAGTGCATGGGGCGGAGGACATGGCCAGACACAAGACACGACAGACACCTTGTACATGAGAGTGCATGAGGCGGGGGACATGGCCAGACACAGGACACGGCAGACATCCTGGATATGAGGGTGCATGAGTCGGGGGACATGGCCAGACACAGGACACGGCAGACATGCTGGATATGAGGGTGCATGAGGCGGGAGACATGGCCAAACACAAGACACGGCAGACACCTTGGACATGAGGGTGCATGAGGCGGGGGACATGGCCAGACACGGCAGACACCCTGGATATGAGGGTGCATGAGGCGGGGGACATGGCCAGACACAGGACACGGCAGAAACCTTGGATATGAGGGTGCATGAGGCGGGGGACATGGCCAGACACAGGACACGGCAGACACCTTGGATATGAGGGTGCATGAGGCGGGGGACATGGCCAGACACAGGACACGGCAGACATCCTGGATATGAGGGTGCATGAGGCGGGAGACATGGCCAAACACAAGACACGGCAGACACCTTGGACATGAGGGTGCATGAGGCGGGGGACATGGCCAGACACGGCAGACACCCTGGATATGAGGGTGCATGAGGCGGGGGACATGGCCAGACACGGCAGACACCTTGGATATGAGGGTGCATGAGGCGGGGGACATGGCCAGACACGGCAGACACCTTGGATATGAGGGTGCATGAGGCGGGGGACATGGCCAGACACGGCAGACACCTTGGACATGAGGGTGCATGAGGCGGGGGACATGGCCAGACACGGCAGACACCTTGGATATGAGGGTGCATGAGGCGGGGGACATGGCCAGAAGACACAGGACACGGCAGACATCCTGGATATGAGGGTGCATGAGGCGGGGGACATGGCCAGACACAGGACACGGCAGACATCCTGGATATGAGGGTGCATGAGGCGGGAGACATGGCCAGACACAAGACACGGCAGACACCTTGGACATGAGGGTGCATGAGGCGGGGGACATGGCCAGACACGGCAGACACCCTGGATATGAGGGTGCATGAGGCGGGGGACATGGCCAGACACAGGACACGGCAGACACCTTGGATATGAGGGTGCATGAGGCGGGGGACACGGCCAGACACAGGACACGGCAGACACCTTGGACATGAGGGTGCATGAGGCGGGGGACATGGCCAGACACAGGACACGGCAGACACCTTGGATATGAGGGTGCATGAGGCGGGGGACATGGCCAGACACAGGACACGTCAGACACCTTGGATATGAGGGTGCATGAGGCGGGGGACATGGCCAGACACAGGACACGGCAGACACCTTGGACATGAGGGTGCATGAGGCGGGAGACATGGCCAGACACAAGACACGGCAGACACCTTGGACATGAGGGTGCATGAGGCGCGGGACATGGTCAGACACAGGACACGGCAGACACCCTGGACATGAGGGTACATGAGGTGGGGGACATGGCCAGACACGGCAGACACCCTGGATATGAGGGTGCATGAGGCGGGGGACATAGCCAGACACAGCAGACACCCTGGATATGAGGGTGCATGAGGCGGGGGACATGGCCAGACACAGGACACGGCAGACACCTTGGATATGAGGGTGCATGAGGCTGGGGACATGGCCAGACACAGGACACGGCAGACACCTTGGACATGAGGGTGCATGAGGCGGGGGACATGGTCAGACACAGGACACGGCAGACACCCTGGACATGAGGGTGCATGAGGCGGGGGACATGGCCAGATACGGCAGACACCCTGGATATGAGGGTGCATGAGGCGGGGGACATGGCCAGACAGAGGACACGGCAGACACCTTGGATATGAGGGTGCATGAGGCGGGGGACACGGCCATACACAGGACACGGCAGACACCTTGGACATGAGGGTGCTTGAGGCGGGGGACATGGCCAGACACAGGACACGGCAGACACCTTGGACATGAGGGTGCATGAGGCGGGGGACATGGCCAGACACAGGACACGTCAGACACCTTGGATATGAGGGTGCATGAGGCGGGGGACATGGCCAGACACAGGACACGGCAGACACCCTGGATATGAGGGTGCATGAGGCGGGGGACATGGCCAGACACAGGACACGGCAGACATCTTGGACATGAGGGTGCATGAGGCGGGGGACATGGCCAGACACAGGACACGGCAGACATCTTGGACATGAGGGTGCATGAGGCGAGGGACATGGCCAGACACAGGACACGGCAGACACCTTGGACATGAGGGTGCATGAGGCGGGGGACATGGCCAGACACGGCAGACACCTTGGATATGAGGGTGCATGAGGCGGGGGACATGGCCAGACACAGGACACGGCAGACACCCTGGATATGAGGGTACATGAGGCGGGGGACATGGCCAGACACAGGACACGGCAGACACCCTGGACATGAGGGTGCATGAGGCGGGGGACATGGCCAGACACAAGACACGGCAGACACCTTGGACATGAGAGTGCATGGGGCGGAGGACATGGCCAGACACAAGACACGACAGACACCTTGTACATGAGAGTGCATGAGGCGGGGGACATGGCCAGACACAGGACACGGCAGACATCCTGGATATGAGGGTGCATGAGTCGGGGGACATGGCCAGACACAGGACACGGCAGACATGCTGGATATGAGGGTGCATGAGGCGGGAGACATGGCCAAACACAAGACACGGCAGACACCTTGGACATGAGGGTGCATGAGGCGGGGGACATGGCCAGACACGGCAGACACCCTGGATATGAGGGTGCATGAGGCGGGGGACATGGCCAGACACAGGACACGGCAGAAACCTTGGATATGAGGGTGCATGAGGCGGGGGACATGGCCAGACACAGGACACGGCAGACACCTTGGATATGAGGGTGCATGAGGCGGGGGACATGGCCAGACACAGGACACGGCAGACATCCTGGATATGAGGGTGCATGAGGCGGGAGACATGGCCAAACACAAGACACGGCAGACACCTTGGACATGAGGGTGCATGAGGCGGGGGACATGGCCAGACACGGCAGACACCCTGGATATGAGGGTGCATGAGGCGGGGGACATGGCCAGACACAGGACACGGCAGACACCTTGGATATGAGGGTGCATGAGGCTGGGGACATGGCCAGACACAGGACACGGCAGACACCCTGGACATGAGGGTGCATGAGGCGGGAGACATGGCCAGACACAAGACACGGCAGACACCTTGGACATGAGGGTGCATGAGGCGGGGGACATGGTCAGACACAGGACACGGCAGACACCCTGGACATGAGGGTGCATGAGGCGGGGGACATGGCCAGACACGGCAGACACCCTGGATATGAGGGTGCATGAGGCGGGGGACATAGCCAGACACAGGACACGGCAGACACCTTGGATATGAGGGTGCATGAGGCGGGGGACACGGCCAGACACAGGACACGGCAGACACCTTGGACATGAGGGTGCATGAGGCGGGGGACATGGCCAGACACACAGACACGGCAGACACCTTGGACATGAGGGTGCATGAGGCGGGGGACATGGCCAGACACAGGACACGTCAGACACCTTGGATATGAGGGTGCATGAGGCGGGGGACATGGCCAGACACAGGACACGGCAGACACCCTGGATATGAGGGTGCATGAGGCGGGGGACATGGCCAGACACGGCAGACACCCTGGATATGAGGGTGCATGAGGCGGAGGACATAGACAGACACGGCAGACACCCTGGATATGAGGGTGCATGAGGCGGGGGACATGGCCAGACACAGGACACGGCAGACACCTTGGATATGAGGGTGCATGAGGCTGGGGACATGGCCAGACACAGGACACGGCAGACACCTTGGACATGAGGGTGCATGAGGCGGGGGACATGGTCAGACACAGGACACGGCAGACACCCTGGACATGAGGGTGCATGAGGCGGGGGACATGGCCAGATACGGCAGACACCCTGGATATGAGGGTGCATGAGGCGGGGGACATGGCCAGACACAGGACACGGCAGACACCTTGGATATGAGGGTGCATGAGGCGGGGGACACGGCCATACACAGGACACGGCAGACACCTTGGACATGAGGGTGCTTGAGGTGGGGGACATGGCCAGACACAGGACACGGCAGACACCTTGGACATGAGGGTGCATGAGGCGGGGGACATGGCCAGACACAGGACACGTCAGACACCTTGGATATGAGGGTGCATGAGGCGGGGGACATGGCCAGACACAGGACACGGCAGACACCCTGGATATGAGGGTGCATGAGGCGGGGGACATGGCCAGACACGGCAGACACCTTGGATATGAGGGTGCATGAGGCGGGGGACATGGCCAGACACAGGACACGGCAGACACCCTGGATATGAGGGTACATGAGGCGGGGGACATGGCCAGACACAGGACACGGCAGACACCCTGGACATGAGGGTGCATGAGGCGGGGGACATGGCCAGACACAAGACACGGCAGACACCTTGGACATGAGAGTGCATGGGGCGGAGGACATGGCCAGACACAAGACACGACAGACACCTTGTACATGAGAGTGCATGAGGCGGGGGACATGGCCAGACACAGGACACGGCAGACATCCTGGATATGAGGGTGCATGAGTCGGGGGACATGGCCAGACACAGGACACGGCAGACATGCTGGATATGAGGGTGCATGAGGCGGGAGACATGGCCAAACACAAGACACGGCAGACACCTTGGACATGAGGGTGCATGAGGCGGGGGACATGGCCAGACACGGCAGACACCCTGGATATGAGGGTGCATGAGGCGGGGGACATAGCCAGACACAGGACACGGCAGACACCTTGGATATGAGGGTGCATGAGGCGGGGGACACGGCCAGACACAGGACACGGCAGACACCTTGGACATGAGGGTGCATGAGGCGGGGGACATGGCCAGACACAGGACACGGCAGACACCTTGGACATGAGGGTGCATGAGGCGGGGGACATGGCCAGACACAGGACACGTCAGACACCTTGGATATGAGGGTGCATGAGGCGGGGGACATGGCCAGACACAGGACACGGCAGACACCTTGGACATGAGGGTGCATGAGGCGGGAGACATGGCCAGACACAAGACACGTCAGACACCTTGGACATGAGGGTGCATGAGGCGGGGGACATGGTCAGACACAGGACACGGCAGACACCCAGGACATGAGGGTGCATGAGGTGGGGGACATGGCCAGACACGGCAGACACCCTGGATATGAGGGTGCATGAGGCGGGGGACATAGCCAGACACAGGACACGGCAGACACCTTGGATATGAGGGTGCATGAGGCGGGGGACACGGCCAGACACAGGACACGGCAGACACCTTGGACATGAGGGTGCATGAGGCGGGGGACATGGCCAGACACAGGACACGGCAGACACCTTGGACATGAGGGTGCATGAGGCGGGGGACATGGCCAGACACAGGACACGTAAGACACCTTGGATATGAGGGTGCATGAGGCGGGGGACATGGCCAGACACAGGACACGGCAGACACCCTGGATATGAGGGTGCATGAGGCGGGGGACATGGCCAGACACGGCAGACACCCTGGATATGAGGGTGCATGAGGCGGGGGACATAGCCAGACACGGCAGACACCCTGGATATGAGGGTGCATGAGGCGGGGGACATGGCCAGACACAGGACACGGCAGACACCTTGGATATGAGGGTGCATGAGGCTGGGGACATGGCCAGACACAGGACACGGCAGACACCTTGGACATGAGGGTGCATGAGGCGGGGAAATGGTCAGACACAGGACACGGCAGACACCCTGGACATGAGGGTGCATGAGGCGGGGGACATGGCCAGATACGGCAGACACCCTGGATATGAGGGTGCATGAGGCGGGGGACATGGCCAGACACAGGACACGGCAGACACCTTGGATATGAGGGTGCATGAGGCGGGGGACACGGCCATACACAGGACACGGCAGACACCTTGGACATGAGGGTGCTTGAGGTGGGGGACATGGCCAGACACAGGACACGGCAGACACCTTGGACATGAGGGTGCATGAGGTGGGGGACATGGCCAGACACAGGACACGTCAGACACCTTGGATATGAGGGTGCATGAGGCGGGGGACATGGCCAGACACAGGACACGGCAGACACCCTGGATATGAGGGTGCATGAGGCGGGGGACATGGCCAGACACGGCAGACACCTTGGATATGAGGGTGCATGAGGCGGGGGACATGGCCAGACACAGGACACGGCAGACACCCTGGATATGAGGGTACATGAGGCGGGGGACATGGCCAGACACAGGACACGGCAGACACCCTGGACATGAGGGTGCATGAGGCGGGGGACATGGCCAGACACAAGACACGGCAGACACCTTGGACATGAGAGTGCATGGGGCGGAGGAAATGGCCAGACACAAGACACGACAGACACCTTGTACATGAGAGTGCATGAGGCGGGGGACATGGCCAGACACAGGACACGGCAGACATCCTGGATATGAGGGTGCATGAGTCGGGGGACATGGCCAGACACAGGACACGGCAGACATGCTGGATATGAGGGTGCATGAGGCGGGAGACATGGCCAAACACAAGACACGGCAGACACCTTGGACATGAGGGTGCATGAGGCGGGGGACATGGCCAGACACGGCAGACACCCTGGATATGAGGGTGCATGAGGCGGGGGACATGGCCAGACACAGGACACGGCAGAAACCTTGGATATGAGGGTGCATGAGGCGGGGGACATGGCCAGACACAGGACACGGCAGACACCTTGGATATGAGGGTGCATGAGGCGGGGGACATGGCCAGACACAGGACACGGCAGACATCCTGGATATGAGGGTGCATGAGGCGGGAGACATGGCCAAACACAAGACACGGCAGACACCTTGAACATGAGGGTGCATGAGGCGGGGGACATGGCCAGACACGGCAGACACCCTGGATATGAGGGTGCATGAGGCGGGGGACATGGCCAGACACAGGACACGGCAGACACCTTGGATATGAGGGTGCATGAGGCTGGGGACATGGCCAGACACAGGACACGGCAGACACCCTGGACATGAGGGTGCATGAGGCGGGAGACATGGCCAGACACAAGACACGGCAGACACCTTGGACATGAGGGTGCATGAGGCGGGGGACATGGTCAGACACAGGACACGGCAGACACCCTGGACATGAGGGTGCATGAGGCGGGGGACATGGCCAGACACGGCAGACACCCTGGATATGAGGGTGCATGAGGCGGGGGACATAGCCAGACACAGGACACGGCAGACACCTTGGATATGAGGGTGCATGAGGCGGGGGACACGGCCAGACACAGGACACGGCAGACACCTTGGACATGAGGGTGCATGAGGCGGGGGACATGGCCAGACACAGGACACGGCAGACACCTTGGACATGAGGGTGCATGAGGCGGGGGACATGGCCAGACACAGGACACGTCAGACACCTTGGATATGAGGGTGCATGAGGCGGGGGACATGGCCAGACACAGGACACGGCAGACACCTTGGACATGAGGGTGCATGAGGCGGGAGACATGGCCAGACACAAGACACGTCAGACACCTTGGACATGAGGGTGCATGAGGCGGGGGACATGGTCAGACACAGGACACGGCAGACACCCAGGACATGAGGGTGCATGAGGTGGGGGACATGGCCAGACACGGCAGACACCCTGGATATGAGGGTGCATGAGGCGGGGGACATAGCCAGACACAGGACACGGCAGACACCTTGGATATGAGGGTGCATGAGGCGGGGGACACGGCCAGACACAGGACACGGCAGACACCTTGGACATGAGGGTGCATGAGGCGGGGGACATGGCCAGACACAGGACACGGCAGACACCTTGGACATGAGGGTGCATGAGGCGGGGGACATGGCCAGACACAGGACACGTCAGACACCTTGGATATGAGGGTGCATGAGGCGGGGAACATGGCCAGACACAGGACACGGCAGACACCCTGGATATGAGGGTGCATGAGGCGGGGGACATGGCCAGACACATGACACGGCAGACATCTTGGACATGAGGGTGCATGAGGCGGGGGACATGGCCAGACACAGGACACGGCAGACATCTTGGACATGAGGGTGCATGAGGCGGGGGACATGGTCAGACACGGGACACGGCAGACACCCTGGATATGAGGGTGCATGAGGCGGGGGACATGGTCAGACACAGGACACGGCAGACACCTTGGACATGGGGGTGCATGAGGCGGGGGACATGGTCAGACACAGGACACGGCAGACACCTTGGACATGAGGGTGCATGAGGCGGGGGACATTGTCAGACACAGGACACGGCAGACACCTTGGACATGTGGGTGCATGAGGCTGTGGTGATATGTGCTAGTACTGCTTTGTGATTTGTGTATTGTAATGTTTCTTTTGTGTTCTGTTTTTTCTCCTCTCCACGGAAATCTTTTTTAAACAGTTTTTTTACTGGCCTCCTAGGGCCACATAAATATTACAGAAAATTAACTATGCCCATTCCAGACTTTTATAACATTAAGAAAGAAATGAGAAGATAGAATATTAACATGTTAGGTATATGTGAGACCAGGGGATATTATAAATTACTAGGAATGTAACATGAACCATTCTGGTGGAGAGAGAACGAATGAACGAACGAACGAACGAACTTTATTTTAAAAGGGTAACAAATTGGGCACGCAGGCCCGTCTTACATTCGGCCCTTTCGATCACTCAATTTGACAATGTTTTTTTTTCCCTATGTAAATGTGCATGTTACATTTACATAGGGAAAAAAAACATTGTCAAATTGATTTTGTAAGCATAAACAATGCATATTACGCATGGTACATTCACATGGGGGGGGGGGGGGGGCATTGTCAAATTAAAGTTGTAAACATAAACAGTTGTGGCATAACGCAACCAACATTATTCATTTACCAACAAGTGCCGCAAAAAGAGGAAACAACATTAAAAGAAATTGACTTCACAACCACAAATGGAGACTAGGACTTAAAACTTAACATCGAAACTGGAACTGAACAAGTGACAAATGACGTGGATTCTTAGAAAGATTGCATCAGACAAAGCTCGGAACCCCATTGGTTGGGAGAGACATGTGACACCGCTTTCGCGCCAACGCCGGTATAAATTATGATAAGCAGCCCACTCTTGCAAAAACATGCCTGGCGAAAAGACGTCAGAAATTGTGTGACCAAAAATTCAATGGGCAAGGCAGAAGTCTGGATCCGAGGTACCTTTGTTAGTCCCGTGATTAAACTAAGAACCCGATGTATCAAGTATCAAGTAATGTAAACCCGTGTTTGTGATGTCAATTGAAATGTATTATTATTAATTAAAACCTCTGAAATGTAAAAATGCTCGACTGTAGATTCTAACGACGCAAAGCCATTCCCGGGCAAAATGACTCTCTAATATTCTCTTAGATAGAACTGCCATCTCTGATATTCTTAAAGTTAATTATTAACTTTAGGAAGTGCATTCCACTACTACATTCTATTCTAAACAACTGTGAGAAATGATGATTCTAAAGCAATCTTGTGCATTTCACCAGAAACATTGTAAAAGATGCTATCACTATCTACAGCTGAAATGACAGTTCGTGTACTAGAACAAGTGCTTTGTCCTAAAACAGACTTATCTATGCCTATTTACAATTTAGAAAGCTGAGAGAGAAATCAATCTTTCCTTTCTCCTTCATCTATTGAATTAATAGGGTTTGGCGGAATAAATATTTATATTTATGTCAAATTTAATTAGATAAGGGCACACATGAATTGCAACACATGAGAAAGTTGTGCTTCGCGGAACACCATCACGCGCAGTGAACTTAACTCATTACTCAACATAACTTAAAACACAACACCACTCCACACCACTCATCACCACACAACCCAACACTCAACATCACAACAACAACAGGTAATGGAAGAGAGTTATTAGACACAAGAAGAAGAAATAGTTAATTGGGAAAACACAGAGAATTATTTATACACATTGTAAACACCATTTAGTGGAAGAAATGTTCTAAATGTATGTCATTTATTTACATGCATCTTGACATATTCTCACTCTTGTCAATGTCTTACTGTACACGTTCACTGACCCCGGTCAAATGAGAACTTACATACAGCAGGAACAAGTTGATACAAGGCGTACACCGTGTGATAAACTCTGACCACCCCAACTTAACCCAACACTAGCTTAGAGAGAAAAGGAGGGGAGGGGAACTAGTTCCTACTTCAGGAATTTAGATTTCTTCCGACCTACTTCTTATTATTGTATTGGTAGGAATGTATATATTTATGCGAATATTCATCAGTGATCTTGGTGGCTACATACCAACAACCACCCAACACATCAGCAAATTAACCACCTAAATCAGACCTGAGAGAGGGAAGCCGAGAAAAGGAGATGAACCACAAGTGAGATGGAGGATGACTTGGCTATGAACAGAGCAGGGGGAGGCCTTCAGAGGAGCTATACGGGCAGACCTGAAGTGGATCCATCAGTCAATGGACCCTGGCTTACCTAATCCTCCAGTCACCAGGTTACTTTTCTCATTGGTAGACTACACACCCAATTTCAGGAACACTGACATTTAATGGTTGAGACATCACCATCATACTTAATATGTACAACATCAAAATGTTTACTATGTTTTCACACTTGTTGACATCTCATATATTGATGCTTGTTATTGATTGTCTGGGACAATGGTCCAACGTGCAACTGTTCTATTACTTTGTGTAAATCACAATAGAGATGTATGTACTGACCAGAAGGCTCAGGCCAGTCAATAAATGATTAACATGAATTGACCTTCTGTTAATTTGTCAGTTCCAACCTATCTGTGTCAACAACTTCTTTGTACATCATGTTGTCAGAATCTGATGTGATTGTTTATGTGTTTGATTGTTTAAAGATAAATTAACTCATAATGACTTACTGAATGGGGAAATAAAAAGACTCTAGATCTATCAACTGCTCAACATCCATGTTTTCTTCATCTAAATCAGGCTGAGAAAATTCTCCAGACTTTCCTCAGATTTGATAAACTAAAAGGGGGCTCCAGAGCTATCAGAATCATTGGAGAAGGGGCAGATTCCCAGTTAGTAATTACCATTCTTACCAGGGCCATAATCTATATCTCCTAGACAATACTTAATAGAACGAGGCCTGCAGATAACTCAAGGTTCATATTCTGGGGTTATTGAAGATAGAAGAGGATGGGGCTCTACTTCTTTTGTTAGAGATGGGGCATGCACTACAGTGATCTCCCACTCCCTTCAAAAATATATGACATATTGTGGGCTAAGTCCTGGATGGTTCCCATATATATATTAACCTTTAAACAATTACATTAACACAGATATCTTTGGATTTTGAACATTGTCATTTTCTAGAATGTTTAACAGATACCATGTGGGGTATTGATTGACAGCCACATGATATGAATGACATTTATAGATAAATAAGAGTAGGTGACTGATTTTACTCCTGGAGAAGGGGGCCATGTTCCAATAGGCTTATACTTCAGAAAGAGGTGCTCCAGGTGAAATATATAGTGTGTATCTACTCTACCAACACTACTTCTCTTCCAGAGAAGGTGTTCTTTTCCTGTGGAGTCTGAACTTAACAGCATTTCATCAACCACCGGAAAATCTTATCCGTTGGGAAAACTCTGTCTAATTTCAGATTCTTTTCTTTACTAGGAATTAAATCTGGTTATTTCAGTGCCTGCTGCCTTTGGCTTTTCCAGCATTGACAGACAGACATAACATAGGGTGCTTTTAATATTGCACATGCTCTGTTGTATCTTTGCAGATCAGGGACTGACAGGCTTACGCGGATCAGACTAACTGCAATTATATTGTTAGGCAGAGCAAAGCAATAAATTATAGACATGGCGGAAACTGCAAAGTTTAGAGCCCAAATAACAGAAACAGGTAGGGAATGCGGGTTAGATGGCCTTGAGCTAGCTAACTATGTTTCGGATGCATTCGACAAAAGAGAAAGACTGCAGGCTGAATTGACTCTCAAAGAAAAACAGTTTCAAGCAGAATTGGAGGAGAAAGAGAAACGACTACAGGCTGAAATGGAAGATAAGGAGAGAGAGCGTCAACACCAACTGGAGTTGAGGAGAATGGAGATTGAAGTGGAGATCCGGAGAATAGAGAAAGGGAGTGGTCCTACACCCTCAACCTCATCAGGATCGCCAGTGACAGAACCACCTCACGTCTCTCAACTTAATTCAGGAGCTATGTCATTTCCTCTGGACCCCTTTAATGAACAGACTGACCACATCGAAGGATTTTTATCACGCTTCGAGGCAATGGCTGTCAGCTGTGGGCTTGAAGAAAGTAGATGGGCGACGAAGTTAGCGCAGGCCTTAAGATCCACGGCGTATGAAGTGTTCTCAAGACTCACTAGAGAGGAACAACAGAACTACACAACACTCAAGACGGCACTCTTGAGCCGATTCGAAGTGGACGCCGAATCTTATAAACTCAGGTTCAAAACCGCAAGGAAGGAACCGGGTGAGAGCTACGCACAACTAGTGGAAAGACTGAAGTCATACATACAAAGATGGACTTGCTTGGGAGGATTTGAGGAAAATTATGAAGGACTCCGTGAAATGATTATCATTGATCAGATCAAGGGGAAAATGCAGAACGAAATGAAGGCATTCTTAACCCAAAACGGGGCTGACCGCCTGGAAACTATAATCATCTTGGCAGAGAGATTTGAGAAATCTCAAAAGGAGATGGGAGGAAAGGGACGTTCGAACAACAACCCCTCTCAAAACAAAACTCCACAGCCAAAAGAGGGTGAAAACACTGTAGCCACCGGAAAAAGGGGGAAATCCCAGAAAAACACTCAAAATTCAGTCCAAACAGCGCCGAGGGAGGACAAACCATTCTGTACCCATTGCAAGATTAGAGGTCACACATTTCAGAATTGCAGGAAGAAGCCACCTCCACACACAGCGGCATGTTTGGCCAACCGAAAAGAGAGAAAAGTGAGCACTGGTGAAACGTCCAAACAGACACCTCATCAAGACACATCATCTCGTATTCCGGTTGTAGAATCCATCTTGCTAAATGGATTCCAAACGACCTGTTTAAATGATACTGGATTATCATTTGACTGTGTTGTTTCATCATCCTTAGTTCACCCTGAACAGGTGACAGAGGAAATAGTGGAATTACAGGGACCACTGAAGAGTTCAACAAATATGTCTCTTCCAGTGGCAAAAGTGAACATAGCCTCGCGGTATGTCACTGGGACGAACAAGGCAGCAATCTTGGACGATCCGATATATCCTGTAATCCTCGGCTGTAGATTTATCGTTCTAGGAGAACCTGTTCAACCTGTGGCGATGGCGACCATGACCACTCGATCACAGGCAACAAAAACTCCAGAAACAACTACGCCAATCCCTCGAACGGAGGAACTGAAGAGGGCACAAGAGGCCGACAGCACCTTGGAACCCTGCTTCAGAAAACTGCCAAAATCACATTTACCTCTACGTAAAGGTGATCTGTTCATGAAGTCAGCACTTCTTTACAGAAAAGCAGGACGAGCTGGACAAGAGTTTATTCAACTTGTTGTACCAACTCAATACAGGACTCAGATCTTAGAGATGGGTCACAGTCTACCATTCAGTGGGCACATGGGTATCAACGCTACTACACAGCGGATTACCACTCACTACTTTTGGCCAGGGATGAATTCAGACATACAACGGTTTGTAAAATCATGCCCACAGTGTCAGAAAGTATCACCAAAACACCGGACACCACCGGCAATGTTGGGTGAATCGCCAATCACTGGAATTCCATTTGAGAAAGTGGCAGTAGACATAATCGGACCTCTCTCAGCAACGAAGAGGCGAAACCGATTCATATTAACGCTTGTGGACACAACAACCATGTGGGCCGAAGCAGTTCCTATGCCCAGCTGTGACTCCAAACACGTCGCTGATGCATTATTAGGAATATTCACACGTCTAGGATTCCCACAAAGGATCTTGACGGACAACGGTTCACAGTTTCGTGGTAAGCTCATGGAAGAGACCTTCAGACTTTTTCATGCACGCCATATCTTCAGTTCACCATATCACCCTCAGTCAAATGGACTTGTGGAAAGGTGGAACGGGACATTGATTAGTATCCTGCGCAAAATTGCCCAGGAGAAGACAGGGGATTGGGACTTGTATTTACCTGCAGCTTTATTTGCTTACAGGGAAGTACCCCATCACTCAACAGGTTTTGCTCCAGCCACACTGTTGTTTGGACGACCGATCAAAGAACCCCTTGAGGCGTTACTGCGAACATGGACTGATAATACTACAGATGATACAGTCGTGACTGCATCTACATATGTTGCTGAGTTGAAAAATCGTTTACAACACAGTTGGAAACAAGCGAATGTCAATCTACGTCAAGCCAGACGAAGAATTGCTCGTAACTTCAACCGCAAGGCAAAGGATAGAGAGTTAGAGGTAGGAGAGAAGGTGATGTTGCTGCTTCCAACCAGTCAGAATAAGCTGCAAATAGGATGGAGAGGACCTTATGTAGTGACGGAGAAGATCTCACGTACCAACTACAGAATTTCAGTCAAAGGCAAGATGAAAGTATTTCACATAAACCTCTTGAAGAAATATCATGAAAGACCCTCAACCACCGAACCTGCACATCTGATGGCCATGAGTGTGGCTACTGAAGTCGAAGAAGGATCAACAATGGGAGTCGAGTGCCAACTGCAAGCCAAAGAGACCTTTAAGGATGTGGAAATCAATCCCAACTTAACAAAGGATCAGCAAAAGCAGATTAGGGAACTTATGGCAAAATATGCAGAAGTACTTACTGATAAGCCAGGAAGAACTGATTTGGAGGAATTTGACATGAAGTTGAATGACACAGTGCCTGTGCGAGTCAAGACTTACCCAGTTCCTTATGCAAAGCAAAAGACTTTAGAGGAAGAAATACAACAGCTGCTCACCGCAGGAATAATCTCACCATCTGAATCACCTTACAGTGCTAGCGTCGTCTTATTGAGAAAGCTAAGTGGAGAACATAGATTGTGCATCGATTATCGACAGCTCAATGCTATAACTGAATTCCAAGCAGAACCTCTGCCTGATCAGAATAAACTCTTCACAGCACTCAACCGAGCTAAGTACTTTACTAGGATTGATCTCAGTAAGGGATATTACCAGATTCCTGTAAAACCGGAAGTTAGACCATGGTTAGCTTTCAGCACGCCTGGAGGACACTATGAGTTCAACGTTCTTCCATTCGGATTAAGTAATGCTCCCAGCGTCTTTACACGTATGATGAGAAAATTACTTGACCCACTACAGCATCCAGACATCAGTCACTTCATGGATGACATCCTGATCGCCACTGAAACATTTGAAGAGCATGTAGAAACACTGCATCGTTTATTCAGGCGCCTCAGAGAAACTGGATTGACGGCTAGACCAAAGAAGTGTCAGATAGGATTCCAAGAATTGGACTTTCTAGGTCATAAGATATCTCATGGACTGATAACTCCACAAGAGGGAAATGTGGACAAACTCCAGAGAGCACCTCGTCCAAAAACAAAGAAGGATGTAAGATCATTTGTATCCTTATGTGGATTCTATCAAAAATACATCAAGGACTTCAATACTCTGTCAGCACCTTTAACGGATCTTACCAAAAAGGGGAAACCAGAGAAAGTCACTTGGTCAGCTGACTGTGAGAGAGCTTTCACAGCATTAAAGCAGGCATTAACTGCTCATCCAGTCTTACATCTACCAGACCTCGACCAACCATTCGTGCTGCGCACCGATGCCAGTAACATAGGAATTGGGGCAACGCTGTTGCAGAGAAAGGGAGATGTACCATCAGAGCTATTCCCTGTAGCTTATGCTAGCAGGAAATTGAATGCAGCAGAGAGAAATTACAGTACTATCGAGAGAGAATGTCTTGCGCTCGTATGGAGTGTACAGAAATTTCAGGCATACCTATATGGCAGACACTTCACAGTGCAATGTGACCATCAACCACTCATGTTTCTCGCAGCATCTAAGACTCTGAATGCCCGACTTATGAGGTGGTCGCTGCTTCTTCAACCTTACTCGTTCCAGGTTGAGTATGTTCCTGGGAAAATGAATGTGGGAGCGGACTTCCTGAGTCGACACCCAGTGCCTGATGAACCAGGTCAATCAGATGCAGAAGAGAATACAAAGGAGGGAAAATGGGAACAGCTTGATAACTGAAAATGTTGGAAACATAGTTCCATACCATAGAACAATCTGGAGTGGGGCCATATGGCATAACGCAACCAACATTATTCATTTACCAACAAGTGCCGCAAAAAGAGGAAACAACATTAAAAGAAATTGACTTCACAACCACAAATGGAGACTAGGACTTAAAACTTAACATCGAAACTGGAACTGAACAAGTGACAAATGACGTGGATTCTTAGAAAGATTGCATCAGACAAAGCTCGGAACCCCATTGGTTGGGAGAGACATGTGACACCGCTTTCGCGCCAACGCCGGTATAAATTATGATAAGCAGCCCACTCTTGCAAAAACATGCCTGGCGAAAAGACGTCAGAAATTGTGTGACCAAAAATTCAATGGGCAAGGCAGAAGTCTGGATCCGAGGTACCTTTGTTAGTCCCGTGATTAAACTAAGAACCCGATGTATCAAGTATCAAGTAATGTAAACCCGTGTTTGTGATGTCAATTGAAATGTATTATTATTAATTAAAACCTCTGAAATGTAAAAATGCTCGACTGTAGATTCTAACGACGCAAAGCCATTCCCGGGCAAAATGACTCTCTAATATTCTCTTAGATAGAACTGCCATCTCTGATATTCTTAAAGATAATTATTAACTTTAGGAAGTGCATTCCACTACTACATTCTATTCTAAACAACTGTGAGAAGTGATGATTCTAAAGCAATCTTGTGCATTTCACCAGAAACATTGTAAAAGATGCTATCACTATCTACAGCTGAAATGACAGTTCGTGTACTAGAACAAGTGCTTTGTCCTAAAACAGACTTATCTATGCCTATTTACAATTTAGAAAGCTGAGAGAGAAATCAATCTTTCCTTTCTCCTTCATCTATTGAATTAATAGGGTTTGGCGGAATAAATATTTATATTTATGTCAAATTTAATTAGATAAGGGCACACATGAATTGCAACACATGAGAAAGTTGTGCTTCGCGGAACACCATCACGCGCAGTGAACTTAACTCATTACTCAACATAACTTAAAACACAACACCACTCCACACCACTCATCACCACACAACCCAACACTCAACATCACAACAACAACAGGTAATGGAAGAGAGTTATTAGACACAAGAAGAAGAAATAGTTAATTGGGAAAACACAGAGAATTATTTATACACATTGTAAACACCATTTAGTGGAAGAAATGTTCTAAATGTATGTCATTTATTTACATGCATCTTGACATATTCTCACTCTTGTCAATGTCTTACTGTACACGTTCACTGACCCCGGTCAAATGAGAACTTACATACAGCAGGAACAAGTTGATACAAGGCGTACACCGTGTGATAAACTCTGACCACCCCAACTTAACCCAACACTAGCTTAGAGAGAAAAGGAGGGGAGGGGAACTAGTTCCTACTTCAGGAATTTAGATTTCTTCCGACCTACTTCTTATTATTATATTGGTAGGAATGTATATATTTATGCGAATATTCATCAGTGATCTTGGTGGCTACATACCAACAACCACCCAACACATCAGCAAATTAACCACCTAAATCAGACCTGAGAGAGGGAAGCCGAGAGAAGGAGATGAACCACAAGTGAGATGGAGGATGACTTGGCTATGAACAGAGCAGGGGGAGGCCTTCAGAGGAGCTATACGGGCAGACCTGAAGTGGATCCATCAGTCAATGGACCCTGGCTTACCTAATCCTCCAGTCACTAGGTTACTTTTCTCATTGGTAGACTACACACCCAATTTCAGGAACACTGACATTTAATGGTTGAGACATCACCATCATACTTAATATGTACAACATCAAAATGTTTACTATGTTTTCACACTTGTTGACATCTCATATATTGATGCTTGTTATTGATTGTCTGGGACAATGGTCCAACGTGCAACTGTTCTATTACTTTGTGTAAATCACAATAGAGATGTATGTACTGACCAGAAGGCTCAGGCCAGTCAATAAATGATTAACATGAATTGACCTTCTGTTAATTTGTCAGTTCCAACCTATCTGTGTCAACAACTTCTTTGTACATCATGTTGTCAGAATCTGATGTGATTGTTTATGTGTTTGATTGTTTAAAGATAAATTAACTCATAATGACTTACTGAATGGGGAAATAAAAAGACTCTAGATCTATCAACTGCTCAACATCCATGTTTTCTTCATCTAAATCAGGCTGAGAAAATTCTCCAGACTTTCCTCAGATTTGATAAACTAAAAGGGGGCTCCAGAGCTATCAGAATCATTGGAGAAGGGGCAGATTCCCAGTTAGTAATTACCATTCTTACCAGGGCCATAATCTATATCTCCTAGACAATACTTAATAGAACGAGGCCTGCAGATAACTCAAGGTTCATATTCTGGGGTTATTGAAGATAGAAGAGGATGGGGCTCTACTTCTTTTGTTAGAGATGGGGCATGCACTACAGTGATCTCCCACTCCCTTCAAAAATATATGACAACAGTGCATATTGCAATGTTGTGAGACACATCCCCCATCCACCCTCACACCCCGCAGTCACCCACACATTCCTCAGCCACCCACACATCCCACACCCCCAACCCACCCACACATACCTCCCCGCACTCACACAGTCTCAGGCAAACATACATGCCGCCACCCACCCACCGATCCCCCACCCACACACATTTCCCCACCCACACATACATCCCCCACCCATCCCATAACCGACACGCACACACCCACCCACATATTCTCCAACGCCCACCCACACACCCGCAACCACCCAGCAAAACACACATCACAAAACCACACACACATCTTCCCACAAGCACACACATCCACCAACCATACACTCATCTCTCACACACATCCACCCACTCACGTACTCATCCATCAACCACTCACACCCACATATCACCCACTCGCCCATCAACAACTGCATCTCTCATATACCCTCCCACCCACACACACCCCAACCACCCAACCAAACACACATCCCGAAAAGAAAATCAGGGGTATAAATTATAATGGATATATAAATAGGAATATAACAATGTGGATTTGTAGAAGGCAAGGGTTCAGTAAATGCGAAAGATTCTCAATGCCAATGAATTTATTCGCCTCACGTTTCCTTGCCCAGGGCTTTTTGAATGGTATAACGAATTAGACATAGGGGACCAGTGTAACAATTTTGAAATGACTGTCATCTTAGGGGATTTCAACGCCAAAGTAGCAACGAGAAGGTGAGTGGTCTGACTGGTGGCTATGGCCTAGGTGATAGGAGTGGGAGAGATGACGATGAATAGGCGAAGTGAGCAGGACAAAACCTGGTCTGGCACTGTCAAGGCCTGCATGCACTTACTTTCGCACTTGCGAAAGGCCGTGGAAGTTTATGGGGCTTATGTAGACAAATATTATGTTTAGAGGAAATGTCATTTATGTTTGTAAATTTCATTAATTGTGAACAAATATTTCTCCCCCCCCCCCACCCCTCTCCCTTTCTCTCATTCGCACTCTCTCTCTCTCTCTTTCTATCTCTCTCTTTCTCTTTCTGTTTCTCTCTCTCTCTCTCTCTCTCTCTCTCTCTCTCTCTCTCTGCCAAATGCTGGTGCAATTACGTTTGCATAGAGAATATTTAAAGTATAATAACATGATAGTAATGACTTGATTGATCACTACACTTATTAATGCTTATGTTCAAGCTTTTTTCGGAATTACTAGATACCTAAATGAAAAACACCTTGATTGTTGGACATGGAAGTCTACCCTTGCCTTTTTAGATGGGTTGCAGCAATCCTTTTTGAGCGTAAGGTTGCACTTCTGGACTTCTGACCCCTGGGTCGTCGCATGGATCTGTTTTGTCGCCCGTGCTCTTTAATTTCTTCACCAGCAAAATCGCAGCTATTGAGACACCAGGCGTGGGTAGAATCTTCACATTTGCAGATGATGTGCTGGTGTACAGACAGGGCAGAGACAGGGTCAGTTTTGCGAAAGACTTACAGGTGGCGGTAAACATGGTAGCGGAGTGGTGCAGGGACGCAGGGGTCATTATACACCCAGACAAGGCATCGGTTGTGTGGTACTCCTTGGATAACCGGATCGTCAAGGCAGACGTCCCAGGTATTATGTTGAATGGATGTCCTCTTAGTCGAGAGAGTAAGTTGAAGTACTTGGGCATCACCTTTGACAGGTGTTTGTCTTTTAAGGATCATGTGGAGGATTTGGTGGTGAAGGCTGGTAGGGGACTTAATGCATTGAGGGCTATGGCAGCAACCGGGGTAGATCAGAGGATGCTGTACAGGCTCTTTTAGCAGTTAATAATTTCTGTCACTGAGTATGGTTTGGGGCTTCTGCCAGTATCAAAGAGCCAGCTTGAAAGGTTTCTATACGTCAGGTGTGTGATCTAGAGACCATCAATCGTGAAAGAGAGTGGGTTGAAGTTCCGGAAGACATGACGGACTGGCACAATGTAATAATAACACTGGGTCGTGAGTGAAGAGAATGGGCAACGGGCCGCACTGAGTTTAAAGTGCAACAGCTGATCCAGAGTAACACACATCAAGGTGACATAGTCATCTACACCGATGTGTCAGTGGTGAGAAACAGACGTAGTGGCTGGGGCTTTATTGCAAAGGCTAATGGGCGAGTCTTGAAAACGGAGAGTCTGGCATATGAGACTACGACCTCCAGCTTGAGAATGGAGGTAGAGGCAGTAACAGCAGCATTCCGGTGGCTATAGGAGACTGCTGCAACACACGTTGTATTCATTACGGATTCAAAGAGTATGCTGAGTAAGGTGGAGAAAGGAATCTTTCGTATGGAATGGCTCTCGTCGCTTCAGAGGTAACAGATTGTGAGAATTGTATGGATGTTTTGCCCTGGTCATGCGGGGGTACGGGGGAATTAAGAGGCTGATAGGCTAGCGAGGAATGCACCTCTTGGTGGTAGTTTGCCTATGGACAAGGGGAAGGTGGTCGTGCGTCCGTGGAACCAGGTGGAGAAGGCGGAGGAACAGATTGGGAACCCATATGTGGAAAGAATGAGACTGCGGAGGATCGACAGGAGCTGGGGAAGAATATCAAAACTGAGAGTGAAGCCCAGGAGAACTTTTAATCTGATAGCGGTTGGAACGATTAGTAGTATGACTCTTCGCTGGCCATTGAACGAGGGAACGGAACACTTATGGGAATGTGCTGAGTGCAGTGATGTCGGTTCTTAAATCAACTCAACTCAACTGAGTAGGAGACATAAACATCTAAAATTGAGGCAATCAAGATAGCCAAGGAGAAATTACAAAATACCAGCCATGGTACACAACCTGTGGTGATATTGACAGATGCAAAATCCGTAATAGAGGCGCTCCTGTCTGGGAAATTGCCAGTTCTAAGGACACTACTTTCTGAACTTAGCAGTCAGCGTAAGGTCACCATACAGTGGATACCATCCCACTGTGAAGTCCTCGGAAACGACAGAGCTGATCGATTGGCTACAGAAGGAGCAAAAGAAGAACAACCTGATGTGCCCATTACATACCACCAAAAGAAAAGAATGATAAAATCAGTTAGAAGGCCACCAAACCCTACTCAAGACGACTACCACGTTATGGACAGATCAGAACAGGCCATTCTTCTGCGCCTAAGAACGGGACACAATAGATTACGCAACCACGTGTATACAAAATTCAAGATTGGTGACTCAGCCATATGCACATGTGGTTTGGCGTCGCAGACAGCAGAGCACAAACCCCAGAATTCCCCAAACTACAACATATCCAGGCGAACCTTCTGGCCTAGAGAAACAACAGTGGAAGATAAACTCTATGGACCGCTGAGTGAACTAAAAAAGACTGTTAGATTCATACAAGAGACAAAACATTGCAGTTATAAACATATTTCAGGCGAACGAAAGAAGAAGAAATATCTAATATTGTTACAAGGGAGATTACTGAAATTTAGACAAAGGAAAATGTATACCTAGAATAATATCATTAACTGACTTTAAAATCTCTTTATTATTCCTTACTAAATAAAATAGTAAATTTTTTAGTCAGATTTTATAATATCAATAATAACACTATCAGGTTGCTCATAGAAATTTTGTTTAGTTCGTACTTATTTACATTTTATAATCAACTTTTAACGTTTCACATTTATGTTTAATTCTCTATTGTGTGAAGGTTGTATCATCCATTTCAGTCCTTCAAAAGATTGATCTGACACATTCTTAGAAATCCTTTGACTGGTTTCTCTTCACAACGCATAAATCTGACATCTTTTACTATTTGGACGTACTCAGCTAAATAGTGGATTTCAATTTTGTGGAAGTGTTTTCGATTGTTTTCACCACGTGTATCTGTATCTGTGCTTCCGTATTGAAGATTTCCTCTGTCACGGATTATCGAAGATGGAAAACCAAATTGTTAAACGTGTCACAGTCAACACAAGTGAAGGTTTCGAAGGAGGAGCGTTCCATCAAGCGAACACACTTGTGTTTTCTATATCAGGACCTCATGTATTCCGGTTCAACTACTCGCTGATGGCGAGCGTCTTGAGGGGGCCTTGCGGGATTGGTAGGGAAGGGATAAAATCCATCTACCGCTTTCAGGACCCTAAAAGATGGTACGCTACGCTAACACCGGAAGCAAAGGCGGCTCATTATGAACGGCTTCACGGGATGAAGCATGAACTGCAGGATCCCAAAGTAACGATCGTAATTGAAAACATAGAGAAGGAAAAGACCAAGGCTATGATTCACTGGATGCCGACAACCGCAAAGATTGAGACAGTGAAGCAAATAGCCGCGGATATTTCGGGAGATAGGCCTATAAACGCGGAAGTGCATAAACTGAAAAACAGCACGGACAAGTGGTTATTTCTGTGCAACCCGAAAGAACCTCTACCACATTACGTGGACATGGAGTTGGACGGGGTAGAAGACAAGCTACACCGTCTCTTCATCACAGTTCCGGGGCGCCGTACGGCATGTACAGTCTGTGGGGAAGACTCCCACTGGAGTAATAAATGTCCGGCCAAAGTACAAACCCAGAAGGCACCTATACTGGCACAAAAAGTCACTTCTAACTCCCAGACAGATCAACATAGTAAGGAGGATGAAGACGGTTTCCAGCTGGTCAGTCGGAAAAGGGGACGCTCAACCAAGAGCCTGTCTGACGGTGAGAGCTCGACACCTCCAGCCTGCCAAACACAGGTTGCCACGCTGCCGCCCCTCAACAACCACGACTACCCTACACCGCCTGAAGCGCACAGGTCAAACAAAAAGAAATGCGTAAGTAATTATACTGAACAGATAACGACCAGCGCCATGACCGAAATAGACAGTGATAACATTAACACACCACCACGACAAAGAAACCTGTCAGATTCTTCACCACGCCTCGTTATTGACTTAGAGATTTCGAGCCCGGCGAAGGAATCTACTGACAATCTTAAGAAATGATAACAGGAATACAGACAGTTTTGAAACAAGAAACATAATTATGCTCAACCGTTTCTTATTTTACAACAAAAATGGCAGCGGAAATTAAAATAATGAGTATTAATATTCGAGGTATAAGATCCAAAATTAATCATCTTATACCACTCATACACAAATATAAACCTGATTTTATACTCATTCAGGAAGCTAACGTTAAAATCGATGAACACGCATCATATATCACAACATGCTTAGGTCTAAGACACTCATGTTTTAGTCTTAGTACTCAACATATCGGATTGGGTACAGCAATAATACAGACATCGGACAGGTGGCAGATTATAGAGAAGGACAGGGACTGCCAGGGTAGGATACCTATAGTACAGGTGAGAAATAACATAAATAAATACACAATTGTCAACATACACACACCGCCTGACTACAGAAATCAGCCGCTCTTCTACCAAACACTGGGAAATTTATTATCACGCTCATATCGGGGTCACAACATCATTCTAGGGGGTGATTTTAATTGCGTACTTTCGGCGCACGACCTTATAAATGGAGATGTAAGAATGCAAATTAGAAACACAACGGGGGAGGAGGAACATCAATTAGACACATTGCAAACAATTTTAGATATCCATGGGCTAACAGACGCATACAGGCAGATGCACCCCCATGGAACAGATACAACACACACAAACAATGCGCATAACAGAGCAGCGCGATTAGATAGAATTTATGCGCCCATAGCACATCATATAACACAAGTCAAGCATTTACAGGAGACACTGAACTTCACAGATCATAAGGCGGTAGTTGCAACAATAAACACAGTACAAGCAACACCACATCTTAGAAGATCTCCCCATTGGAAACTGAACTGCACACTTTTACAAAATCAGGACTATGTAGATTGCATAACAAAACTGATCCTCACATACACAAGTGATATACCAGAGGGTAAAGCGCGAGAACTCTGGGAAACACTTAAACAAACTATACGAGAGAGAACACAAACACTAGCAGCAGTAATACACAAGCAAAAACTACAACAAGAAAAAGTATTGGAAAATGCAATTAAGCTCTTACTACAGACAGACAAAAATTCACCACACATCATAGCATTACAGGAAGAATTAGATCTCCACAGACATCATCGATTTCAGGGGGCTTTACTGCGAACACAGTTACAAACTATAACACAAGAGATACCAAGTAAACAATACCTAGCTTTAGAACAAAACATACAGCGCAGCAGACAAATAGGCCAGATAATTGACAGGGAAGGAAATATACAAGTCGAGCCACAACAAATAGCCTTAGCCTTTGAAGATTATTACAGGAACCTTTATACAGAGGAAAACACACAGGCGCATGTGCAAGAACACTTTATGAAATTCACAAAAGAACTCACAGAGGAACAGAAACTAACACTAGATACTGAATTAACACTAACAGATATAACACAAGCGGTTCATGGAATGCAGAAGGGCAAATCGCCTGGCCCTGACGGTATTACTGCTGAATTCTATCAGTTTTTCTTTCCTCTTCTAGGTCCGCTTTTACTAGCAGTATTCTCTGAATCTTTCCACAAACATGAACTCCCATCCAGTTTCAACACGTCTTACATCACTCTTATTCCGAAGGAGAACACTGACAAGACACTTTTAAAGAGTTACAGACCTATCTCGCTTTTAAATGTAGACTACAAGATTTTAACAAAGACTTTGACAAATAAATTGAAACCAGTAATGGCATCTCTCATTCATGAAGACCAGCAATGTAGTGTACAACACCGGAATATCCAGCAACACACACACTTCATAAGGGACATCATCAACTACACACATCTGAAAAACTGTCAGTCCTCAATTCTCTCTTTAGATCAAGAAAAAGCATTCGACAGAATATCTCACTCATACCTCCACAAAACTCTCTCACACTGCAACGTGGGAAATTATTTTCGGACATGGGTCAAAATTTTATATTTGAAACCGGAAAGTCGGATTCTATTAAACCATACCCTAACCAATTCTTTCAGGTTGACTAGGTCAGTGAGACAGGGATGTCCCTTGTCCCCTTTACTGTACGTTGTCGCTCTAGAGCCACTTCTAGAAAAGATACGCCAGGACGACAATGTCAGGGGTACGTTCATACCAGGGAAGGGTGAACAAAAGCTGCGTGCTTATGCGGACGATACCATTTTCTTTCCGACAACTGAAAAATCTGTACGGATCATTTTGGAGACGTTCTCGTTTTTCGGCAAAGGGAGTGGGGCAAAATTAAACGTCCAAAAATCTACTATAATGGGGTTAGGCAAATGGAAAAATAAGGCGGATTTTCCATTTGACTTAACATCAAACAATCTTATAAAAGTGTACGGAATAGTCTTCCCATGTCAACCAAATCAGACACACAAAGACACTTGGCAACATCTAGAGAAGAAAATAACAGATATGTTACAGAGATACAAATACAAAACAACTACCATATTTGGTAGAAGTACCATTGTTAATACATATATAATTCCAAAAATACTATATCTGTGCACAATCCTAGATCCCCCACGTCAAACTGTCACAAACATAAACAAAGAGATTAGACGCTTTGTGTTTGGCAGCACCATCTACAGTATCAAACATACTACACTCATGCAAGACAAAAAAGATGGAGGTATCGCCCTCCAAGACATAACAACCAAAATACAAGCACTTAGGATCAAACACGTAGGTGAAATCCTACAACACCCAGAAAAACACCCTTTAGCACACTATTACATTGGAATTAGGCTATCTTCTTTAAAACCTATTAGGAATACATCCTCACATTATTTTGGCACTCTCCCAACGTTCTACAAAACATGTATTTCAGCCATTAAAGGACATGAAAAATACTACACAAGAAAACACATACAATCTACAGGCATTTAGTTAAATTACAAGCAACTCTGGTACATCTCAGAATTAAAAGAGGACATGGATATTTCATAAAAGATTATTCCGAAATTTTCTCAAATATTCACAACAAGCAGATTACTCCAAAAGCAAGGGAAATTACATATAGGCTTGTTTACAGCATGACCCCAACAACAGAGAGAACAGCAAAAATAACTAAACAAATACTACAGTGTCAGCTTTGTAGACGGAACGTCCAAGAATCAGAAGAGCACATCTATTACGAATGCAACACAATCGTGCCAACAAGAAATCTCCTACAAAACATCCTAAACACTCATTTGAAACAAAGAACAGATGTTTACAAAGCAATCATGATAAATTCCATTCCTTACTCCACACAAGACACCCATACAAAGTTACTTGTTCTATTGGCAGAGTACAGAAATCTTATATGGACATTAAGAAACAAAGCACTATACAATTACAGAACAATCAACAAAGAAATTGTCCAACAACTTTATCAACAAAAAGTCGCAAACATTATAATCTTAGCCCCACAAGCGCAAATCTCGTAAAATATTTGGCTGAAGACAGCACATATTACAGTAGAAGCAAATAACTTGTTTTAAATAAAGGATACTACAACTGTAAATGTATTTATTGATGGTATTAATAATCTTACAATGATATTATTATTATTATTAATACTATTATTATTACTGCTACTATTATTATTAATTTTCCCATTATTATATTTGAATGTGCAACATGAAATATATTGTGAATGGGTGTCTGTGCCGTTGGCAGTAACATATGTATGCGTCTGTGTGTGGATGCAGGTGTGTGTGTGCGTGTGTGGTGCATGAATTTGCACGCGCATGTGTACGAGTGTGTGTGTGTGCGCGCGCACGCGCGCGTGCGTGCGTGTAGCAGTCTTTAAACCAAGTCGGTATCTTAAGTATTAAAATGATGGTATATGGTAATGATATGTTTCAAAAGAAAAAATATGCACCACCATGTATAAACAAATTCGATGAGTCCTTTAAGTACCCAGTAAGCTAAGGTGGCTTTTAGTGGCCAGGTTTTAAGTCCTTCTCATTGTATATAAAACCCAGACACTATCACAATTTTGGACCAATTATCTCCCTGGGGACAGACCATGGACCCTAATTACTAGTAGTAAATCCCTGATTCTTGTCCCCCAAACAAAAGATATCATGGACTGGAGCGTCACCCTGAAATTTGTCATCAGGCAACAACACCAACGACCTTCGCCTCGGGAGCTTAGTGACCCAGAAATTACAAGGAAGCCACATTTTAATGGAAATGATAGTTTAAAGTTTATTGTCCAAGCGCGGGGCATTTAAATGTACTGCGGTCTCCAGAAAGCATGAGATTGTGTGTGCGTGCGTTTTGTGTGTGTGCGTGTGTGTGTGTGTGTGTGAGAGAGAGAGAGAGAGAGAGAGAGAGAGAGAGAAAGAGAGAGAGAGAAAGAGAGGAGAGGGAGAGATGGACAGGTGTTTCATGCATTCCGCTTGCGGAAGTGAAGTATATGCAAGGAATGCGTATCTACATGCACTATGCCACAAATGTCATATTATCATAACTGTATATATTTTTGTATATGTTTCATTCACAATGTCACACTTAACACTAACAAACGGCAACGCTCTGTAATATACACAAACAAAAGAAACACACACTACAACTTGTAAATACACATTGCTTTGTATGAAATAAAAGTTAAAAACAAAAAAAAAAAAAAAAAAAAAAAAAATTCTTAGAAATCCTTTGCATTGCGCTGATTCTATTGATGTATAATGGGCACCGCAACCGCCGAACCCCCCCCCCCCCCCCCCCCCCAAAAAAAAAAAAAAAAAACTAAAACAAATTACGGTTCTTCTTCTGTCTCTGTATCTTGTCGGTGATGCTCTCCTGGTCGCTCGAGGTAGGATCGCAAACCTCTCAGTTACGGATTGTCCCGCGTCTGATACACCCATCTGGAGATCAGCCGCTTCATCCTGCACTCATCCGCGCTATGGAATCACACTGATCTCCTATATTACTATTTGTGTTTTACTTTGAAAATTCTCACAAGTGTTTCGGATTTATCTAGTGTTATTCTAAAGCAGGGGTGGGCAAACTACGGGCCGCATACGGCCCGGCAACTGATATTATGCGGCCCTCGAAGGCATTTAGAAATAACAAATGTTACTTCCTTTTTAAGTTATTTTGTTGAATTTTACAGAATTTCATGTACCATTATGATTGTTTTAACATTTTTGATAACATTTCTTTCTAATTTTCTGTTTTTGTAAACAGTCCTTGACCTTCATAATGTAATGCTAAAATGCGAATTTATCGATTTTATTATAGAGAAATATTTATCAACATGTAAAAATTTAATACAGATTTTTTTTCGCTCGCTCGCTTTGAACTCAAGCGTAGTCCTTACACATTATTTATAGTAGTGATGGACTGAATTTTGCGTGTAGATTAGCTGTCCCTATTAACAGTGTCCCTCGCCATCAGGCTAACCCACTCTGACTTCAGAGGTACTTGTAATTTACGTCCCCAAGTTAAATACGACAGGTCAACATTTTAGTCTAACTGTCCAGCGTAAGGGTTGAACCGCTTACCTCGGCATCAGCACAACGGATGTTTAAGAACACACGTTCTTACCCATTCGGCCATGCTGACCTGCATTTAATAAGGATAATTTTATGAAAATCAGATATTTCTCCGGTGAATAAAATGATTTATTTTACAAGAAAATGTTAAATTTAAAATGTTTGTTCTGTTATAAAATATTTCCACATATTCAATGTTCAAATTAAGAAGAAGATATATTGATGTTCCTAGAGATGAAGGGCACTGAATGTGACTTTAATACTAACATTGTCAATAACGAGTGGAAGTTAGATATTATATTTGCCTTTGAAATTGTGAAAACGTTAATGAACTGAATGTAAAACTTGGTGTGTTTGCACATGAATTGTGTGTACATTTAAAATCATTTAAGGCAAAACTCTCACTGTTCTCCAGACAAGCAAGTGAAAAAAGGTTTTGTCACCTCCCTTTGCTGAAACAATGAACTATTTCTGGCGAAATGACTGAAAAGTACAAAGCCCAAATTAGATGCGTTGACTGAAGAATTTGGATGGAGATTCCAAGAACTTAGAGCCACAGTTCAATATTCTCAGTTCACCTTTTAGTGGAAAAGCTGATACAGCAATAGAGGACATACAGTTGGAGGTGCTTGACTTACAAGCAGATCATGACCTGAAAGAGAAATTCAAGTCAAATGGTTTGCTGGATTTCTATAAATATTTATCATAAGAATCATTTCCCAACTTTAAAAACTTTGCAGCTAAACTTTTATCATTGTTTGGATCAACATACATTTGCGAACAAGCATTTTCTTGCTTGAAGATCAATAAACTAAGAATAGGTCTTTATTGCCGGACTGCAACTTGCCGTCATGCGAATTTCAACAAGTAAACTTGCTCCAGATTTCGAGAATATTGTCAAAAATTGCAAGCAGTTACATACATCTCATTAGAAATCAACAATTGTAGTGATAATATAGTCAGTTGTGTCTAAATTAAAGCCATTGATAGATAATTTTTAAAAAAAATTATTATAATAAAAAATTGTAAAATTTGGTTAACAAATTAGTAAAAGTTTTTTTCCATATTGTAAAATATAATAATGTATAAGTGTATAAGTAAAATAAAATTGCTTGCTTGCTTGCTTGTGTTCATTGGCTTGAGCTGTAAACGCAAAGTCCTGTATGTCGGATGAAGGCATCCTGTTGTCCAACATCAGTGTGATGTCATACAGGACCTGAGGTTTGCGTGAGTATCCGTTGTCCCATGTCTGGCTTATTGGTGTGCAGACTGGTGGTTCCTCGCCATACAGGCAGACACTCTCCGACTTCGGAGGAATCGGCGATCCTATTGACTTCAGCCAGGACCCCGAAGGGACCTGTTGCCCAGGACGCTCGGCGAGGACGCGTCAATAGGTCTTGGCCAGTATATAACCCGGCCCTGGTGCCTTGGAAACACCTCTGCGTCCCAAATAAAATTGCAATAATTAGTTACCGTGTGCCGTGATGTTGATCCGACGACTAAACTAAACTAAACTATACCATATTGTTTTGTGTTTTCTCATCTTTCATATTATAATTGTGTATGCCACTTGATATAATCATGTATTATACGAACACACGCACATTACTGTAGCGTGAGTGAGAGAGTTATTGTGAGTGAGAGAGAGAGAGTGAGAGAGAGTGGGTGGTAAGAAAAGAGAGAGAGAGAGAGAGAGAGAGAGAGAGAGAGAGAGAGAGAGAGAGAGAGAGAGAAAGATAGAGAGAGAGTTGAATTGCATCACTAATTTTTACGTTACACAATGTATATGTACAATTTTTCTAAATTGTTTACAATATTTGCGACACTGCTCAGGACAAGTGTCAGTATATGCGTGTGTAAAGTGTGGGAGTTTGTTCATACTAGTTTCAGTGATTAAGTGAGGCATCATGTAAGTGTCTAGATGTGAGGATGTGTGTGTGAGTGTGTGTGTGTGTAGGGGGGATGTGTGTTTGTAGGTGGGGGATGTGAGGGTGGGTGGGAGATGGGTGGGGAGATATGTGTGTGTGGGTGGGTGCGGAGGTTAATCGGGGAATGTGTGTGTGGGTTGGAAGATGTGTGTGGGTGGAGAGATGTGTGGGTGGGTGGGGGAATATTGTGTGGATGAGGGATGTATCAGGGTGGGGATGTGTGTGTGGGTCGGTGGGGGATGTGTGTGTGTCAGGGATGTGCATATGAGTGGGTAGGTATTGGTTGGTGGGGTGTGCGGATATGTGGGTGGGGGTATGTGTATGAGTTGGAGGGATGAGTGTTGCTGATGTGTACATGGATGGGGGAAGTGTGAGTGGGTGGGTTGGGAGGTGTGGGTGAGTGTCGGTTGGTGGGGGATGTGTGTTTCAGTGCGGATATGAGTGGGTGGGTGGAGAGATCTGTGTATGGATGTGGCATGTGTGGGTGGAGAATATTTGGGTGAGTTAGGGATGTGTGTTTGGGTTGGTGTGCTTGTGTGGGTTTTGGGGTTGGGGATGTGTGTGTGGGTGGGTGTGGTGGGGAATGTGTAGGGGGTGTGGGGATGTGTGTATGCGTGGGAGATGTGTGTGTGTTGGAGGGGGATGTGTTTGTGGTTGGGGGATGTATGTGTGGTTTGTGGTGTGTGATAGTGTGTGGGGAAATGTGTGTGTGGAGATGTGTGTGTGGATGGGAAGATGTGTGGGTATGGGTGGGTGATGTATGAGTGGGTGAGGGATGTGTGTGTGTTGGTACGGGATGTGTGTGTGGGAGGGGTATGTGTGTGGTTTTGGGTGTAGCATGTGTTTGTGGATGAGTTTATGTGGGTTTGGGTATGTTTGAGTGGGTGGTGAGATGTACGTGGGATGTGTCTGTGGGTGGGTGCGAGATGTCTGGGTTTGTGGGGAGATGAGTGAGTGGGGGTATGTGGATGGGTGTGTGGGGATGTGTGTATGGGTGTGGCTGATGTGTATATGGATGGGGGAGTGGGTGGGGTGGGGAGATTGAGTGAGTGTCGGTTGGTGGGGAATGTGTGGGTCGGTGCGGAGATGATTGGGTGGGTGGGATGTGTGTGGGGATGTGTGTGGGGATGTGTGTATGCATGGGGGATTGTTTGTGGGTGGGGGTTAGGGGTGTGTGAGATGTGTGTGTGGATAGGTAGATGTCTGCTTAAGGGTGGGTGATATGTGAGTGGGTGAAGGATGTGTGTGGATTGGTACGGGTTGTGTGTGTGGGAGGGGTATTGTGTGGTTGTGTGTGTGGTTGAGTGGTGGAACATGTGTGTGGGTTTGTGTGGGGTGGGGTTTGTGTGAGTCGGTAGTGAGATGTATGTGGGATGTGTCTGTGGGTGGGTGCGAGATGTCAGGGTTGATGGGGGGATGTGTGAGTGTGTGATGGGTGTGTGAGTGGGTGAGGGATGTGTGCGTGTGTTGGTGCGTGATGTGTGTGTGGGAGGAGGGATGTGTCACATAACATGATAATATGCATTGTTTATGCTTACACCATTCATTTGACAGTGTTTCTTTCCTATGTGAATGTATTATGCACGGTTGATGAACGAAAGATGAGTGATTGGAAGCGCCGAATGTAAGGCGGGCCTACGTGCCAAATTTGTAAACCTTTTACAATAAAGTTCAATTCATTTCAAACTGAGAGGGAAGACCAGGAAAACTTTCAATCAGATAGCATTGGGAACGATTAATAGTATGACTCTGCAATGGCTGTTGAACGAGGGGACAGAGTGCCTATGGGAATGTCCAGAGTGCAGTGATGCTGGTTCTGAGCTCAACTCAACTCAATCATGTCTCGTGAGCGGAAATACTTTAGCCATGTTAAAGGTCACAATGGCTGGGAGAGATCAGTGATGGAGGGCGTGGTTCCTGGTAGAGGAGGCTGGGGTCGACCAGCATGAAGATGGACACAGGACACGGCAAACACCTTGGATATGAGGGTGCATGAGGCGGGGGACATGGCCAGACACGGGACACGGCAAACACCTTGGACATGAGGGTGCATGAGGCGGGGGACATGGCCAGACACGGGACACGAAGCGGGGGACATGGCCAGACACAGGACACGGCAGACATCTTGGACATGAGGGTGCATGAGGCGGGGGACATGGCCAGACACGGGACACGAAGCGGGGGACATGGCCAGACACAGGACACGGCAGACATCTTGGACATGAGGGTGCATGAGGCGGGGGACATGGCCAGACACGGGACACGAAGCGGGGGACATGGCCAGACACAGGACACGGCAGACATCTTGGACATGAGGGTGCATGAGGCGGGGGACATGGCCAGACACAGGACACGGCAGACATCTTAGACATGAGGGTGCATGAGGCGGGGGACATGGCCAGACACAGGACACGGCAGACACCTTGGACATGAGGGTGCATGAGGCGGGGGACATGGCCAGACAATGAGCAGCTTTTCCACTAGCCGTGATGAGAGTGGCATTCTGCAAAGGTCCTGCTACATGATGATAATATATGTGTGTTGCATACCATTAAAATACACACCGTTAATCGTTAACAGAAACAAATCTATAAAATAATTATTACAGCTGTCATACGGTTGCAAATTGCTGTTATGATCGGGGGCGCAGAATTGAGAGTGCATGCACAACCTTACAAAATAGCCCCATGGCTTGTGCTTTCATCACCTCTAACAGCAAAAGTCCCAACTCCTGGCTTTCACGTAGCGGACCTGTTTTAACAGGAGAAGAGGCTATGGGGAGCGTCTGGTGCTGTAAAGCAGAGACTGCTCTAGATATGTATGTTTGTACATACATACATATCTAATCTTGAGTAAGACCACAGTTCACCATGGCAAAATAATGGTGCTGAAGATGGAGGCAACCAGCCAGGAGGTGTACCACAGCAATCAAGATGCTATGCAAATTCGCTGGAAAAAAATGGATCAAATGTGCTTTAATTTGTTACTGGATACCTTTCTTCTTTCTCTGCTGCGGCTTTGTATCTCCGAACGGAGCATAGGCGCCCAACCAGATCACACAAAGCCCTTTGTAGACTTGTTCATGATTGGTTGAATTGTAACCCCTCACACTAAACCCTTTGTAGACTTGTTCATGATTGGTTGGATTGTAACCCCTCACACTAAACCCTTTGTAGACTTGTTCATGATTGGTTGAATTGTAACCCCTCACACTAAACCCTTTGTAGACTTGATCATGATTGGTTGAATTGTAACCCCTCACTCTAAACCCTTTGTAGACTTGTTCATGATTGGTTGAATTGTAACCCCTCACACTAAATCCTGTGTAGACTTGTTCATGATTGGTTGTATTGTAACCCCTCACACCAAGCCCTTTGTAGACTTGTTCATGATTGGCTGGATTGTAACCCCTCACACCACGCCCTTTGTAGACTTGTTCATGATTGGTTGTATTGTAACCCCTCACACCACGCCCTTTGTAGACTTGTTCATGATTGGTTGGATTGTAACCCCTCACACCAAGCCCTTTGTAGACTTGTTCATGATAGGTTGGATTGTAACCCCTCACACCACGCCCTTTGTAGACTTGTTCATGATTGGTTGGATTGTAACTCCTCACACCAAGCTCTTTGTAGACTTGTTCATGATTGGTTGAATTGTAACCCCTCACACTAAACACTTTGTAGACTTGTTCATGATTGGTTGGATTGTAACCCCTCACACCAAGCCCTTTGTAGATTTGTTCATGATTGGTTGTATTGTAACCCCTCACACCACGCCCTTTGTAGACTTGTTCATGATTGGTTGTATTTTAACCCCTCACACCACGCCCTTTGTAGATTTGTTCATGATTGGTTGTATTGTAACCCCTCACACCAAGCCCTTTGTAGACTTATTCATGGTTGGTTGTATTGTAACCCCTCACACCACGCCCTTTGTAGACTTGTTCATGATTGGTTGTATTGTAACCCCTCACACCAAGCCTTTTGTAGACTTGTTCATGATTGGTTAGATTGTAACCCCTCACACCACGCCCTTTTCTTAGACTTGTTCATGATTGGTTGTATTGTAACCCCTCACACCACGCCCTTTGTAGACTTGTTCATGATTGGTTGTATTGTAACCCCTCACACCAAGCCCTTTGTAGACTTGTTCATGATTGGTTGTATTGTAACCCCTCACACCACACCCTTTGTAGACTTGTTCATGATTGGTTGTATTGTAACCCCTCACACCACACCCTTTGTAGACTTGTTCATGATTGGTTGGATTGTAACCCCTCACACCACACCCTTTGTAGATTTGTTCATGATTGGTTGGATTGTAACCCCTCACACCACACCCTTTGTAGATTTGTTCATGATTGGTTGGATTGTAACCCCTCACACCAAGCCCTTTGTAGATTTGTTCATGATTGGTTGGATTGTAACCCCTCACACCACACAAGGGAGCAAGAGTTACAAGACCCATTGGAACACGTAAACAGGCACAATGCAGAATGTGGCTTAGATATTAACATCCAAAAAACAAAAACTATGATAATTAGCAGTGAAAAGGATAGGTCATCAATGAACATCACAGTAAACGGGCAGATACTAGAACAAGTAACAAGTTTCTCATATCTTGGACATATAATAAGAGATGATGGCAGAAGTGAAATAAAAATCAAAAAGAGAATAGGAATGGCCATAAGTGCGTTCAGCGGCATGAAATCAGTATTAACATCAAGAGATATTAATAACCCATTAAAATGAGAATTATAAAATGCTACGTACATTCAACGCTACTGTATGGCGTGGAAGCCTGGACATTGACCAAGCAAATAGAAAGTCGCATAGAAGCCCTGGAGATGTGGATATACAGACGAATAGGTCGTATTTCATGGAAACAAAAACAATCAAATGCAGAGGTTCTAGAAAAACTGGGAATGAAGAGAGAGTTGATGAAAGAAATAAGGAGGAGGCAGGTTAAATATTTCGGCCACGTTAAAATATATGATACTATTATAAAAACCATACTGGAAGTCAAGGTTGGGGGCAAGCAAGCAAGAGGTAGACAACGATACAAGTGGGAATATAGCATCAAGAGATGGACGAACATCAGCCTGACAGAATGTACAGTCAAGGCGAGAGACAGACAGTGTTGGAGATCCATTTCAGTCAACCTTCATTGTGGAGACGGCACCTGATTGATTGAGGGCCACACAAAATTTAAAGACAATTAACCAAGCCCATACCAAACTTTAGAGGAACAAGAGATCACATTCTCAACATGCGTTTAATATTATAGAAGTGCAGAGAATTTAATGTAAACCTATTCTCAAGTTTTGTGGATTATTCAAAGGCATTTGGCTGTTTACAACATCAGAAACTTTTGGAAATCATGAGGAATATGGGCTTTCCATCACATTTAATACAACTCATAAGAATGCTCTATCTAGAACAGTGGTTCTCAATCTTTTTTTTTGGCCCGTGCCCCCCTTCACCATATTTTCAGAACGCCATCCCCCCCCCTTCCTATCAAAAATTTGGCCCGTGCCCCCCTTCACCGTATTTTCATAACGTCATTCCCCCCCCCCCTCCTTTCATATTTCCTATCTAAAAATCCCCCCACCCCTACACAGTATACGTAAATGTGGAAGGCAAATGTAATAGCATATACTAAAACAAGTCTAGACATCCACATAAAACATGATGTGTGGGTCTATTTACTTTATAAAATGAATTTTAGAAGGATGAGACATACATAACTGTAAAGTATGAAGGGAAAAACAATATCAAGTAATCGGTTCTTGTATTAACACGATCTTGAAATGGCCTTAATCCCCCCCCCCCCTGGAAACCCTAAAATTCCCCCCTGGGGGGGGGGAATTCCCCACCGGTTGAGAACCACTGATCTAGACCAACAAGCAGCGGTTAGAATAGATGGCGAGACATCAGATTGGTTTGACATCAAACAAGGAGTCCGTCAGGGATGTGTGCTGCCCCCTATTTGTTTAACCTGTACGCCGAAAATATAATGAAAATGTAAGAGATGATATAAACAGGGGGGTGCATGATGCCCTAAGTATCGGTGGTCATGACATACCAGAGATTCTGTATTCTGATGATACAGTATTGCTATCCACAAAACAGAATGGTATTGAAAACATAATAGCCTCAACCCAATTGAACATTGAAAATCACAACTTATATCTTAACATAGCAAAAACAAAGATAATGTATACAGATAAAACTACTATGGAGAAAGAAATATATGTTAATGAGGAAAAATTTGAGGTGGTGGAAAATGTTGAATATCTTGGGTCATTGATTACCAACAACGGTGACACAATGAAAGAAATTAAACGACGACTATCAATTGCTCTTCAAAGACTAAAACAACTGAATAAATTATGGAGTGAGACAGAACTACAAAAATTACATTTTTACGAGCATGCATCTTTCCCATGGCAATCTACGCCTGTGAGACCTGGACACTTACTAAACACGCCGAACAGCGCATAAATGCCTTTGAATATAAATGTTATAGGAGAGTTCTAAGAATATCTTGGGTAAAGAAAAGAACAAATGCATCCATACTTCAAGACTGATATTGAAGAAGGTTGGCTATTAAAGACGATAAAACAAAGAAAATTGAAATATTTTGTCACTTGAAGCGTCACGAAAGTTTGGAGAGAACAATAATGGAGGGGTATATATGCGTGGGAAGAGAGGAAGCGGAAGGCCAAAGAGAAGATGGGTGCAGGACGTGGCGGGTGATCTCCAGATGGGTGTATCGGACGCGGGACATCTTGCTTATGATCGAGAGGTTTTCCGGAAGGTTGTTATAGTGGCGAGGTTCTGCAAAGGACATGCTACTGAATGAATCCCAAACTTTGATAACAGTAAGAAAGAAATGAGAAGACTGAATATTAACATGTTAGGTATATGTGAGACCAGAGGATATTATAACTTTTGAGGAATATAACATAACCCATTCTGGTGGAGAGAGAAAGAAAACACAGGAGTATCAATTATAATGTATATCAAACTAACGACGAATGCCTGAAAGAGGCTAATGAAACTAGAACATTACATACATACATAATGAAACTAGAACATTACATACAACAATAAAAAAGAGGCAAACAGCTTTTTGGTCGTGAGATGAGAAGAGGGGCATTAGAGAACATCGTGACAACTGGACCGATCGAGGGGAAGAGAAGCAGACCAAGAGAAATGATACAGGGTGATTGCGAAAGTGGCATGGGGGATTTCAATGACAGAGTTGATCCAGAAAACCAAAAACACAG